>ML781484.1:120696-141961 GCA_009831015.1 Picea engelmannii | reverse complement strand
GGCTGCAATTGCACCTTGATTGGATTTTGTGTGGCTATTGGGAAATATTGCCAGCTCTTTTGGGATATGCCCCCTTTACCCCTCATTATAACCAATTATTTCATCCTTCACTAGTTTCTCTTCCAGTGACTTCAGACCCCACTCTTGAGTACTATTGGAAGGTCCAGTGCTATTTGAGAGGAAGGATGTTACATCTTCTAGGACACGAGCATTTGTTTTCTTTTGATTCCCCATGCGGACAAAACCCACTTACCCATATATATGCTTCTTTTTCAAAACATTTTATGTATGATGCACATCTGATTACAGTTTGATTTGGATATATATATTGTGTAAACATTCAATGCAAAGGCTCTTGTTTCTATATTACTCTCACCACTCTTTGCACACATTCACGCAGCTATTCGGACATCATAGGGGAACCACAGAACCCCCATCATTCACGACTCTTGCTAAACCTCCCTCCTATCTTAGGGGGAGTGTCTGGTCTTCCCCACTCATCGGCACATCCTTCACACACTCCTATGAGTGCTACTATTTTAGGATCAGCTTTGCTTGGTTCTACATTACTTGGGTCCTCTTCCCAAAGACATCCGTTCACTCACTCTCCGTTACATGGAAGTGGGGGACCAACTTCCTCTCAAGAAGGAAGCACCAACCCACCTAGCCCCCCTCAAGGGTTAGGTTCACAACACACCCACACAATGGTCGGAGCTAACCCTCCACCCCCACTGCAGATGCCATATTTGGCCTCTCTCAACATACCGGATCTTAGAAAACTCACCAATGATCATGTTAGCACTTGGTAAATTTCCTAGAGGTTGACGAAAGAAGAAATCCACAAAGGTAACTTTATCCAACCACTTTAGAAGCTGGGATCTAGCCCTTCCAACTTCAGAGAAGGATCTCTCTATATGATTTAGCTATGTTTCCAATTTTAAATATTAGGCTAGGTAAAGAAATCGGTCGATTTTGTTGTTAAAGTGTTTTTCGAATTGGTTGAGACAATCTACACATCCATTGGGCTATGGGGTCTGTGTTTTAATAAAATATGAGATCAGAACCAGAAACGTAAAGGAAAACTTTCACAGGGAGAGATAATATAATCACTGGATCTTTTAATAGCGTAAATGATGGGCAGCAGAAAAGATGAAAAAGATGATTTCAACAATGAAGCAATTAAGAATTTATTTATTGAAAACACCAGAGGATAAACACTTAAATATTTCGAGTCAGAAACATGGTATATGAGATAAATCCTGCAACATTCATTACTCTTAAAGATTAGATTCAGAAAACAATATGATAACAAAGCGAAGATAACATTCAACTTAGAAGGAAAACATCACCAGTGAATACATGAAAGAATCCTGTAAAAGTGCCTCCTTTTATTAATGGAAGATCTCTTCAACAATATTACAGTCTGATAGCATCAGGGTGTGAAGATCAACAACCCTCAATACTTTGAAAGGTGAAGTATTTATAACTCAAATTACAAATGTTCCTATCATAAATGGCCAGGACGTGCTAAATCTATTTTTAGCCTAACTAATTTAACAAATTTCTTAAATCTAGGAACTGCTTGATGACTTGGTGTAACTGCACGCTGAATTCTGGGTAGACCGTTGATGACGCCTTGGCATGACCTCATCTGACTGGACAACTAACTGGACCTGGACATCTCATCTTCTAATCGATCAGATCATAGAGCTCTTCCCATCTAAGATGGCTAGGCATGTTGAATTTGAGCAGTCTTCGATACACTTTGTCCATTTCTGTATACTTGGCGAATGTAGGCTTGGTGAGGAATATGTATCGAATCTCATGTTGAATACTGATGTCCCACTGAAGGGCATCCAGGAATTCTTTGCCGGTGATGCTCCCTTGTATGCCAGCAAACTTTGAACTGTCCTTAGCCACTTCGGCCAATCTCTTCTTGTAGTCTGGGAGTGTCATTAATTTATCATTGATCACTTTCAGACCAGGAAGACCTTTCTTCTGGAGAGCTTCAATCTTATTGAAAAACCTTTGTACCCCTTGGTCCATGACTTGAACCTTTTCTTCCAGCTGAAGCATTAGTCCTCTCTTGGTCAAAACTCTTTTGACCTCAAGGATGGTCTCTGCTCTGTCTTCAATCTTTAGCTCTTCCAGCTCTTCCCTGGTCTTAGAGTTGAGGAACTTGATGATCTCATTTTCCTGTGTTGGCATGTCTCCCAATTCTACTCTGATCTTCTCAATGGCCTGTTTACTCCTCTGGACTAACTCGTTCTTCTCAAACATAATTTGGATCATGGGCCATATTTCATTTATGGACTTAGTGATGTCTGTCCATACATTGTTTTTAACCTCAGCCAAAGTCTTCCCTTCCACTGTTTGCTTTCGAAGCTGTTGTAGCTCCTGCTTGAGTTTCTCTGTTACCTGCTTTTCCTTAGAGAGGCTGGTTTGGAAAGAATTTTTGAGTTCTTGAAGGTTCTCAACTTCCTTTTTAAGCCTGCTGATCTCTGTCTCCTGCAGGTTCATCTTTTCCATGGATCTAGCAAGGTCGACTGTCTTCTCTTGGGATGTTAATGGAGTTGCGGATGGGACTGCTGTAACTGATGCCGTGCTTGCTCCTGAAATCTAAATGGTACTCAATGGAATGACTTCCATTGGCTTCAATTGCTCCTTCTCTTTCAATAATCTCTCCATATCAACTTCCATTTCTTTGAGCTGTGCATTCCGCTCCATGAGCAACTTGAGAATTTCATCCTTCTCGCCTTCTTTCTCTGCTATCTCCTTCACCTGTGAGTCCTCTGTGGGCAGGAGCTTTAGTTGTTTCCTCAAGGAGGCAATGTCAGCATTCTTCTTCTTTGTTATCTCCTCCACTACTTTGACGTTCGAAGGGTCATAGGCGATCTTGAGGAACAACTCCTCCAAAGTTTTGATTCTATTGTCCTTCACAAAGGACGATATCTTCTCCAGCTTGAGTTGCGTTTGAGAATTGTTCAGTGACACCTGCAATTTTGCTGCAGAAACGGAAGCATGCGCCAACGTATGGAACACCATTTCCCCTGTTTGTTTGTGCAGATCCATTTGATCTACTGGGTGCACATCCTTCGTATGGAATTTGAAGGTGGCCCTCTTGTAGTCTGTGATCACCTTGGGGTCTAGTACCTGTGCCTGGAGGAAGGCCATGTGCATTCTGCCCTTTTCTATGTCGAATGCAGACATCAGCCTATGTTGTGCAATTGACATCTGCTTCCAAAACTGAGCATAAGTACTATTGGTAAGGGTCTGGTTCTTTTTCTTAATCAACTTGTACTTCTCGAAAATGCTCAACTTGGGCCCAGTCTTGCTTGGCTGAGTGTCCAATGGGGAGTCTGTGGATTTCTTCAGTAATGCAGGGGTAATGTCCTTATAGAGGCTCGAACCGAAGGGTGGAATAATAGACTTAGTCACTATGGTAGGCAGGGCTTCATGTTCTCCAGTCGGACCAGGAACTAAAATTGTCTTGGGCCTCTTAGTGTGCAACTGGAACTCTTCGGACGATACCTCCGTGACAGGTGGAGATAAATATTGTCGAGGCCTTTTTTCCTTAGGGACCTATGGCATGGTCGTTGGTGCAACAATGGTTGGGGGAACCTGTTGTTCCACTTCGACCAAGGTGTTAGGCACCCACATAATCTGTTTGGCGAATTTCTCAATTTCGGGCTTGGACACATGAACATACGGGATGTTCTTGTTCTTCACGCTCATCTCTGAGATGATCCCATAAGGATCATAGTGCCATGGGAAACTGATGAAGAACTTCATTTCCTTCAACATCCTGTCTGCTTCTTCCCCAACGCCCCGACTGTCTGCTTCTTCAATGATACAAAATGGATATCATCTGAATTCATAATCTGCCTTATATATTCTAAAGCAAAGATTCTGACACACAAATATTTGGGCAGCTTGTACAGTGCCAAATCACAACTGTATACTCTGATCTCGGTATGATTTTGGTACAGGTACCAATCCCAGGTCTTTGTGTTGTCTGAGAGATGCAGGATTCTCTGGACTTCGTCATTTTTTCGAGGCTCGGGCCTGCCACTCAGGATACTTACCACAGGGTGGTAGAACTGATCGATGAATGCCTTGAAAATATACTCTGTGGAGTTGTGCTTGAGCAAGGAATTCCATGTTGTGACTGCATGAGGTTTACCATCTTCATCCATCTTCTGCATGGAAAAACTAAATTTATCTGCTTGAAAGAAAACAAACATGTATGCCAGTATGGACGAGTATCTGAACATGCCTTCCATGCCAAAATTCACGAATTGTTCATGACTATTGTCTGCCAAGAAGGTACTGAAATCAAACTGGGTGGTGGGTTTTTCGTTAGTGGAGAAAATGGATAGAAAACCCAGAATGGGCTCATCTACCCACTGATCAGAATAATATCCCAACAGAGCACAAAGGGATGAGATTACCTGGTTTCCCTTAGTTGAGAACATGGAGGATGAGTAAGGAGGATTTGTGGAGGGAAATTGAGAGGATGGGGGAAGGAAAAGCTCAAATATTTGAGCTCTTTGGGGGAAGGTCATTTTCTGGTACAATTTGGTGAGAATTTCTAGGCTGAAGGGGGACGTAGAGTCGGCTCGGGGAATTTGCATCATCTGGTCTATGGATTCGGGTGTGATGAGGAACAACATCTCCCCTAAAGAGGAGACAACGGCTCTTTGTTCGAGAATATAGTGAGCTTGACACTTGAGAGCAAACTCGAGAAAATGGTGGATCTGAGGGAAAAGGTAGAGGGGTAAATTGGACTCCCAGAGTCCAATTTCATCACTCTGGTCCACGAACACTTCCCTGAGCCATAACTGGAGGTATGAGAAATAGAAATCACATTTGGTATCTGCGATTAATCTGTCTTTGTCGACCAGTGGGATATTGTCCAGGTCAACAAGAGGCAGGAGAAACAGATTCTCCTCTCCTTCTGCTTGTCTGGGCTTTGGTGCCATTTCTGCAACAGTACCTACAATAAACACAACATTAGTGGGGGTGAATGACTGTGGATGAGGGAAACGGAATGTAATGGAGGAGTAAGCTATGAATTTCTCTGGTGCAATGGGTGAATAGTGAATGTAAAGGGAATAATGGTAGTTTTCTTTAAACTGGGGTTGGTTGGGTGCGAGAGACAGGTCAGCTGGATAACAGATGTGTTATCCAGTAATAAATGGCCAACGGATCACTATGAGGGTGAGATGGTAGGTGACGATGGTTGAAAGATATGGATGGGTGATGTGGTAGCTAGAGATTGGAGGTAAAAGTTGCGATAAGGGGCTTGCCATGAGTGAAAAGGGGGAAGGGGACTGACATCAGTTATGGATGTGACTAACTCGAGAAGAAGTGGAAAGTGACGTCCATAAGTGACGGGGGTCTGTCAGATAGCAGATTGTGATGGGACTTGGGGTAATAGATCGACGCCACGTATGACAAGGGGCCCGCCAAAGGGAGATAACCATTCCGGATCCCCCCCCACCCCCGCGGTTAAAATTAGATCATCCGGGGGGTCCGAAAACCTTTTTGGGTCATTGATCAACGCGCTTGTTTCCTGGACGTAGATCTTAGCACGCCCTTTATCACTCATTCTGGACCCCCCCCCCCTCCATTAAAGGAAGAACAGACGGGGGGGTCCATAATCCAATCTTGATCATTGATTTAAGCGCTCAATCTAGGGTCATCCAGATGTGCGCAAATGTTATCAGCGATTCCGGACCCCCCCCCGGTTAAAAGAAGAATGGTCGGGGGGGTCTGAAATGCTCTGTACACCATAGATCTGGGCACCATGATTAGGACCGTCGATATGTGCAGGGAGCATAAATGGGGAGTGGAGAACACATGCGCTGGGAAAACTTAGGATAAATGCATTTTTATGGGTTTTTTCCCAAAATTTTCAAGTAGACACCACCATGGGGCTACAACCAAACTATCCTTTAGGCATTTGAAACATGGTGCAACACTTACATCAACCTAGTTTTATTGAATTGAAACAATAAAGCAACTAGCCTACATGCTAACCTATCTTCCTATGACAATTAACCCAGATTAGACTGTTGGGTTAAGAAATTACTCTACCCTGGGGCTATCTGACCAGGATTAGACAGTCTGGCCAGATTTATTCACTACTCTAACCTAGACAATTTGGCTAAGATTAAACTGTTTATCCAAACTCTTTCACTACCCTATCAAAATCAATTTAAAAATAAATTGGCCATGCTTGAAAGGTATGGACCAAGTTACCATTTTTGCATGGGGCTTTTATTTCAATTCTTTTATGCCCTCTTTTTCTTTTCTTTTCTTTTTCTTTCTTTTTTCTTTTTCTTTTCTTTTTCTTTTTCTTTCTTTTTTATTTTCTTTTTCTTTTTCTTTCTTTTCTTATTATTTGCAGAATGAAAAATCATTTGTCAACAAAAACACTAGAGATAGATAATATCCCAGTCACCAGTTGATCCTATAATTTATAGGGTGATAACAATGGCTCCACCTAGGGATGGTACTTTCCCTGTGAAGTGCCAAGAATCCTGGTTCCTGTCATCCTGAAAACTTCTGCCCAGTAGCCTTCATTGGTTCTATTCTCAAAAATTGAAAAAAAAATGGTCAGCATCTTAGGGCTTTCTCTTCGGGCTTCAACCAACTGACTAATGTTCTTCTGTCAGAAAATGCAGGCAAAAACAAAAATGGTATGTACAATGGTGGGTGAAAACTTGAATCTCTACTTTGGTGGAACATAATGTTTCAGCATTCTGTCATTCACAAGTCCTCCTGGCAGATCTGCCCCATCAGCGTTGTTTAGCAAGAAAGCATTGTTTCCCCTGAAAGCTTGGATCATGTATGGTCCTGTCCATAGACTGTCAAATTTTCCATGCTTTCCCTTGTCTTCATTTCTGGCGTCCCATCTCAGCACCAAGTCTCCTAGCTTGAAATCATCTTCCTTGGTCCTTTTGTCAAAGATCTTCTTGATGTTTTCTTGGACTACCTGAGTCTTGTTGAAAAAGTCCTCCTTGGACTGCTGCAAATGGATCATCTGGTTGATCCTTCTCTGTGAGTCATTTGGCTCGGCTTGCACATCTTGAATCAACTTCATGATAGGGACTCCTAAAGAAGTGGGGAAAATTTCCTCTGTGCCATAGACCAGCTGGTATGGTGACATACTAATTGACCTTTTGGTGGTCAGTCTGTCAGCCCATAATGCGAACACCAACTTGTTATGCCACGATTTGTTGTTTTCCTGTAATGTTTTCTTGATGATATTGACCAAGGTTTTGTTTGAAGATTCCGCCAACCCATTCCCCTGAGGGTAGTAAGCTGTGGAATGCCCCAAACCAATGTGATATTGGTTGCAAAAATCAATGAGCTTCTTCGACCGAAAGGCAGCTGCATTATTAGTTATAATCTTTCTAGGACATCCAAAGCGAGACAAAATATTGTTTTCAAGGAATTTGATAATAACAGAGTCAGTGGCTTGCCTGCTTGGTACTTCTTTGATCCATTTGGTAAAATAATCGGTGGCAGTGAGAATCCACCTATGCTAGCCTGAAGAAGGGGGGTGTATTTCTCCAATGAAGTCCAGTCCCCATTGCTGGAAAGGGGCTTCAACTGAGATCGGTTTTAGGGGGAGAGGAAGGAGTTTCCTTTTGCCTTCAAAAAACTGACATTGATGACATGCAGTCACCTTTTGATGCACATTGACGAATAGGGTGGGCCAATAGAAACCTGCTCTGAGTATTTTGTTGGCTGTGACCTTCCAGTTCAGATGGCCACCACATTCACTTGCATGAAATTCTTGTAACACTTTTTCAGCTTCATCTTTCAATAAACAATTTAACAGAATGCCTCCAGGATCTTTCCAATACAAATTTCCTTCTAGAATACAAAACTTTAAGGATTTCAACTTTAAAAATCTATCTTTAGTCTTAGTCAAACCAGGGGGAGCTTGTAAATTTTGCAAAACATATATAAGGTCTGCGTACCATGGAGAGTTGAGAAATACCTCTCTCACGCTTGGAGTCGCCATCTCGCCCTGTTCATTTGCTACAGCTAAAAAATTAATGTCAAGAGCCTAGAAGTTTGACTCAGCCAATAATTTTGCTAGGCCTTGACCCTTGATTAGTTTTGTAGGATTAATCTCTATGTCATATTCTAAAATGACAGAAATCCACTTTCCTCTTCTTCCATCTGGGTTGTCCTATGTCAAAATGTCTTTTACTACCGCATTCAGAACGTACGCAATGGTGTGGGAATGGAGAATGTAAACCCTAAAGTCTTTTATAGCTTTTACCAAGGCAAAAGCCTACTTCTCCATTATCTTGTAATTCAGAGAAGCGTCTCTCAATGCTTTACTAAAGAAAGCTATGGGCTATTCATACCCTTCGTTGTTCTTTTGTAGTAACTTGGCTACTATAGTATGTTTGGAGGCGAAAGAAAAAAGATAGAAATCTTTAGTAAAATCTGGACTGATCAAAACAGGGGCTTCTGTGAGTGCTCGTTTGACTTGTTCGAAATACTGTTTGGACTCGGAGTCCCATTTTATTTTTACATCTTTTTTAAGCATATTTGTAATGTTTCTGAGGAGCTCTGCTAGGTTGGGAATGAATCTTCGCAGAAATTTTATTCTCCCGATAAAAGACTGTATCTCTTTAAGGTTTCTTGGGTGTTCTAATTTTTGTATGGCCTCGATTCTGCTGGGGTCTATTTTGATTCCATCCTTGGAGATGATGTGTCCTAGAAGTTTGCCTTCTCTAGCCTGAAAAGGATTTTCTTAGGATTTAAAGAAATCCCAAACCTTCTACATTTCTCGAATACTCGTCTAAGGTGTCGCAGGTGCTCGTCATCATATCAGGAAAACACAGTTACATCATCTAAATAGACGACAATAAACTTACCCGATTCTTCCACAAAGGTGATATCCATCGCTCTCTAGAATGTGGCTCCTGCGTTAATCAGACCAAAAGGTATTTTCACATACATGAAAGTGCCCCATGGCATAGTGAAAGTGGTTTTGTCTTGGTCTTCTGAGTGAACTAGGACCTGATTGTAACCCGAGAACTCGTCCAACAAAGAAATTCTACTGGATCCGACCACCCTTTGAAGGATGTGGTCCATTTTCGGAAAAGGGTAATTGTCCTTCAAGGAAACCTTATTCAAGTTTCGAAAATCTATACAAAGTCTGATTTCCCTAGATTTCTTACGTGTAGGGACTAAATTAGAGACCCATTTGGAAAAACGCAATGGGACTATGATTTTGGCATAGTACATTTTTTTGATTTCCTTTTCTATCAGAGGGAGCAACTTGGGATTTATCCTCCTAAGTTTTTGTCTGAATGGTTTCTGATCTTATTTTATTGGAATTCTTTTTTGTATGATGTTGGTATCATAAGCCTTCAAATCCTCATAACCCCAGGCAAAGACATCAGAATATTCTTTGAACAACTCAATGTATTTGAGTTTTTTCTCTGGGGGTAGTGATTTAGACAGTTTGACCATTTTAGGTTTCTCTTCGGTCCCTATATTACAATCTTCTACCTCTTGTCCATTTGCTTCGATTTTTGGTTTTTTGGCTACGTCGTTAAAATCAAACAAGTCCTCTAAAGGAACTAGACCTCTAGGCAAGACATTGCTTTTCAAATGTAAAACATCGGCCTCCATCTCATCATCGCCTAATTATCTTGAATCTACGGTATTTACACTATCAATTTCAAAATCAGATCTATTTACATTTTTATCTTCGCTCTCTAAATCTATATTTGTACATTCAAAGTCATTTTTACACTGCAGAAAGTCCTCAATCTGATCATCATTACCAAAAACTTCTCAATACCTGATGTTGTCGGGAACAGTTGGTCGACACTTCACTTCTACCGTGTATGGACGAATCGAGCGGAAAGGAATCTTACATGTGGCTGCTGATGTAGCCAATCCGTCCGCCAGAATGTTTTGTCCCCTCGGCATTACCTGCAAGTCGACTTCAGTGAAACATCTCAAGGAATCAAGAACAACATTCCTATAAGCTCTAATACGTGGGTGTTTCGCAGCATACTCACCTTTGATTTGCTTAATTATCAACTCAGAGTCACCTCTCACCATAATATGTTTCCTTTTTCAAAAGTTTCAGACCGAGCATCAAGGCTTCATACTCAGCAATATTGTTAGTGCATTGGAAATTTAATTTGTAAGAATGGTTTTCTGAGTGCCTGTTTCTGTGGTTATGCAGCCAAACTCCTGCTCCAGCTCCTTCTTTTCCCACTGCTCCGTCAAAATCCATGCTTTAGAAGTCTGCCGGTAATTCTTCAGTTATCACGTTTTTCTTCCTTTCTACCTCGATGATTTCTTAGCCTTCGTCTGGACTAGATGTATCTTCACCCAGCTCAATGTCTTGTTCTTCTGTGTCACCGTCGTTATACATGATAAAAGAATCCAGGTTAGAATGTGTAGAGTAAAGAGGATAGTTGTGTGGTTTTTCCTGGCTACTGACCATGTACTTCATCAAAGTTTCTCTGTATAGCCTTCTTTATTGCCCAAAAACTAGGATAGTGGCATAGGACATGTCCAGCTGTAGGGTACCTCTCAACTTAGCTCCCCAAGACCGAGACAACAACATTCCATACTTCGGAGGGATGTCTACAACTACCACATCCATGACCATGCTCTTTGCAGGAATCTGGACCAGGGTGATACACAGGTCCTTGATCAAACCAATGCATCTAACCTTATTGGAGTCAAACGAATGTACATCCTTATAAGGTCTGGTGACCTCCAGTCCCAATTTATCCATCACTGCTTTCGGCATCAGATTATGGGAAGCACCTGAATCTAGCATAGCATTATGCAAGATTAGATCATGTATGTTTAGACTCATGTAAAAAGGAGCGACCTCACCAGTGTCATCTCAACCATCTACTTCAGGTCCAAAAAGAAACTCGGGTTGATCATCAGTAAGGTTCACAGTGTCTGAATGATTTGTTGATCCAATGGTTAAGGCCTTCATGCCTATGTCAGGTTCAATGGTCAGTGCTTTAATTACCTGTGAACGATAAACGTCTTTGTTCATCAACTCAGAAAGTGGGATGGGAATTTTTACTTTGGCCAATTCCCCCTTAAGGCTGAAAGGTGTTGGAGCTCTGCCTTGGCTCATCAATTCTAGTTTGTCCACCATATCCTTCTGTCCAGAAGTACTTGGTGGATTAATAGGTGAAACCTCAGGCTGCGATGACCTTTTCAGAATAGTAAGGTTTTTTTTCACGGGGGCATCGACAGTTCTCTTCTCAGGAATTTTCCCGGTAGCTGGTTCAGAGGCCTTTGTAGTTTCGACCACCTTTTTGGTTTCAGTTATCTTTTTCGGGGAGATTCCTTCTGTCTTTTTACTCCATAGATTGTACTGCCGGTGTACCTCCAAAATGGCATTTTCAAATGCCTACTGTTCTGCATCTTCAGCTTTTTCGCTTACCTTTGTTTGATTGAGAAGAAAAATCTCTTTCTCTTCTTAGGTGAGGAAGATAGCTTCATTGTCATGAATGCCCATGAGGTTTATATGGGTATCTTCTAGTTCCTCACTCACCTCCCCCCCTTCATCAGCATAATTTTCTTGCAAGGGAGGCCTGATCTGCTGATCCGGACCTCTTTGTTCTCTTTGATCCCTAGGATCTCTCTGTCTGATTTGAGGAGGGTTTCTCCTAAAGTTAGGATTCCGGACTTGAGGAGCTGGTGGGTCATCTCTCAGAGGATTTCTTTCTGACACCGTGAGTCTATCCATCATTATTTCCACTGCTCTGGCCAAAGAATCCAATTTGGAATTGGAGTTTGATGTGGAAGGCTCTTCTTTAATCATAACCCTCCTCTATGACCTCTGTCGTGCTCTTTTTGCCAACAAATTGGCCTCCACACTTATAGCACTTTTCTGCATGTCCTCAAGGGTGGTAGAATTTCTTTCGCTTAGTTGGTATGACATATCATCATCAAAACCATCAGGGAACTTTATCAATGATAGACCCTGTGGAGGTTTGATTTCAGTTGGGATTGCATTGTACAAGTTATTGAAACAGGTGTAGTAATCATGTACCATCTCACCTTGATTTCTTCTGATATTCTCATATTCTGACAATATTTGGAGAGGGTTTTTCTTTACCTCCCATCTGTCGAGAAAAATCCTTTGAAATGCGACAAGGTCAAGGACTGAGGTGGTTGGTAAATCTTTGTACCATTTCTTGACGTTACCTGTCAAACTTTGGGCAAACAATCTCATTTGAACATCGGCCTCATCAACTTCTTGCAAGTCAAAATAATCATTCATTTTGTCAACATGTTGTTGGGCTTTCAAGGGTCCTGTTGCATCGAACTGTGGGAGTCTAGTTTGGTAGTCTTGAGGCATAGCATGGAGAGGTGCAGCCAACACCAAAGGAGTGTATCTGGCTTCCATGATAGGTGGAGGAGGTGGGACGACAACCTGGATGATTGGCGAGGTAGCGACTGAAGGCGAAGACGAGGAGGGACTGGCTGGCACTGAGGGAGTGGTTTGTTGGTTAGCAGTGGGAGATAGAACTTTAGGGGTTTGGGGTTGCAATATGGTTGGGTCGAAAATGATTTCAGTGACAAAACTACCGGATTTGGACCTGGATAGGCTTTGGCCGGAAAAGATGTCAATATCGGGGTTTCGAGAAGAGACAATTTTTTCTGAAAAAGACAGGGACTTATGAATGCGAGTATGACTTACCAAACCTTCAGCAATGGTCTTTTTTCTGAGCAACTGCTCTGGATCATCTGTTACTATCGCAGGTTTAGGATCTGGATGAGATCGAGTATAGACTCTCTTGGGAGCCAGAATTCTTTTTGGTTTTTTATATATATACTTTTTAGTTTTATAAGTCTGAAAATAATATGTACAAATTTTAATCAACCTCTGAACATTACTTCCTTCTCGGATTTGCAATATTTGAGGAGCAATATTTCAGATACAAAATTTTCTTTTAGGGAAAAGGGACATAGGTTTTAACTTTTCCGTTCAGTTCCCCAGTGGAGTCGCCACTATGTTAGCACTTGGTAAATTTCCTAGAGGTTGACGAAAGAAGAAATCTACAAAGGTAACTTTATCCAACCACTTTTGAAGCTGGGATCTAGCCCTTCCAACTTTAGAGAGGGATCTCTCTATATGATTTAGCTATGTTTCCAATTTTAAATATTAGGCTAGGTAAAGAAATCTGTCGGTTTTGTTGTTAAAGTGTTTTTCGAATTGGTTGAGACAACCTACACATCCATTGGGCTATGGGGTCTGCGTTTTAATAAAAATGAGATCAGAACCAGAAATGTAAAGGAAAACTTTCACAAGGCAAGATAATATAATCACTGGATCTTTTAATAGTACAAATGATGGGCAGTAGAAAAGATGAGAAAGATGATTTCAAGAAAGAAGCAATTAAGAATTTCTTTATTGAAAACACCAAAAGATAAAGACTTAAATATTTCGAGTCAGAAACAGGGTATATGAGATAAATCCTGCAACATTCGTTACTCTTAAAGATTAGATTCAGAAAACAATATGATAACAAAGCTAAGATAACATTCAACTTAGAAGGAAAACATCACCAGTGAATACACGCAAGAATCCTGTAAAAGTGCCTCCTTTTATTAATGGAAGATCTCTTCAACAATATTACAGTCTGATAGCGTCAGGGTGTGAAGATAAACAACCCTCAATAATTCGAAAGGTGAAGTATTTATAACTCAAATTACAAATGTTCCTGTCATAAATAACCAGGACGTGCTAAATCTATTTTTAGCCTAACTAATTTAACAAATTTCTTAAATCTAGGAACTGCTTGATGACTTGGTGTAACTGCACGCTGATTTCTGGCTAGACCATTGATGATGCCTTTGCACGACCTCATCTGATTGGACAGCTGACTGGACCTGGACAACTCATCTTCTAATCGATTAGATCACAGAGCTCTTCCCATCTGATATGGCTAGGCACGTTGACTTTGAGCAGTCTTCGATACACTTCATCCATTTCTGTAAACTTGGTGAATGTAGCCTTGGTGAGGAATATGTATCAAATCTCATGTTGAATACTGATGTCCAACTAAAGGGAATCTAGGAATGCTTTTCCGGTGATGCTCCCTTGTATGCCAGCAAACTTTGAACTGTCCTTAGCCACTTCAACCAATCTCTTCTTGTAGTCTGGGAGTGTCATTAATTTATCATTGATCACTTTCAGACCAGGAAGACCTTTCTTCTGGAGAGCTTCAATCTTATTGAAAAACCTTTGTACCCCCTGGTCCATGACCTGAACCTTTTCTTCCAACTGAAGCATTAGTCCTCTCTTGGTCAAAACTCTTTTGACCTCAAGGATGGTCTCTATTCTGTCTTCAATCTTTATCTCTTCCAGCTCTTCCCTGGTCTTAGAGTTGAGGAACTTGATGATCTCATTTGCCTGTGTTGGCATGTCTCCCAATTCTACTTTGATCTTCTTAATGGCCTATTTACTCCTCTGGACTAACTCGTTCTGCTCAAACATAATTTGGATCATGGGCTATATTTCATTTATGGACTTAGTGATGTCTGTCCATACATTCTCTTTAACCTCAGCCAAAGTCTTCCCTTCCACTGTTTTCTTTCAGAGCTACTGTAGCTCCTACTTGAGTTTCTCTGTTACCTACTTACCTTGGAGAGGCTGGTCTAGAAAGAAGTTTTGAGTTCCTGAAGGTTCTCAACTTCCTTTTTAAGCCCGTTGATCTCTGTCTCCTGCAGGTTCATCTTTTCCATGGATCTAGCAAGGCCAGTTGTCTTGTCTTGGGATGTTAATGGAGTTGCGGATGGGACTGTTGTCACTGATGTCGTGCTTGCTCTTGAAATCAGAATGGCACTCAATGGAATGACTTCCATTGGCTTCAGCTGCTCTTTCTCTTTCAATAATCTCTCCATCTCAGCTTCCATTTCTTTGAGCTGTGCATTTTTCTCCATGAGCAGCTTGAGCATTTCGTCCTTCTCGCCTTCTTTCTCTGCTATCTCCTTCGCCTACGAGTCCTCTGTGGGTGGGAGCTTCAGTTGTTTCCTCAAGGAGACAATGTCAGCATTCTTCTTCTTTATCATCTCCTTTGCTACTTTGAAATTCGAAGGGTCATAGCCGATCTTGAGGACCAGCTCCTCCAAAGTTTTGATTATATTGTCCTTTGCAAAGGATGATATCTTCTCCATCTTGAGTTGCATTTGAGCATTGTTCAGTGACACCTGCAATTTTGCTGTAGACGCGGAAGCATGTGTCAATGCATGGAACACCATTTCCCCTGTCTATTTGTGTAGATCCATCTGATCTGCTGGGTGCATGTCCTTCATCTGGAATTTGAAGGTGGCCCTCTTGTAGTCTGTGATCACCTTGGGGTCTGGTACCTGTTCCTGGAGGAAGGCCTTGTGCATTCTTCCCTTTTCTATGTCGAATGCAGACAACATCCTATGCTATGAAGTTGACATCTTCTTCTGAAACTGAGCGTAAGTACTGCTGGTAAGGGTCTGGTTCTTTTTCTTAATCAGCTCGTACTTCTCGAAAATGCTTAACTTGGGCCTAGTCTTGCTTGGCTGAGTGTCCAATGGGGAGTATGTGGATTTCTTCGGTAATGCAGGGGTAATGTCCTTATAGAGGCTCAAACTAAAGGGTGGAATAATAGACTTAGTCACTGTGGTAGGTAGGGCTTCTTGTTCTCCAGTCGGACCAGGAACTGAAATTGTCTTGGCCCTCTTAGTGTGCAACTGGAACTCTTCAGACGATACCTCTATGACAGGCGAAGATAAATCTTGCTGAGGCCTTTTTTCCTTAGGGACCTGTGGTGTGGTCATTGGTGGCACAATGGTCAGGGGAACCTGCTGTTCCACTTCAACCAAGGTGTTAGGCTCCCACACAGTCTGATTGGTGAATTTCTCAATTTCGGGCTTGGACACATGAACATACGGGATGTTCTTGTTCTTCACCCTCATCTCTGAGATGATCCCATAAGGATCATAGTGCCATGGGAAACTCAAGAAGAACTTCATTTCCTTCAAAAACCTGTCTGCTTCTTCCCCGGTGCCCCAACTGTTGCAGATGAAGGAGCCAATTTGCCCCTTGATTCGAAGCTGCTGCTTTTTCTTCAATGATACAAAATGGATATCATCTGAATTCATAATCTACCTTATATATTCTAAAGCAAATATTCTGAAAGGCAAATATTTGGGTAGCTTGTACAGTGCCAACTCGCAACCGTATACTCTGATCTCGGTATGATTTTGGTACAGGTACCAATCACCGGTCTTTGTGTTGTCCAAGAGATGCAGGATTCTCTGGACTTCATCATTTATTTGAGGCTCGGGCCTACTGCTAAGCATACTTAACACAGGGTGGTAGAACTGATCGATGAACGCCTTGAAACTGTACTCTGTGGAGTTTTTCTTGAGCAAGGAAGTCCATGCTGTGACTGCCTGAGGTTTACCATATTCATCCATCTTCTGCATGGAAAAACTAAATTTATCTGCTTGAAAGAAAATAAACATGTATGCCAGTATGGACGAGTATCTGAACATGCCTTCCGTGCCAAAATTCACGAACTGTTCGTGAATATTGTCTGCCAAGAAGGCACTGAAATCAAACTAGGTGGTGGGTTTTTCGTCAGTGGAGAAAATGGATAGAAAACCCAGAATGGGATCATCTACCCAATGATCAGAATAATATCCCAACAGAGTGAAAAGGGATGAGATTACCTGGTTTCCCTTTGTTGAGAACATGGAGGACGGGTAAGGAGTATTTGTGGAGGGAAATTGAGTGGATGGGGGAAGGAAAAGCTCGAATATTTGAGCTCTTTGGGAGAAGGTTATTTTCTGGTACAATTCGATGAGAATTTCCAGGCTGAAGGGGGACACAGAGTTGGCTCAGGGAATTTGCATCATCTGGTCTATGGATTTGGGTGTGATGAGGAATAGAATCTCCCCTGAAGAGAAGACGACAGCTCTTTGTTCAGGAATATAGTGATATTGACACTTGAGAGCAAACTCGGGAAAATGGTGGATCTAAGGGAAAAAGGTAGAGGGGTAAATTGGACTCCCAGAGTCCAATTTCATCACTCTGGTCCAGGAACACTTCCCTGAGCCATGACTGGAGGTCTGAGAAATCAAAATCACATTTGGTATCTACGATTAATCTGTCTTTGTCGACCAGTGGGATCTTGTCTAGGTCGACAGGAGGCGGGAGAAAAGGATTCTCCTCTCCTTCTGCTTGTCTGGGCTTTGGTGCCATTTCTGCAATAGTACCTGCAATAAACACAACGTTAGTGGGGGCGACTGACTGTGGATGAGGGCGATGGAATGTAACGGAGAAGTAAGCTGTGAATTTCTCTGGTGCAATGGGTGAATAGTGAATGTAAGGGGAATAATGGTAGTTTTATTTAAACTGGGGTCGGTTGGGTGCGAGAGACAGGTCAGCTGGATAATGGATGTGTTATCCAGTAATAAATGGCCAACGAATCACTATGAGGGTGAGATGGTAGGTGACGGTGGATGAAAGATACGAACGGGTGACGTGGTGGCTAGGGATTGGAGGTAAAAGTCACGATAAGGGGCTTGCCATGAGTAAAAAGGGGGAAGGGGACTGACATCAGTTATTGGATGTGACTAACTCAGGAAGAAGTGGAAAGTGACGTCCATAAGTGATGGGGGTTTGTCAGATAGCAGATGGTGACGGGACTCAGGGCAATAGATTGATGCCACGTATGACAAGGGGCCCGCCAGAGGGAGATAACCATTCCAGACCCCNGCGCTCGTTTCCTGGCCGCAGATCTTAGCGCGCCCTTTATCACTCATTCTGGACCCCCCCCCCCTCCATTAAAGGCAGAACGGATGGGGGGGTCTGGAATACAATATTGATCGTTGATTTAAGTGCTCAATCCAGGGCCATCCAGATGTGCGCAAATGTTATCAGCGATTCCGGACCCCCCCCGGTTAAAAGAAGAATGGTCGGGGGGGTTCGGAATGCTCTGTACACCGTAGATCTAGGCGCCACGATCAGGACCGTCGATATGTGTAGGGAGCATAAATGGGGAGCGGAGAACACATGTGCTGGGAAAACTTAGGATAAATGCATTTTTATGGGTTTTTTCCCAAACTTTTCAAGTAGACACCACCATGGGGCTCCGACCAAACTATCCTTTAAGAATTTGAAACATGGTGCGACACTTACATCAAGTTGGTTTTATTTAACTGGAACAATAAAGAAACTAGCCTACATGCTAACCTATCTTCCTATGATAATTAACCTGGATTAGACTATTGGGTTAAGAAATTATTCTACCCTGGGGCTATCTGACCAGGATTAGACAGTCTGGCCAGATTTATTCACTACTCTAACCTAGACAATTTGGCTAAGATTAAACTGTTTAGCCAAACTCTTTCACTACCCTATCAACATCAATTTAAAAAGAACTTGGCCATGCTTGAAAGGTATGGACCAAGTTACCATTTTTGTATGGGGCTTTTATTTCAATTCTTTTGTGCCCTCCTTTTCTTTTATTTTCTTTTTCTTTCTTTTTTCTTTTTCTTTTCTTTTTCTTTTTCTTTCTTTTTTCTTTTCTTTTTCTTTTTCTTTCTTTTTTCTTTTCTTTTTCTTTTTCTTTCTTTTCTTATTATTTGCAGAATGAAAAATCATTTATCAACAAAAACACTAGAGACAGATAATATCCTAGTCACCAGTTGATCCTATAATTTATAGGGTGATAACAGATCCTATATTGCATGATCCCACATGGCCTACAATGCCCACCAAACTACCTTCAGACATACCAAAGTTTGAAGGAAAGGCAGGCGATGACCCTGCCAACCATGTCATGACCTTTCACCTATGGTGCTCCTCCAATAAAATTATAGATGATTCGATCAGACTACGATTATTTCAACGCACACTCACTGGCCCATCGGCTAAATGGTATGTAGAAGAAAAATCAGGGTCCCACGCAACTTTTGAGTCATTGGCCAAAGCCTTCTTGACCTTCTTCCAATTACCCATCCACCACGACAATGGTCTAGAACTACTTTCTAATTTCAAACAAACCTCAGCCACACATATTGCTGACCACATTCACGAGTGGCGTAGGCGACGTAGTTTGTGCAAAGCAGAAACCACCAAGCAACAGTGTCTTGACTGGTTTCTTAGATCACTTGTCTCTCTCCTTGGTAAGGATGTAGCTTCCACCTTCCCTCAATCTGAAGAGGAATCCATCAGTAAGGCCCAACAGTATGACCTCATCTATGTACAGTTAGGGTACTTATACACTGTACTTCCTGATCTTCCAAAACCTATGCCATTTGGCCAAGACAAACCTGGGATGTCTCACTCAGCAGATAGACTGATTGGTGCCACCACTCACCATGGTCCACAACCCTAACCACCACCGATGTATGGCACACCTCAATACCCACTAGCATACGGGGGAACTTCTTATTACCCCCCATCCCCTTATCAACAACCATACCCTGTTGCTATACCTCCACCCATCAGTGGACCACCGCCGACACCCCCCATACATCCACATATTCAAACAAACTCTGGTACCCCCTCTACCTCAGCTTATAGTACTAGCGAAAACACTACACCTTCCTATGTACCATATGGATCGTTACCACCACAAAATCCATACTTCCCATTTCCTGGTCCCCCACAACCCATAGCTCCCCCACAACCTCATGCAGGGGTGAATTTTGTTCAACCCTCTGCTGTTCAGCAATACCAAAATTTCAAACAACTAAATATGACCAATCCAACCCATCCATCGAACAATACCAAGAAGAAAGGATGGAACAGGAATAGCAACAACCCTAGTCAAGGCAGGAATCAACCCACATAGCACCAATCCACTGGGGGCAACCCGAACTAAGGGAACCAAAACCCCCAAGGGAGAAATAATAATAAATGCCAAGGGAGAAATAACAATAATGTTAAAAACATATTCCCTTGTGCCCTTTGTGGTGAGTTCGGCCATTACACTCATCATTGCCCCCAAATCACTGATTTCAAATGATTGAAAAACTCTGGTAGTCTTCCCTATTCTCTCGCACCGCCTACCCCTCAGCAGGCACCACAACAATACGTGCAATAACCCCCTCCCGTCATGCTGCAAAATCCTATTCCACATCAAGGTGTGATAAACACCCAACAAGAGACATAGCACCCCCCACCTCCTATGGGACAATACCTCAACCCCAACAATCCAGCAGATCGCACAATTATCCTCACAAGTGAGGAAGAAATCCTTCTGCAAACATGTAACTGTCAGTATCATGCACCTGCTGAGTCTCCTCCCATCCCTCCAAAGAAAAACCCTACACTGACGGGACCCCCATTGGTGATTCCTTTCCCTTCCTCCGAACCACTGCTTCGCATCCCTTGCATCCTATTGCGCAGGAATGTCCACAACCCACAAGCTAGGGTAGCTCATAACTATAGTTTGGTCGATGACTTAGCTCAATCCCCAGCTGCCATGTCAGTATTGGAGGTCCTCTAGACTTGTCCTACTCAATGGAAATCATTACTTTCTGCCTTGGGGGTAGTCAACCCCATAGATACCTGACTCATCACCTTTGATCTTGATAGCAGAGAACCTCGTCTTCCTGCCTTGATCGCTTTTCAAATACCAGTAAAAATATGGAACATCACAGTTCATTGGTGTATCATCGATGAAGGTGCATCTAAATGCATTATGTCCAAAACGGTATGGTAGAAACTTGGTTCCTCGGAACTCATACCCTCTGCCATCACATTATGCGCTTATGACGGACGTCCATCATCTCCTAAAGGGCTCTTCCAAAATTTCCCCATCGAACTCGGGGGCAAGACTATTCTCATCGATATCAAAGTTATCGATGCCCCTCTCGATTATAATATCTTGTTCGTTCATAGCTACATGTACGCTATGAAGGCAGTGGCATATTCCATCTTTCAGACAATGATGTTCCCTCACAATGGGAAGATCGTTACTATTGACCAAGTCTCACATTATGAGCCTAACCCATCTGCCAACATCAATAACATTCTTCCTCTCATCCACACAAGCCACGATGCATATCCACTCATCGATATGGGTTATGGGATTTTTAAAGATCCATCCTTGTTAGGAACATACCATGGAGCACCACCACTCCTTCATCCTGCCAATCAAGTATGCGTCATATCATCTAACGAAACTCACACAAAGGATACCCTTCCTCCTACCGAGGCTTCCATCATAGCTGATGTCCC
>ML781484.1:70162-120669 GCA_009831015.1 Picea engelmannii | reverse complement strand
AGCCATCACTCAAATTCCCTTCTTTTACCCTCCACCAGGTATCGAAGCTTTTCAAGTATCCGTAATGCTCACACTACATAATATGGTGTTAGCAATCCCAGTTTGGTATTTACACCCACCAGAGATGGTCCCTCGACCATCCCTTCCCCCTCAAAAATAAGGAATCCCCATGACGATTCCCATACTTACCCCCACCACACCCCCACTCACTAACCCCCCTGCTACAGCTGGGGGCAGGAGAAAGAAGAAGGAGCCCATAGCTCCACTTACTCCACGCATCCCACCACCTTGTACACTATGTGAGAAAGAGTGACACCAAACCAACAACTACCCGTCTCTACCAGAATTACGGAATTTGATCCCACTCAATCAAACTCCCCCAACACTTGCCACTACAGCTAGTACCGCCACTACCACCCCCCCTTCTAGTAGTAAAGGATTGTGGACCAAATACGCTTGTGCTATATGTTTAGAATATGGCCATTATACCCACCATTGCCCAGCACTGCCATGCTTTCAATAGACATTAGCCGTAGTACGCCAGAACTTCTAGAGAAACCCAGTCCTGCTACGTCCTCCTCAACTAATATCACTGACATCCGCTATGTCACCACTTCTTTCAATGAACGTATGAGACACCCTTGCTCTCTCTGCGATTCATTAGCTCATTTTACATACTAGTGTCTTATGATCCTTGAATACAGGCAATGCCAATTGACCCTTCTTCAATGACCCGTAGAAACGATAATTGACATTACCTCGTCACCAGCAAATTTTCATGTCATTTCTCCCAAACCCGAGGCCCTCCCAATGCCTCCATGGTTCTTAGATGATGTATCTAAGGATTCACCCTCCAACCCCCCCAACTCGCTCGCTCATTCCCCTATGGACATTTTACACCCAACCACCACAGGTACCCTTCAGTACTTCAATATATGGTTTATGTTGAGTGAACCCTCACCATCTCCTAACATTGTTCCCCCTGCTTCTTCCTCACCAGAGGGCAACCACATGACCACTGTCACCGAGATCACACCTCACGACCCCTTGTATTCCTATCACTTCCAATTTGTTGAAGAAATACTCAAAGAGTTAACCCACCTGGACTCTCCCTGGGATGTGCTACACCATATCACACTCTTCTCTCCACAGGAAGCCTCCATGCCTCCTAAACAAAACCCCATTTACACGGTCGAAACCATGTTTTTATCCCATCAGGGCCTATCGACTGGTTCAAAAATCCCATTCCTGCCCCTGATGCTTTTGAAGAAGGCAATATGGCCAACATTTCCCCAACCATTAAAATCAACATTTCCATTAAAAATGGCATCGTTGAAGAAATCACCATTGGAGCTGCTTGCACTCCTCAGGAAATCACAACATATAAATCCCTCTTCCAGGAATATAGGGATATTTTTGCCTGGCCATACATGGAAATACCTAGCCTCAATCCCTCTATTGTTGAACATCACATCGACACCTGGCCCAACATTACACCAGTTCGCCAAAAACAATGGCCTCTACACCCATCCAAAGCCGTGGCTATCAAAGTCGAAATTGACAAGTTACGTGCTGCCGGGTTCATTTACCCCATCGCCTATACCTCATGGGTTTCCAACCCTGTACCCGTTAACAAAAAATAGGGCACTATCCGCATTTGCACAGACTTTTGCGATCTCAATCACGCATGTCCCAAAGACAACTTTCCAACACCTTTCATCAATCAAATTATCGACGACTGCGCCGGCCACGAGGCTCTCTCCTTTATGGATGGATTCTCTGGTTATAATCAAATTCAAATTCACCCCGCCGATCAGTATAAAACTGCATTTACTATCCATTGGGGTACTTTTGCATATCGTGTCATGCATTTTGGCTTAAAGAATGCCGACGCAACTTTCCAGTGGGCTATGACATACATCTTTCACAATCTGGCTCATATCATCCTCACCTACTTGGACAACCTCACAGCTTGATCCAAGAAACACACCCAATATCTTAATGATTTACGAGTCATCTTTCAACGGTGTCGTCAGTACAACATCCACTTGAATCCTCTCAAGTGCATGTTCTGTTTCATCGTAGGGTGCCTCCTCGGTTTTATTGTTTCCCAAAGGGGTATTATCGTGGACCTCCTCAAAGTCTGAGCTATCACCGAAATTCCACCTCCCCGGAATTTACGCCAACTTCAGAGCCTACAGGGCAAAGCTAACTTTCTTAGATGCTTTGTCCCAGACTATGCCATACATGCACATGGTTTCCTTCGCTTACTACATCACAACATCCCTTTTCACTGGGACACCCATGCCCAATAGTCATTTGACGATCTTAAAACCACCCTCTCGAATGCACCTTTAATTAGTGCACCTGACTACAATCGCGACTATATCCTCTACATATCAGCATCAGCTATATCAGTAGCTGGCGTTCTCGTCCAGTTAGGTGATGAAAATCGTGAGCATTTCATTTATTACATTAGTAAAATCTTCTCAGTGCCACCCTTGAAGTATAAACACAAAGGGAAACTTTCTCTTGCAATCGTCCTCGCAGTCCAGAAACTGCGCCACTACATTCTGCTTCGCACAACAAAGGTCGTCACAGATTCCAACCCTATGCAGTACCTACTCAGCCATCGACAAGTTAATGGAAAATTTTCTCGATGGATCATTATCCTTTAGGAGTACAACCTTGAGTTCTCAACACCTAAGAGTAAGAAGTCCCTTATTCTCGCCAAACTTCTCACGACCCTCCCCTCTAACACCACCAGTGCCCCCATCAACACCGACTTTCCCGACGAACATCTCTTTTACATCACTTCGGATGATCCTTGGTACGGTGACCTCCTCACCTATCTCTACACTCAAAAGTTTGGTAACCACCTTTCACGAGATGATTGTTGTTGTATTCGCCATCAGGCCCCCCGCTACCTCCTCATCGGAGACATCCTATACCGGCAGGGCATCGACACCATTCTTCATCGATGCTTGACTATTGATGAGGCCGATAGAGTCTTAAACAACTACCACAGTGGTGCATGTGGGGGCCATCTTTCGGGCATATCCACTGCTCAAAAGATTATCCGAGCCGGTTACTTTTGGCCTACCTTGTTTCATGATTCCATTTATGCCATGAAATGATGTGAGCAATGTCAGCTCTATGCCAATAAAGCCCAAGCTCCCCCCACTCTTCTTCACCCTGTCATTACTGTCAACCCTTTTTGTAAATGGGGAATCGAATTTATGACTTGTAATCCCCCCTCTAGCAATGGTAACAAATACATCATTGTCGTCATTGATTACTTCACCAAATGGGCAGAAGCTATGCCCACTTTCAACAACATCGCTGACACTGCATCGCGTTTTTTCTTTAACCATGTCATATCCCGCTTTGGATTACCCCTTCAACTCGTTTCCTATCATGGGAAACACTTCGAGAATGATATCTTCGTCGAACTCTCATCTCAGTTAGGATTCTCTCACGAGTTTGTCTCACCATATTACCCTCAGTCTAACAGACAGGTCGAAGCAGTTAACAAAGTCTTCAAGACCATGTTACAGTGCATGGTTAATAAACATAAAACCAATTGGCATCATATGTTATTTTCTGTGCTATGGGCTTACCGAACGACTGTAAAAACAGCTACTGGTTTCACACCATTTCATTTAGTCCATGGGGTTGAGGCCACTCTTCTGATCGAGTGCGAAATTCCCACCTTACGCACCGCAATTGAGCTATTACCCGACACTTCTCCAATGGAGCAGCGCTTGCTGAACTTCGAGTCTCTAGATGAAGATTGTCGATCTTCCTTACAGAACAATGAGGCAGCTAAAAAATGATCCAAGGATACCTTTGATCGCCATGTCAACCTTCGCTCATTTCGCGAAGGCGACCTCATCCTAGCTTACAATATCGCTCATGATACCTTTGGCCATGGAAAATTCGAGTCACTCTAGCATGGCCCATACATTATCCAACATTTCCTCACCAAAGGCGCATACATCCTAGCCTCCCTCGAAGGCCTCTCTCTCAAAGAACCCATCAACGGGTTGTATCTCAAGAAATTTTACGCTTAAACGTAATCATTCTACTTTAGGTTATTTTCTTTTATAGCGTTTTTAATTTTTTCTCCTCCCTCACGTCTAAACTATCCTTTGTGCTATTGACAGATGCTTCTTCCACCAACCTACCACATCGGTTACGTCGACGGAGCCAGCCGTTGGACACAAAATCTCGCTTCGACTGCTTGGGCTCTCTACACCCCCTCACATGAAATGCTCCATTCGAGAGGTATATGTTTGGGTTCAACAACCAACAACCAAGCCGAATACACTGCCATCATTGGCCTCATGGCCGATGCCCAACATCATCATATTCGTCACCTTAGCATCTTCCTCGACTCTCAACTAGTTGTACTGCATCGCAACAATGTGTACTGCGTTCGTGATCCTTGCCTCTTTCACAAATACCTGTAGGTTAGGATTTTATCTCGACATTTTGATTCCATTACATTTACACATATTCCAAGACAATTGAATCAAATTACAAATAACATAGCTAACATAGTGTTAGATTGGCATATATCCCATCAAGCTACCTCTACACATACATAAACATATAAAAAACTATGTCACAACATATATATAGAATAGACATCATCAAAACATTAACCAAAAACATGTAAACACCACATAGATCTCAAACATGTATACTCATGTATATATAAAGGTCCACAGTGCCATCTGAATGTTTACATACAAAAAATACAAGTATCTGTAGGCCAATGCAACACTTTGGTACAAAATGGGCTCACCAACCTATATACAAAAAATATATATACATCAATGCATAAGAGCACCACTCACGGTGCCTCTAGAGCACCACCACCTGCTCCTCCCTCAGGCGATGGTGGCCCACCACCTCCTGCCCCAGGAGGTGGTGGTCCCCCCCCTACCGGCCCCTCCTGCCCCGGCGACAGTCGTCCGATCGTCATCATAGTAGCCACTGCTTCTCGTCGTACTATGGCCCACCATGGTGGCAACACCCCCACACACTGCTCCAGGAAAGCCTCATCCTAGATGCGAGACCATATTCCCTTAGGCACATCCTATAACACCGCCCCCAGACGACGACGTATGTCCTCAAAATCCACTCTGGTAGCCGTCGGAGGAGTGTGTGATGGCCCAACACTAGGGTCATCAAACTGGTGCCTCCTTGTTTCCCTCTCTGGCTCAGCTGGTCGCACTGCGACGTCCTCACGCCAACGTCTCTCTCCCCACGGAAATCTCTCCGACGCTCTCTGCAACTCCACCTCGCACCTGTGAGGTGCCACATCTGCATATGCAAACAAAAAACATATAGTATCAACATCTCTATCATATACATATGACATGCTATCTCACAAAAACATACATATCAACATCATCAATCACCATACCTCGACGGTCAAACACCTCCCCTGGAGGTAGCACCATGTCGGGATCATCCTGAAAGTCAACTCTAGCATAGGGGTACCATAATATCACCTATGACATCTGCCGCCATACCTGTGCCGCCTCTTTAGTGAAGAAGTGGCCACCCTCGCCACCACCATGGCGAAGCAACACCATCGACCATCGCCGCAGTCGCGGCTCTTGTGCCTCAGGCACACCCAATAAAATCCTAGGGAGCAACATCAACACCCTCTCTAGAAACCAAGCCACCAGGATAGACCCGAAGGAAAACTCCCCTGTATCCATGGACCGGCAATGGTCTAGCTACCCTACCATCCTGGCATGCAGCGTCCACCCCCAAGCGAAATGCTCACTAGCCAGTACTCTCTCCATCACCATCAATTGGCCCCCACTGATCCACTGGGCCGCCAATGACCCATATACTCTCACAATCATCACTACTATACAACAATGCGCCAGGGCATCTATCAACCCGATGCTCACAACCATCCCAGACATAAAGTTTTGACCTGAACAGTATCTCCGGCCAACGGTCGCTAGGGCCAGATCCCTCGGTAGCACCGGCTCCACCGGTAGGGACACACCCCGAAACGGGAGCCCAGTCAAGAAGTACATGTCCTCCACCGCAGTGAAGGGGATCTTCTCTCCTTGCACAAGGAAGCAATGCAGCTCCAGACTCCACATTTGGATCAGGAACTGCAGGAGATACTCCTGCGCCCATATCAACGGGCACTCAAAGAAATTTAGCAACCCGCAGGCTGCCAAAGTCGCATGCAAACCTAGCTCCTCAATAGCCACGACGTATCGCATCTAGGATCAATCTCGCTCTCACCAACCCAATGGCATTATGCAAACTGTTCACCTGCAGCCACAATAAAGAGTCTTATATCAGCCCACAAGACCATCAACAACATCACAAAGATCAATTTTACACCCGTCAACCTTGCCTCTAAGGCACGGCTATTTCAACCCATAGGCGCACACACATGTGCACCTGTTCACTACACAGGCGTGCACGTATGCGCACCTGTTAACTGCACAAGCGTGCTTGTTACCCGCACAGGCAAGCACTGGTGCACGCCTGTCCATGCCATAGCAGCGCACAAATGCGCAACTGTATAGCCGACAGGCACGCACATAGTGCACACCTTTTATCCCCTCACCAATGTCCCCATGCGCATCTATCCGGTGGGTAGGCACACACATGTGCACGCCTACTTCCGGATTTCCCACGCACATGGGGTCCACATCCATAAAATCCCTCTGTACGACCCTCCGTATAGCCCCTGCCCAAAAAATGAAATTCTATTTCTATACAAGATGATCAGACCACTAACCTGAAGCTTGCTAATCACCAATCATATGTCTCATCCTCCTTGAATCTCCAAATCTCCTCTGAAAACTGCTTGTCCAGTCACTATCGCAACAGGTACAAATGAGGTGGCAATGTGGGCCCTACAACTATATATAGGCCTTTTTGCCAAACTTCCACTCACCATTCCAGGAGCCCATGGTGTCCATTTCTTGATCCGTCTTCAGCCATGAGATCAGCATCCCGTCATCTACATCACAATAGTCCCTGGGCCTCTTTTCATCCTGAGCCCCTAGGGCACCATTTTTCATACCTTGGTCAGGTACACATGCACATATTCACGCTTATCAAATACATGCTCATATCTTTGATTCTCTTCAGATATTGTTCACATTGGGTATTTGGTTTTCATGTGTGCAAGTACTTGATCATCATACATCGGCACAACCCCTTTAGGTATATACTCAGCACTGGTATGTAGTCTTTCCCTCTGTCTCGCACTCACATTTCCAGTCACACCCTCTGACATTTTCCTCTAGGATCCCCATTCCCAGCTCTGCAGTACCCACACCTCCATTTGCATCTTCAGTACTGTCACCCGATAGCATTCTTACCCACATGAGTTGTCCCATTCATAGCACCTTTTGACACTTCTGACACTCATGTTGTTTTTCAAAACCCTTTAGGGATGGGAGTCCCGATAGTCTTTCATCATGTCGCGAATCAACCGCATACTCCTTCTCCTCATTTTGCTAGCTTTCCCACACAGACTCCCAGATTATCTCTTCACGGTTCTATTTTTTTTACTGCACCTCCACAGTATCATGAACCCCCCATTTCATCTACAATCAGTTTTCCCATCTGCAAATCTACCTTCATGTCACCTACCTCATACAGAAACTCACCAATGGGGCCCCCACCCTTCATCAGTTCTCTGAGCAAATTATGCCCTACACAGGCCACCCATATCACACCGGGGCACCCGTTTCTGTATTTGTACACTTCTCCCCAATTATTTGTTATTTATTGTACAAACGCCTTTATTTCCAGTCGTTACATTCCTTTTTTGTCGTCACCTTTGGCGACCTGCTTCCCTCTTTTTGGCCAACCGCAACCCATGTCACCCTTGGTTGGAGCACTACTTATCATCTACCCTTGTCGGCATCATCCATATCTTTAGAGTACCCCACATGCCACTTACCTTTTCCCTCTGAATTTGTTCACCTTGTCCTGCCTCTGGCACAACTTATCCCCGGTCTTGTCATCCCCCTAACACTCGACCTCATTGAACGGTTGTGGCCACTTTTTATCTCACACATCCTCCAACCAAGGGCAGTCTTGAGTCTTCCCACATATTGACTTTGTCCATGTACCTCCTCCACTTCCTCACCTCACCTAGTAGATTTCATGAAGCCATTTGCTTCTAGGAGTCGCGTCCCCCTTTTTGTCGACATCAGCACAGTTTTTCAGAAGGGTGATAGTATATTGATTCTTATTTTCCACTCAATGAGAGATCTCGGATGACACAGGGTGAAGCACCATTGCTCCCTGCTGTCGTTGACCCCCATAACATTCGACACCAACACTTTCTCATGTTACGGTGGGTCTTACTTTGCAACTATTGCAGTTAGTTCTTTAATTTTCCGAAGACCTCTGAACTTGGCTAGGCTATCAATGCCCACATAGTCGATGATACTTATTACCGTGATCACTGCCTACTATTCAGAGTATGTTCACTTGCAGAATTTTCTTCTACCTTTATCACGACCACCCCGAAGGGCACTGTAGTTGTCTACACCAACACTTCAGTCATATTTTTTCGGAGTTACATGACACAAGCATGGGGCATGCCCACCTCGTTTGTACATAGTTTTCTATTTTACACACCTCATGGAAGTTCGGGTCCTACTAGTTCCTTTTACCCTCCAAAGGATTGCTCTGGATGATCCCACTATTGCTCTCTCTTACAACAACATTCTCAGTAGAAGAAATATTGATGGATTTCGGCTATACGTATGCTCCTAACCTCATCCATCAGGGGGCATCTATTATCACTGAAATTTCATCTGCACATGGTTACAAGAACTCAACATCGTCAAACAGTGATGAAGTCATCCATGGACCTGAATTAATACCAAATAATTCATAAAAGGGTCAAAAACTATACCAAGAAGTGAAAAATTGAAGAGCTCTATGCAGACGTTGGGTGCGCGCACACATGCGTGAAACATGAATGCATAAATCGCGCACATGCACACGATGCGTGACTTTTATCGCAAAAAGTTGTGCACCTACTAAACGATGCATTTATGAGAGTGGTCGGCCTCCCACCCACTTATGGTTCAGCTCCCAAGCTGATTTGACCCTCAAATATAGACTGGATCTGACTGGAGGGTTGGTCAAAGACCTAGGAATGCCCTAATTGTCCTCTTTTCACACTACAAAGCAGTTAAACAATAGCCCAAAGGAATGCTATAAAAATACCATGGATGCACCTCATTTTTCAAGGAATTCAAAGTAATGTTATGCTGTCTCTATTCTCTTGAGGAATCCATCCTTGTCAAGAGCATATTTGCACCATTACATTGGACAATCCATCTCACCCATTGAGTGGATTTGTAAAGAGTTCTTCCATCATTTTCCATTTTTCTTTGTTGTAAGAAGAGCTAGCTAGTGGGGGTCCAAGAGCCCTCCCTTGGAGGAAGAAGGGACTCATAGTCCCCTTTCTTCTTGGTGTATTGTTTCACTAATAGATCAGCCTCAACATTGGTGACATGGGTCTTATGGTTCTTTTTGTTTCTATGTCCCTATGCTCATGAATTTAGTTGTTATTTCATTTCTTAGTTTAATTCTTAATTTTAGTCTTTTATTTTCTTTCCCTAACTCTTTTCCTTGCAGTTGTCCTGCTCACCAGACCCAACTGAGCTTGCAAGCACCTCTATTTTTCTCACTAAGGTGACGAAAGAGGCACAACACTAGTGTCATCCTCGCTCCATTTCAAGTCTTATGGGATGCTAAACCTGTAAAAAGACACAAGCCAATGAAGTGAAAGAAACAATGTATACTCAACAAAACCTATGTATGTGATCAAGGAGTCATACAATAAAATAAGAACAATTTTATGGGAAAAAAATATATCACTGTATTAAAGATATGAAAATGAGAATACAACCAAAGCCTTGATATTGTAAGGTACCTTCCAATAGTCCCTCGCTTCCCACACACTTTTTCTCCAAGAATTCTGAGAATATAGATCTAAAAGTCACTCACAATTTATCTTGACAAAGAAAAACTCAAAGCCACTCTAACCAAGATAACAATCTCAAGTCAAATTTCCCATCTAACTTTCTGCATGAGAGCTCCTCTCCTTTTATAAGATAAAGAGGATAATATGAGGAGGTTAGGATGATCCCACTAAATCAGAAAAGAGAGTAATATCCAAACTGATCGGAGGCCACCTCACCATAGAAGCTTCTCCTTCTAGAAGCATCGAGAAGATGCTCATTTTTCACGAAAATCTTCGCACCACTAGAATTGATAAGAGTGCAATGATGTAACAGGCCATGTATAGTACAACATGCGATGATTTTGGATCATCGCACCCCTAGAACTAGACAAGGTGTGACGATCCTCCTTACTAGGGTTTTTAGAAAGGAAAATTTGATTTCATCTGTCAGGCAAAGTTCCTCTCCCTTATTTCTTTATGAATTCAAGCCACTAATCCCTCTTAAGACAAAAAATAGGTTTACATCATTAACAATCATAGGGGTGATGAAAATAATGTGTAACAGAGAGCCCTCCAAAGTATGAAGTTAGAACAAAGTGATAGCTGAAATACTTTATCGAGTGTGTGTAGGGAACAAGGAACAATCGGTCGGAAACCTGATGTTGGCACAGAGGCAGACCCAGGGTTTAAAACTTCAACAATGCACCAACAAAACCATGACTACCAACCCTTTTGGAAACACCTGTGAAGTACATGAAGTCTCAGCTGAGGTAGAGGCAGGGGGGCTTACATGACTCAGGTGTCTATAACCAAGCTGGGACATAAGTCTGTGATAGCAACACTTCGCAGAGTATTCTATTAACACTACAAGATGATATTCATTAACTCATTAGCTTCATTAACATCATAGAACAAAAACCCTAAGATAAATCGGCGTAGTAAAATATTAATTAATTCAACCACTTAGCACATAGCAGTGAGTTAGATCTAGCATTCATTCATAAAGAACAAGTAAATCACTAAGCAACATCATATCTATCCATCATACATAATAACAAAAGCACGAACAAGATAAATGACAAACAAAACATAACACAAAGCACACCGAAGACACAAGATATATGTGGTTCACCCTAGTGTGGGGCTATGTCCACCAACTACTTCATCTTCTTTATTATTCTTCAATCTCTTACATTCATCTTCTCATGTGCACTAAGCCATAGAGCCAAGCTTTGTAGAGGATAGGAGATCTATGCACTGAGCGCCAAATCCTCCTTCCCAAAACTAGGTCACGACACAAATCCAACTTCTCTATCAAGCATAGATCCTTACATACACAATCTGTTGCACAAAACCACCCAAACCTATTGCACTTAGCCACTTAAACTTAACTCTCTAAGTCTCTCTTTCTCTCATATATTCCTACTTATTTACACTTTTAAAATCCCTTACAAAAAGGCCTAAATATGGGTAAACCCATGGGCCGACATCCCATAAACCATTAAAAAACCCTAAAGAGCCCCTTGCTGGGTCCACATAGCCCACAAAACAAGTGAGATATGCAATCTCATCTCCTGCATGGCACTCCATCTTCGATCCTCCCATCAAATTCCAAAAGGTGGTCCAAACCTAACCAAGGTTTCCTCAAGACTTGGTCAAGGGCCAACAGGCCCCCAACACTCACTTGTGACTTGTCTCGAGTCACTCAGGTCTGGGAAACACTGCTTCGAAGGCCTAGAGCTTCACTCAAGCTGCCTTGACTTGTTGCTTCACCTGAGCCTCCTGCTTAGCAAGCTCCTAGATCGTCTATGTTGAAACAATCGCTTTTAGGCATTGTTCCATTGTCGGAACCAATTCGTCTAGTTGCGAGCCCTATCCTTAAATTTGTTCAGACACCTTGAAGTCTTCATCCTGCATAGGTTGTAGTTTATTCACAACTTCCATTACTCTGCCATGGATAGCAGTGATTTGTTGCTACACAACGCGCTGCTCTTGTGATCTTTTCATTCTCTCGCCTGCAATGAGTAACTTTCTTAGCTCTGGATATTCTGCGAGGCATTCATAAGTCTGTGCACTTCTATTGATCAATGTTTTGCACTCTCATGCAAGGGCCCTGATCCTTATCACTGTTTTCCTAGCTCATTCCTCCCTCTGGTCATCTACTTCTTGTGGGGAGCTCGATACTGCTTGGATTTCCAACTTCATTATTCTCACTTGAAGCTGCTAGATGGTCTCAATGAGCTTCACCACTTCAGCCTTGATCAAATCATTTTCCTCCTCTGCTAAGCCCGACACAAAGTGACATGATTTACTTATAGATTATTTTACCATAGTTTTCTCTACGAGAAGCTGGTCATTTTATTTCTACAGTTTCACTTTGTCCTCCTCGAACATCGCCCGAAACTCATCTCTCTCATTTTCATAGGTGATTACACAGTACCACGCTACTCGTAGTTTCTCTAAGACTTCCTCTTTCTCTTATTTCAAGGCTTTTGTAGCCTTCTCCCTTTCTTAGAGGACTTTCTAAAGTCTAGCCTCAGTCGTATATGCAAGTCTTCTTATTTGGGTGAGCTCATCCCCCAATTCTGCAACCTATGATGAAGAAGGTGCAGTAGGTACTACGTGGACTGAATGAATAGCTTGTTGTATTTCCTTTAATTCCTTCTCAACCCTTTCATACAACTCCTCCTTCTTCACTCTTTATATTTTCAAGATATCCTCTGAAGAATCCTCCATGGCTTTGCAGACTATACTAATGTCATATTTTGTGAGCATGGCCTCCATCTGGGGCTTACAAGCGCGTGTCTTCTTTCCTGCTGAAGGTTTCTTTGGAGAAACCTTTCTCTTCTGTGGTTTTACCATAGGGGGATATTTCGACGATGTAGCTTTGACTTATCCTTGATTTTCTCCTTCATCCCCTTCTCCATTTCCATCTACTTGGTCTTCTTCTCCTCCTCCTCCTATGGGCGAGCCAGATCCATTTTCTTCAGAGGCGTTGTACTCCTCATCAGTCTCTATATTCTGGACTTCCACCTTTTTATTATTCTTCTTCACACTGTACTTCCCAGCATACTCAACTCGGTTGACCAAGGGGATTCCTATGAGGTCAGTGTCGAAGAGTTCTACATTATCAACTGGTACAAGGAACTCCTCTAGCCATTCCTTGGTGATATTCTCCATGTCCTCATATGTCATCTTGTAATATGATTATAACTCTTCCTTTCTCTCCTCTCTACACACAGTGATATAGATAAAGTGTTGGTATATGAGGAACTTCACAAAAATTTGGTACTGGTGCAAGGTGTCATGCATGGAAACACTTCAATGGAAACCTTCAGTTGATGATAATAGGCATGGAACACAACGTTCAACTATTATTTCTTCAATATTTTATTGGTTTACCACAAGGTAGAGAACCTAGTGACCAATGACTCCGATGGTTCGATCTCTGGGAAGGTGGCTCCTTCAGGCATTTTCCAAGCAACAAATGTGATCAACACAAGTAGCCAATTCATGTGGAACTTGTATCCTTGATCCTGAGCTTTGCGGTAGTATTTCTCGAGTTCATTGATGAGGTAACTTGCCCAATTCATTTTCATTCCCTCCACACATTTTCCTGTGAGGTCCACCACGAACCCGGTGACCTATGTGGGGTGGTTCTTTCTTACGATATTTTCAGCTATGAGTTGGCAAGTGAGGCACACTAAGCCATCCGGGATAGAGGCTACCTTGTAGCCTCACTTTCCCTTTTCAACTTCGTCATATGCTTCCTTGATGCGCTATACCATGGAGCAGTCCAAGGACTTCCCTTGGTAAAAATGTTGAGGGTCATGTCCCTTCATGCTTAATCCTGTAATCAAGTGGATCAACGTCAGATCCACAGTAATCCGTCGGTCGAGCCACATGTATCCTCTATGGTAGCATGACAAGAGGAGTTTAATGCAAGCGTTAACCTCCTAGTGGCGACCAAAATGGGGAATTTTCATCACATTGAGCACAGTGGACTGTGCCAGCTCCTTAATCCAAGGCTAGGAGACAATGCAAGGCTTCTTCCTAGTTTTCTTCGTAAAGTATCTATGGGGCTCTAGCATAGCGTAGTTATTTCTATCTCCAAGGTTGAAGTCATTGTTCTTTAATAATGGGATCTTTTCCAACTGGCTCCCAACTACGCATATTCCCTTCAGAATGTACATAGTGATCAGAGTGTACTTGTAGTCTCATGGGATGCTCTCGCAGTTATCCATGCTAGCCAATGGTGGGATATAGTCTAGTAATATCGACGGGACCTGCTTCACATTAGCCAGATCGTCGCGATGCTTACTTCGTTGTTCAGTCCCTTGGTTGGTATGGCCAGAATGTCATCTAGTCGAAGGGGAAGCCTGCATTCCCCTGGTTGATGATGCCTGTAAACCTTCAGACATAGATTTATCAGCCATAAAATTCTTAAGAACTTCCTCAATGGGCTTCTCTAACTCAGTGCATTCACCCAACATTCTCACTTTTAAACAGATAGGTCGGGGTAGGCGATCATACAGGAAGGGTAGACAAACAGATGGTGATGTCTAGCTTCTAAAATCACAGCTCGATGCACAATCAATTCTCTAATAGCTCAGTTAATCATTGGTGGAAAAAATTGGTCCCAACGTAGCGTCCGACGGGTTAAATAAGCAAGTGTTGTAATGGATTCCTCCAACAGGAAATATTGCTTCCATCAATGCGAATCTGTCCATTATGGTACGGTCTCAACATCCAAAATCTTATAAATGCTTCTTCTAGCTGCTATAGAGAGTCGTTCTAATAGGAAGGGTTCCTCCAACAGTCATATAACTTCGCCAAGGTGAAGTCCCATTCTATGTGGTTCTGTTGTTCCAGTGAGGTTCAAGTCCTATAAACCTGCCCCCTGTGAAGTATTCCATCTATTCTTTGTAGCTTCCAATATCTTTTCTAACTTGGATTTATTTTTACTGAGCTTCCTTGCCTTTTTTCCTGTGATCTGAGTCTCTCTATTTTTTTCTGGAATTCTCTTTCCATTTGTATTCTTATCTTCTCCTAGCGTAGTGACTTCACACTGTTGATGTTCTCTCATAGGTTCTGAAGTTAATATCCTTGTTATCACTGAAATTTTGTCTGCAAATGGTTACATGAATCTAGCATCTCCAAACACCTATTAGTTCACCCACAGCTTCAAAAATGCATTTCCAAAAGGCAAAAACTATACAATTGGGTCATTGAAGTGCCCAAATTCACCAAAGGAAGCATGCACACTATGTGCGAATTTATACAAGAACACCCGTGCACATGCTTGAGGAATCAAGAGCCCTCCCTTGGAAGAAGAGGGTATCCAGAATTCCCCCTTTTTATTTGGTGTTTTCTCACTAATATAAAATCTCCATTGGTGGCATGAATATTGGTCAATTGTTTCATTAATTTTGGTTCTAATTTCCTTATGCATTGTAGTTTTTTTTCTTTAGTTGTTATTATCTTATTTCTTTATTTATTTCTTGTGCTTGATGTGTCTAACTCTCGCACTAACTTTTTTCCTATTCAGATGACCCAACCGGACTTGTAGGTGTCCCTCTTTTGCTCATTCAAGTGGCGAAAAGGATACAACAATCACTTCTCTTACTACTTCCTAGGTGGGTATACTTCTTTCTTGCATGGATAGGTCCTTAAAACCTTCTTTCATTCTTTAAATATTTCTAGCTAATTCTCTTGCCTTATGTTGCTTCAACTTATCCTCTCGTTCTTCTATTAGTTGGTCTATTTTTTTGGCTATGAAATCCCTTAGTTCTTGTTTTTTCTTTTCTATATCTTCTTCCTGTGCTTTCCTTCTGATCTAATCTTTCTCAATCCAATTCTTTCCTAACAAGAGTGGGAAAGGGGCATCGTTCTCAACAAACTTAATGACTTCAAATTCCTCTTTAGTCGATGTTCCATGAACAATAATAGATATATTAGTAACTCTTCCACATAGGGTTATCATCTTTCCTTTAAACAAGCCTATTCTTCCCAATGAAGGTACCAAATTATTCTTTCCCAAAATTTCCCAAGTTTCTTATGTCATAATATTCACTTGTGTTTCTTCATCCAATACACAATCTATGTTGAAGTCTCCTATTCTTGCACTTATGTGTTGTTTTACTTTCAGGATCTCTAGTAAACCGACATCTCTATGATCATTCATTGTTTCATTCAACTATAATAACATAATCTGATCTTTCTTTGATTCTTTCTCTTTGTGATTCTCTAACATGCTTTTAGTCTCTTGAATTTCTTCATAGTTTTCTTGTCTCATGTTCAGTCGTTCAACTTTATCAATCATCTTTGGACAATCCTCAACCTAATGACCAACAATTTTACAACAAAGAAAAATAGGACCTATACCAGGGAATTCCTTAGCAATATGTCCCGATCTTCTGCAATTATAACATAATATCAATCCTCTTTTTATTTTAAGCATTCCCCAACCTCTCCTGTACTGCACACTAGGATCATAGTGTTGGACTTGTAATCTGCAAAAAATATTTCTAGGTTCTTGCATCCACTTATTAGTCCAAAAAATCTTTCTATGCATAAGAATACCATATATTTCTTCATTTATATTAGCTTTACTTAGATCAACTCTTTCTTCTAACTATTCCCTAGCTTTCAGACTAGGACAAAATCTATTAAACATACTTAAATTCATGCTTCTGAAACAAAAATTTTCATTTATCTTACTCTTATCAAAGCACAAAGATTTACCTCTTTTAAGATCTTACCTCTTTTCTCCAAATCATATTTTTCTCTTAGCACAAAGCTTCACAAGTCAAGTAGAATACTGCGCACTTCAACGACAGATCTACACACTAAGCTTCTCTTTTCTTCACTTTAGTTCCCAGCAATCATAGTTTCCATTTGTCGGCACAGGGGTAGACCCAGGGTTCAACGCTTCAACAACACACCAACAAAACCCTAACTATCGGCCCTTTCAGCAACACCTGCGAAGTAGGAGAAGATTCACCTGAGGTAGAGGCAGGGGGGATATAGGACTCAGGTGTTTGTAACCAATATGGGGCATGGATCTGTGATAGAAACACTTCGCAGAGTATTCTATTAACACTACAAGATGATATTCATTAACTCATTATCTTCATTAACATTGTAGGAAAAAAAACCCTAAGATAGATCAGTGCAGTAAAATATTAAGTAATTCAACCACTTATCACATACCAATGAGTTATATCTAGCATTCATTTATAAAGAACAATTAAAGCACTATGAAACATCAGATCTATCCATCATACATACTAACAAAACCACTAAGAAGAGAAATGAAAAACACAACATAGCACAAAGAACACTGAAGACACAAGATATACGTGGTTCACCTCTGTGTGGGGCTACATCCACCAACATCTTCATCTTCTTAATTATTCTTCAATCTTTTATATCCATCTTCTCTTGTGCACTATGCCATAGAGCCAAGCTTCGCAGAGGAAAGGAGATATGCGCACTAAGAACCAGATCCTCCTTCCCAAAACTAGGTCACAACACAAAGACAACTTCTCTATCAAGCACAGAGACTTACATACACAATTTGTTTCACAAAGCCACCTAAACATACTTCACTTAGCCACTTAGACTTTTCTCTCTTAGTCTCTCTTTCTCTCATAGATTCCTACTTATTTATACTTTTACAATCCCTTACAAAAGGGCCTAAACATGGGTAAATCCATGGGAAGGCATCCCATAACCCCTTGTTGGGTCCACATAGCCCACAAAACAAGTGATATCCATGATCTCATCTCTGCCATGGAGCTCCATATTCTATCCTCACGTCAAAGTCCAAAAGGTGGTCCAAACCTAACCAAGGTTTCCTCAAAACTTGGTTGAAGGCCAACAAGCCCCCAGCATGCACCTGTGACTCGTCCCGAGTCACTCAGGTATGGGAAACGTTCTTTCGAAGGCATTGAGATTCACTCGAGATGCTTTGAATTGTTGCTTCACCTGAGCTTCCTACTCAGCGAGCTCCTTGATTTTATGTGCTATAATGGGCCCTTCCAGGCATTGTTCCATGGTTGCAACCACTTGGTCTAGTTGTAAGCCCTGTCCTTCAATTTCTTCAAACAACTTGTAGGCTTCATCCTGCACAGGTTGCAGTTTCTACACGACTTTTGTTGTCGCAAGAGTCAACTCTAGGCTGTAATAGAGACAACCCTTATAATATTTTAAATGAAATAATAAATTATCACTAGGAACTTGACTTGGGTTTCATGCAAGTAAATTCTGAGATAACCACAAACCACTTTTGATTAGAAGTTGCCCCTTCCAACCCAAGAGGGATCTCTCGAATATATGTCATGATAAGATATTCAATAAGATTAAAAGTGGGCAGATCTATGGGTAACAAAAATTTTTAAGGTTTTTAGGGTTGGTGGTTTGGACCGGGACGTATTCCATTGGGCATGGAGTCAAATGATCAAGAAAATAATAAGAGTGTTTCACCAATGGAAATCCATGGAACAGAGGCGAGGTAGAAGATGATTACAGAGAGAAGGATTTATAAAAGTATGGCAACAGAATAGAGAGAAAACATATCAAAATGCAAGGAGCACTTAGCAATGAGTGAATTCCAAGCATAAATCAGTGGAAAGAGATAGTTGGGACAGAGCATCTATCCAAGGATGAATTATGAACCTTCATATCTCTACAAGAAACAACCTATAACATTTCCTGCAATAGAGCATCTAAAAAATGGATGAATTCCATTACAAACACAGTCACAAATCAAGAATAAAATGGAAATAAAACCAACTAAAATGATGCGAAGACGAAGCAATAAGACATTCTCTGAAAACAACATTAGAAGAATCTCTGATATAGATCGAAAATGCCCTGCAGTCTTTTATTAAACATGAAAATAAATTATACAACCCAGGAATACTACTCCTATGTGTCTTTTTTCCCCTTTGTGTTTACAAATCTACCTCATATATGTATTGAGGTCAAAATCCTCTCTAATCTAAAAGATAACAACAGTTATAACCAATTCTTGAAACTTTCTGCCATAGAAAATGGGCCAAACTACTGAAAAATAGGGCTACGGTTATGGCTCTGTATCTCAAGAATTGCGACAGTTGTGCATCTGTTTATTCTGAGCAAAAACCTCTCTCAGTTCCCTCAGATCCCTTTTCATTTTCCCTAGATTTGCATTTAACAAACATGTGTCAAAACAAGAAAATCTGAAATCTGAAAATTAGGGCTCAGAGATGGATTCAATTCTCCCAATTTGTGACACTTGTAAAAAAACTGAAAGAGAATAATTATTTCTGATGTTTTAGGCACAAAATCCTCCAACCGTTTATAAAATGATACTCCAGTTGCTCATAATCCTCATTCGAAAATGATGACTCAACACAGTAAAAAACGCCACATTTCGGAAAACGAACCTCATATTGCGTGGGACTTTTGACTACCTTACCAGGCTCAAAATTAAATTCTGAAGCCACCACTGGACATCTTAGGATTTGTATATGTCGATCAACTATTTGAACGCGAAAAAGGCCTCTCCACGGCTGAGAAAATTGTGTTTTTCTAAAGAAGTTTTGCATATGACTGGAGTCCCAATTTCAGGTTTTTGGGATTCAGGGAAACGAAGAAGTGGTTATTAAAATATCCACATCGACCAAATCCCTAAAATGGATTTCGGATTTTACATTGCACTCTTTCGAGCCTTCGGTTTTTGGGTATCATGTCCTCAAGAGTTATGACATGCAAGGAATCTCGAATCACGAAATCGTGATGGGATTAATTAGATGATAATCATTTGTTCTAATTTATTAATTAATCACGATTATCAATTAATCTTTAACCTTTCATGGATTTAAGTGTCGGGACTTCAATAATACTTGATGAGAGAAATCCTGAATCGCAAAATTACAATGAGATTTATTAACATTAATCTTTCTTAATCTTTATTTGACTCGACTTATCCTTTAATACTTTAGCGAATTCAGGGATCGGGGTTGTAGTTATTAAAATATCTATGTTGTCCAAATCCCCGATGGCAAAAAACCCAAACTCATGAGATTTTTCTCCATGTGGCTTAATGCTCAGTGTATGCAGTCGTTCCACTGCCAATGCTTCCATTTATTCTCCTTGTGACTCAACGCTTGAACATATGGTACATTTCTTTGATTCTCACATGAACCCTGTCTTTGGATTTTTCGTGAGTTGGCTTGTGACTGTTATACTATTGTGGCATTTGGGGCTGATTTCAACATTATTTGACTGAAGATGAAAGGTAGAGAACATTCAGTGATGCACGTGACAGACAAATGGCCATTTTCTCACATCTACACTTTCGACAGTTAAACACTATAATTGTTTTTCTCTCCTAAGTTATCGAAAGATAAAATTTCAATATTTGTTACAACAGAGGCTCCATCTAGGGATGGTGCTTTCCTGCAAAGTGCCAAGAACAGTAGACCACGTGCCTTCATCCATTGGGTGACCTGAGATCATCCTTATCAAATGTTGAACCCTGTCACTTTGCTTGCACATTTCCGAAACAAAAAATTGCTTATGCATTCATAGGGCTATGGCGTCGTAATGCTTTAAAACAAAACCATACTAGATTCCAAACCAAACCAGAAACATACTAAAAACCATTCTTGTACTCTAGTGCTCAAAGTCAAGCTTATTTATATACATCACCTACTCTAACAGATATCACTGCTTTGTTGAAGTATAGGAAAACTTCCAAATCAACCAAGCGAGTATCCAACTAACCAACTTAATTATGCTTCCATATTTGAGTAGAAAAATGACAGGAGCAACTTCAAATTCCAAAACATGCCCTGGGAGTAGGTACTTATAGTTTTGCAATTCAGACTTCAAGATGTTGGAAATACAAAATTGAGTCCCCCATTTTGACTCCATATAAACTGCTACTGGATCATAAAAGTAACATAGAAATACCTCATTTTGTTGTTGTTCCAACTGACTGAAATGTTGTTGCTTGTTGCCTTTACTAATCTGAATGTTAAATGTGGACTGCTCAATATTTTTTGGGGAAACATGCATGATCAAATGCTGATATGAACCTGTCTTCTCTCTTTCATCATATCCCTGTAATCTGAATTCATCACTATGATATGCTGGCCTATTACATTTGACATTTTTTAAGAGAGAAGAAGAGATATGTTCTTCATTTCCTACATTATTGTCTTGATAATGATCAAATGAAAACCGAGTCTGAAAATATGCATCATGAAAAAAAAATTGATCACCGTCTCCGACAATGATATCTTTAGAGGATGTATCAAAGATAAAAGGATCTTCATTGGACTCTTGAACAACAGATTCATATCTATTTTCAACCATAGCATTCATTCATTTCTGATCATCTCTTAGTTGATAAATATTATTTGATGAAATTTCATTAGATAACAAATCTGTAAAATCCTCTTCATCATCACTATATTTATCGAATACTGGAAAATCAGAATAAAATCCTGAAGGTTTTTGCATTGAAAAATCAACAATCTGATCTTGAAACAGATTTCAAAAATATCATTGTCTTCTTCATCATCAACAACCATTACATCAAAATCTAAATCATTCTCGAACACCAAACATTTTTTAGGATGGTTAAACATGACAACCACCTCTTTTTCATGAAATAAAACAGAGTCTACAAGATATTCAAGACTATGTGGATGTTGCAGATCTGTGTAAGCAAGGGTTGCAACATGACTATTCAGGAAAAGATCTATCTCTTCTTCTGTTAAAGGAGGAGGTGGTCTATGCAATTTCTGGATCAAGCAACTATTGTTTTCTTTCTCTTCTGTAGGTTGACCATGATGTTGAATATCTTCTTCTTGAATGTGATCACAAGAGCTATCATATCCTAATCTTTTATCAGCCAACTCTTCTTCATACTGATTATCTTCATCGACTTGAGAAATTTCTGATATTCCTTCCTCCTCTTCAAGAAGATGTGTTTGATATGTTTGTCTTATGAATTTTATATTACAACAATCTTCAAAAAGTATTTCAGTTGAATAGATTCTTTTACATTGTTGATGAAAAAGTATGTGAAAATCTTTCAATGAAGGAATACTAGAATGAGGTAAAGATTTATACCAGAGTCTAGCATCTCTTTGCAACAAAAACATAAACAGTTTCATGAGGACATCTTCATGATGTATACTTAATTCATCCATGAGCTTGTGGAATTCAAACAAGTGTTGAGAAGGATTTTCGTCTGCATATTCTCCAAATTTAGGAAGGACATCTTCCCAAAATTTAATGTGAATATCTTCTTCTTGAATGTGATCACAAGAGCTATCATATCCTAATTTTTTATTAGCCAACTCTTCTTCATACTGATTATCTTCATCGACTTGAGAAATTTATGATATTCCTTCCTCCTCTTCAAGAAGATGTGTTTGATCTGTTTGTCTTATGAATTTTATATTACAACAATCTTCAAAAACTATTTCAGTTGAATAGATTCTTTTACAATGTTGATGAAAAAGTATGTGAAAATCTTTCAATGAAGGAATACTGGAATGAGGTAAATATTTATACTAGAGCCTAGCATCTCTTTGCAACAAAAACATAAACAGTTTCATGAGGACATTTTCATGATGTATACTTAATTCATCCATGAGCTTGTGGAATTCAAACAAGTGTTGAGCAGGATTGTCGTCTGCATATTCTCCAAATTTAGGTAGGACATCTTCCAAAAATTTAATGTCTGGAACAATGTTTGGAAAACCATAAACATTTGTAAAGTCCAGAGGAGAAAATCTTGCAGCAATCCAAGCGGTGAAGGAATCCAACATTTTGAGACCAGTGGAGTCACCAATGAATCATGTAGATTCTTCGAACCAAGGAGTCGCTAGGTGAATGATCACAACCAATTGAATTCCTATCCCTTGTTCACCATAAAGAAATAGATCTGAACTTTTTGTCATATCCCAGGGAAGATAACTTCTTTCCTCCATCCCCGACAATGGCGCCAGAAAATTTTGTCGTAAGAGTCGACTCTAGGTTGTAATAGAGCCAAGCCTTTGCACATTTTAAATGAAATAATAAATTATCACTAGGAAATTGACTTGGGTTTCATGCAAGTAAATTATGAGATAACCACAAACCACTTTTGATTAGAAGCTTCCCCTTCCAACCTGAGAGAGATGTCTCGAATATATGTCATGATACGATATTCAGTAAGATTAACAGTGGGCATATCTGTGGGTAACAGAAAGTTTTGAGTTTTTTAGGGTTGGTGGTTTGGACTGGGAGGTATTCCATTGGGCATGGAGTCAAATGATCAAGAAAATAATAAGAGTGTTTCGGCAATGGAAATCCATGGAACAGAGGCGAGGTAGAAGCCAATTATAGAGAGAAGGATTTATAAAAGTATGGCAGCAAAATAGAGATAAAACATATCAAAATGCAAGGAGAACTTAGCAATGAGTGAATTCCAAGCATAAATCAGTGGAAAGAGATGGTTGGGATAGAGCATCTATCCAAGGATGAATTATGAACCTTCAGATATCTACTAGAAACAACCTATAACATGTCCTACAATAGAGCATCTAAAAAATGGATGAATTCCATTACAAACACTGTCACAAATTGAGAAGAAAATGAAAATAAAACCAAGTGAAATGATGTGAAAACGAAGCAATAAGACATTCTCTGCAAACAACATCACAAGAATCTCTGATATAGATCGAAAATGCCCCACACTCTTTTATTAAACATGAAAATAAATTCTACAGCCCAGAAGTACTACTCCTATGTGTCTTTTTTCCCCTTTTTGTTTACAAATCTGCCTCATATATGTATTGAGGTCGAAATCCTCTCTAATCTAAAAGATAACAACAGTTACAACCGATTCTTGAAACTTTCTACCATAGAAAATGGGCCAAACTGTTGAAACATAGGGTTGCGGTTATGGCTCTATATCTCGCAAATCATGATAGGTATGCATCTTTTTTATTATGAGCAAAAACCTCTCTCAGTTCCCTCAGACCCCTTTTCATTTTCCCTAGATCTGCATTTAACAAACATGTGTCAAAACAGGAAAATATGAGATCCAAAAATAAGGGCTCAGAGATGGATTCAATTCTCCCAATCTGTGACACCTGTAAAAATATTGAAAGAGGATAATTATCTATGATGTTTTAGGCACAAAATCCTCCAACCGTTTCTCAAAATGATACTCCAGTCGCTTAGAATCCTCATTTGAAAATGATGACTCAACACAGTAAAAAACGACACATTTCGGAAAACGAACCTCATCTTGTGTGGGACTTTTGACTACCTTACCAAGCTCAAAATTAAATTATGAAGCCACCACTGGATAGATTAGGATTTGTAGATGTCGATCAACTATTCAAATGTGAAAAAAGGCCTCTGCATGGATGATACAATTGCATTTTTCTAAAGGAGTTTTGCATATGACTGGAGTCCCGATTTTGGGTTTTCGTTGGCCAAATCCCGATGGCCAAATCCATGAAATAGATTTCAGCTTTTACATTGCACTCTTTCGGGCCTTCGATTTTCGGGTATCATGTCCTCAAGAGTTATGACATGCAAGGAATCCCGAATCGTGAAATTGCGATGGGATTAATTAGACAATAATCATTTGTTTTAGTTTCTTAATTAATCACGATTATCAATTAATATTTAACCTTTCGTGGATTTAAGTGTCGGGACTTCGATAATACTTGACACGAGAAATCCTGAATCATGAAATTGCGATGAGATTTATTAACACTAATCTTTCTTAATCTTTATTTGACCCGGCTTATCCTTTAATACTTTAGTGAATTCAGGGATCGGGGCTGTAGTTATTAAAATATCCACGTCAGCCAAATCGCCGACGAAAAAAAACCCAGACTCATGATCTTTTTCTCCATGTGGATTAGTGCTCGGTGTATGTGATCATTCCACTACCAATTCTTCGATTCATTCTCCTTGTGACTCAACGCTCGAACATATGGGACATTTCTTTGATTCTCACATGAACCCTGTCTTTGGATTTTTCGTGAGTTGTCTTGTGACTGTTATACTGTTGTGGCATTTGGGGCTGATTTCAATGTTATTTGACTGAAGATGACAAGTAGAGAACATTTAGTAATGTACATGATAGACAAATGGCCATTTTCTCACATCTACACTTTCGGAAGTTAAACAATATAAATTTTTTTCTCTCCTAAGTTACCGAAAGATAAAATTTCAATATTTGTTACAACAACTTCCATTACTCTGCCCTAGATGGCAGTGATCTTCTACTGCACCGTGTGCTGCTCCTATGATCTTTTCATTCTCTCGATTGTAGTGAGTAACTTCATCTGTGCCTGCATGGTGAATGCCTGCTGCTGCGCCTCCTGTAGCTGTGCTTCCAAATTCCTTAGCTCTAGATCTTTTGCTAGGTGTTCATACGTCTGCGCACTTCTATTTCTCATCTATTTTCACTCTGAGGTGAGGGCCTTGATCCTTATCACTATGTTCTTAGCATCTTCCTCCCTCTGGTCACATACTTATTGTGGGGAGCTCGGTACTCCTTGGATTTCCAACTCTTCATAGCATCTTCCTCCCTCTGGTCACGTACTTATTGTGGGGAGCTCGGTACTCCTTGGATTTCCAACTCTGTTATTCTCGCTTGAATTTGTTGGATAGTCTCAACGAGCTTCACCACTTGAGCCTCGACCAACTCCTATTCCTCTTGTGCCAAGCCCAACACAAAGTGACATGTTTTACTCATAGCTCCTTTTACCACAGTCTGCTCTGCTAGAATATGGTCCTTTTCTTTATGTAGCTTCTCTTTTTCCTCCTCGAACATTGCATGAAACTCATCTTTGTCATTTTCATAGGCGGTTACACAGTACCATGCTACTCGTAGTTTCCCTAAGACTTCCTCTTTCTATTTTTTTAAGTCCTGTGTAGCCTTCTCCCTTTCTTCTTGGAATTTCATAAGTCAAGCCTCAGTCGCATCTGCAAGTTTTCTTATCTGGGAGGGCTCATCCCCCAATTCTACAACCTATGACAAAGAAGGTGCAGTAGGTACTATGCAGACTAAATGCATAGCTTGTTGTATTTCCTTTATTTCCTTCTCGATGCCTTCATACATCTCCTCCTGCTTCACTCTGTATCTCTACAAGATATCCTCTGAAGCATCCTCCATGGCTCCACAGACTAGATTGATTTCATCTTCTTTGAGTGTGACCTCCATCTGGGGATTACTATCATGCATCTTCTTTCTTGTTGAAGGTTTCTTTGGAGAAACCTTTCTCTTCTATGGTGTTCCGTAGGGGGATATTTCGGCAGTGTAGCTTCACCTTCTCCTTGCTTTTCTCATTCATCCCCTCCTCCATGTCCATCTACTTGGTCTTCTTTTCCTCCTCCTCCTGTAGGTGAGCCAGATCCATTTTCTTCAAAGGCGTTTTCCTCCTCATCAGTCTCTATATTATGGAATTCCTCCTTTTTCTTCTTCTTCTTCACACTGGACTTCCCTACATGCTCAACTTGGGTGACCAAGGGGATTCCTATGAGGTCAGTGTCAGAGATTCATGCATCATCGACTGGTACAAGGAAATCCTCCAGGCATTCCTTGGTGATATGCTTGATGTGGGTGGAAAAATCCCCTACGGACTAGCACTAAGGGTTCTGTAATGCATGCAGAAATAACTGTCTAAAGTCTCCTATTTTTTACTATTATCCTAGCATAGACCCCACATTCATGCATAAAACACAAGGATAAAAGGATCTGGTAACTCTACCTTGAACTCCACGTTTGGTGTCAATCCTTTTGCGTTTGATTTCTCCTTGACTGGAAGTCTCCTCCCAAAGCCAACTTGCATTCACAAATAGACAAACAAAGAACTACGAAGATGCATCTTGCATATAAATTAGTGGGTTATATGTTCTAATAAAATATCAACCAAAAACTGAATATTGAACACCTCATATGGTGAGACGGGAAAAGTAATTATTTTTATTAATCTCACAAAAGTCACTTACAATGGTGAGATCGACTACTTCTCCTCAAATCTGGTCCTAGGCTCCTCTTCAACTGTGCACCAACCACTTCAACATTTGCTTCTCCTCTTCAGTTCTCACAAAATGGTTGCAAAAGATTAGGGCAGGGGGAATACAAAAAAGGGTAGAGTTTCTTTTCTCTTATTGTGTTTCCTTGAATGGGACCCCTACCTCTTCTTTTATAGGCTAAAAGAGGATAGTTGTCTGGTTAAGTGACTGGCTATGGGTGGTCAAATTGTTTAGGCAATTACTCGAAAATTTGTCTTCCGTCTGCAACTTTAATTTTTTTGTGCTTTTGTTAGTATACACAGGCTGTAATGGGTTAGCTAGTGTAAACATGTAGGCAACAATGGTGCATGGCGTGTACATATTCAAAAAGTTGGTTTTTAGAAGAGTTGTTCAATGGTGGCTTGGAAAAAGTGGCAAGTGATATGGGCTGATGCCATGTATGCATGTCTGGTTAAAATTAGGGTTATAACAGATGCCCCGTAATGTGTGAGGTCAGAGGAGCATCTGATGGCCGAAATACATTACCAATCTTTACCAACGTACGAAGCGAGTGAGCCCAGGGACCAGATTTCGGGAAGTGAAATCTACAAAATAACAATTGTGTCACTAAGGCAAGCATACCCATGCTCGGAATGAAATAAAATCATGGCTGCCAATCAAATACACTACATATCCATGTCATATAACTATATAAAGTGTATCAATGAGAAATACATAGCGGATCTACATCTCGAAATAAACAATGTATACATGTATAGTATCCATATTCAAGAAGCTAATGATGCCTAATGGCTAGATATGATACCTTTAGAGCTCTAGAAACAACTTCAAAATCTTCATAACTCGGGTAGGAGTGTAATATGAGTGTACGACTTCACTACCCAGAGGTATTCGATGGCTCGTCAGGAACAGAATAGAGGATCTTAATGATCACACTGAGGGCTTCATTGATTTCGAACAAAGACTTGATTGGGATTTTTGGGATGGTCGGGCATGAGGTCAAGAGACAAAATGTAGAATGGATGACTCAAGATTGGTAAAAACTTCCCTTGGACAATAGCATGACAACTGATGAGACTCAGGCAACATGGTATTGACATAAGTTCACAATGCAGGAGGTGGCACAAACTCTTGATATGTTTGGAAGAATAACCAAATAGAGGAGGAAACAACTCTATGTAGCAAGAAAAGATTCCTAATGTAAGTTTAAATCTCAAAGCTTGATGAAAAAACGAAAGGATGTGCTTTGTCCAAGGGCGACTCATGTGCTTCCAAAAAAGAAAATACTTTTCCCTTCCTCTTTTGGGGTATATTTGATTTTTTTTTTCTTTTTCAATAATTTCTGGGAAGCTTGAAAAAGAAAAAAAGAATGCTACATTACAAAGGGGGAACGAGTGTCTCAAACATACTAGTTCCAAGGGAAAGGAACACATCGATTCTCAGAGCAAGGAGACATATGTAGGAAAATGACACTCGGGAAAATCCCTCCATGGGTCAAGGTGTAAATATGCAGATGCAAAGTGCTACAAGGCTTGCGGAATGCTTCAGATGGTTTAGTTGAGCGCAACATGGAGCCGACATTAAGCCAAAAGTTGTAATAATGCAAATGCAATTAACAAGACACAATGATAACGTCCTTCGATGTAATTTTAACGAGCCCGGAGAAGGTAAGATCAACGGTTTTTCATTTTTAGAGAGTCTGAAAAAACATAAAAGGAGAATCCACTGGGGTACCTTTTTTGAAGGTAGTCTAGTCGGTTAGAAAAAGGGGTAAACTAGCACCGAAAAGACATGTATTCAAAATCATTTTAACGAGAGTGACAAAGACAAGATCACTTGACAATCTTTTCATTTTTAAGGAGTCTGAAAAGAGCTTAACTATGGACTCCATAAGGGATGTTCCTCTAGACCAATTTAACGAGTGTGAAGAAACAAGGTCACTCGACCATCTTTTCAATATTAGGGAGTCTGAAAAGAGCTTAACTATGGACTCCGTGGGGTTTCCTTTTTCATAAATTTAGTCCCTTGGGCCTGAAAAAGGGTTAAAATTATACCTAAGAATACTCTTCTAGAGAACCAAGTCTCCTAGAGTATACCTTTCTTCGTACAGTTGACCATCCAGACCAAAAAAGGGGTAGACTACCACCGAACAGACATGCCTTCAAATTTCAGTTTAGCAAGCATGAAGGGCAACAAGATCGCTTGACAATATTTTGATGTTGAGAGGGTCTGAAAAGGGCTTAAAAGAGGACCCGTCACTATTTGTGAGTCCCGAGGGTGAGGTCAAGAGTAATGATGAATCAAGTAGATGAGGCTCAAACTCGTAATCAGGATAAGAATAACAAGGACTCCCGAGCCTATAGTCATTAATGGTGGCATGGAAACCAAAAAATGCAACCACGATCTATCCAGGGAATCCATGTAGGGGGAGGCTCTACCACTAAATTACGACACTTCTAAAGTAGCAATGATGGTTTTTTGTCGCAACTCGGTGGGGTCAATCCTATGGAAAAGAAACAAAGACAATGAGGTACAGAAAGTGGAGCTGGAATCCTAACTTAGATGCAACAAGTTGGAAAAATGACTTTTTACCAAAGGACCTTTAAAATGACCCAAATCTCCCAAAAAATTCCCAATACCCAAAGTAACTCTATTGTAACATTCCAAAAGAAACTCTTGAACCATACTAAATGATTTTCAGGATAGAAAAAACAACAAAGGGGTCCAAAAAATCACAAAAAGGGGCCAAAAAGTCTTTAAATAGAAGCTGGTAGCTCATTATCACCATTGTTAATTGTGAAATTGACTAAGAAGCCAAAAAAATTCTTTTGTCAAAAGAGTTGATTATGAGAGCTTCAGTGGACAAAATGAACTTCTGCTTGGACCAAGTAAGTACATACTATCCCCTCTTGCATTCCAATTCTTTGTTTGTGCATTTATTTTTGTTTTTTGGGGGGCGTTGACTTTTTAAAAGGTCGACCCTACGTATATGTGGGTTTTCCTATGACAACCAACATATGTCTCCATGCAGAGAAAACACTACACATGTGCATACATGACTGTGTATATTACAACGCACATATACCCTCCATCATGTGGAAAAAATTAAAAAATGTAGGAGTTAATCCCCCATGAACTTGTCAATTGCAGGATGTATGTTCATTGGAGAGAGAGGGAGCATGAGGAAATTGATATTTTGGTTGGAGAGGACTCTAATGCTGTCGCCGCATTGGCTTAATGTGGTTTGTTGAAATTCTTCCAGTGTCCATTCATGCAGGCACAACCTAGGCTACTTAACACCTTGGTAGATTACTGGCATCCTGACGTAGAGGCATTCATGCTTGAGGGACAGTTGTTGACTCCAATGACTAAAGATATCTATATTCTGACTGGCCTCTCAAGGAGAGGGGAACCCATCAACTTTCTCACTTTTCCTTTCAAGCCTCACAACATAATAGAGTTGATTGAACTCCATTGTGAAGTCGACACAGACAAAGTTGGCACTCAGGTGCCGATAAAGAAGATTTCAAACCTATCACTGAAAGTGATAGTTTTTCTCATTAGGCAGATCACTAGATCCACAACTTTAAATTAGGCTTCCCAGGCGCACATGAATTGTGTCGTTCAGTGCTTGAATGTACAAATTTTCGAATGGAGCACCACCTTACTAGACTGCATGAAGAGGCAACTGACAGAGTGTCATATGTGAAGACATAAAACATTTGGGTTTGGGACTATTCTTTTCTCTTTCTTCTTTGAGAGGGTCCCCAGTCTTAGTCCTAGAGAGACAATATGAGGGCATGAGGCCTCTCTCCCAGCACTATGCAGGTGGGCAGCGTTGTTTCTATGACAGGGGGGAGGGAGGACCATTGAGGCCTTCAACGACAAGTTTTTGGCCTAGTGGGTACGATAGATTCTGACCATAGAGGACTACCCCTGTGCCGGGATCAAATTTTCTAGAGATCCTGACATGCCTATACCTTTCGGAGAGGAGCGAGGAGAGATGGGTAAGTTTGTTTTTAAAAGTTATTTAATTTTTATTTCATTTTATATATATCATTTGTTTTTTGTGTATACCATATTATTTGACACTTAAGTATATGTTATGTGCAGACGTGGGGCCAGTGTGTCCAACATACTTCACAAGGATCAGATGAAGTCCTCGACCAGAGGCGGGACCAGTCGCAACCAGTGGACTAGTAGCAGCAGGGGGACCTCCAGCCAGAGAGCCTGAGAGAGTTTTGAGATGGGTGGAGTAGAACCTCACCGCACTTACTCGTATAGTTCCCATGGCGAAGATCGAGGATATCCCACCATTGATGCAGAAACATGTTGTTTGGGTACCACATACCTGGGTTCAACTCTTTCAGCGTTTGACCAACACCATTTTTCACTATGGTAGGGCCAACAAGCCCCTTCCTTAGCTAGGCTAGACTTCTTATGTGCCAAGGGAACCTTTTATATATTTTTGAGGGCATAAGCCCCGTGACTCTTACTGGACCTATTTTTGAGGCACTTGTGCCCACCCCTGTACTCTAATATTTTTTTGATATATATATGGATATTTTTCATCTTTTTATGTCTTATGGATTACATATATTTTACAAATGTATTTACATGTGCGTGTGTGTGATTTTTCTTACATGTGTGCAATATGCCAATCTAATATATGATTAGCTAGAGTATCTGTAACTTTATTCAATCTCTTAGGAACATGGATTTATGTAATGTAATCAAAGCTTAGTTATAAGAGATGTACCCTAAGGAACCATCGATGTAGAATAGGATCGTAAATGCAGTAAACCCCATTTAATTGAGACATAACCAGCTGACCATCTAAATAGACCCAGAGGTGAGAGATACTAAATGCCAAAGTGTCACGAAGCAACTCAAGAACTACATTGTATTCGATGACATTTTTTGTGGTTTCACCTAAACAGATACCTCCTGAAGATAGCAATTGGCCTTCAGGTGTGAAAATAACCCAAGCTGCAGAAGAAAGCCTTCGAGTGTTCCGGCTAGTGCCGTCTGCAAATCCAACGAACACCTCGGATTCACTTGACATCTTCCATAGTGAAAAATATGACATAAAAAATGACATGTCCATAAAACTAAAAAAACTAAAACTAAAAAAGAAAATGTACAAGAACTATACATATGTACAAGAAGTCACCCGAGGTGACCCACCTATGAGTAATACTTATTGAGGAAGAGCCCATTTCTAGGCTTCACCAAATCATTTCTCTCAAAGTCCACCAGATGATAAGCACCCTTCTTTAGAACCTCTTTCATGATGAAAGGTCAGAACCACATGGGTTTGAACTTGCCTACCCTCAAGGGGTCCTTATCTTGGTCAAAGACCAGGACAAGGTCACCTTCAGAGAAAATTCGAGGACGAACGGACCAATCATACTGACACTTAACTTTTTGTTTGTGAGCCTCGTTATCCAAGGCCGCATCACGATGTTGCTCATTGAGATTCTTGAGGTATAATAAATGCTCTTCAAGCGGTGAAGTGTCTGGCAATAACTGTACTGCCAACTTTAGAGATGGGATTTGGCACTCTGTAGGCAAGATTGCTTCCATCCCGTAAATGAGGTGAAAAGGTGAGAAATCAGTTGTAGTCTTAACAGACGTTCGGTAGGCCCATAATTCCGAGTATAACATCAAATTCCAATTTGACTTGGCCAAATTGATCATTCATTGTAGAATGGTCTTAAGAGATTTATTTATAGTTTCCACCTAACCATTCGCTTCTAGGTATTAGGGTGATGAATGTTATTGCCTCAACCCAAGCTTTGATGTTAACTCAAACATCATTTTGTTCTGAATTAGACTGCCATGGTCAGTGACAAGCTCTCTTGGGATGTCGAACCCTTCTATTATCTGGTTAAACAAAAAGATATTTGTGGTCTCTCCATCAGATTTGAACATTGGCATAGCTTCGACCCACTTGATGAAGTAGTCTACTGCTACGATGATATAATGGTGCCCCCTTGCTGAAGGGGGGTTGCATGTAGTGTAATCAATCCCCCACTTGGTCAAGGGACCAATGTTAATGATGGGAAACATGGGAGTGGGGTGTGCCCTCATATTCTAAGAGATGATCTGACATGGGTGGAACTTCTTGACTGATTCAACACAATCTTTGATTAATGTCAGCTAGAAGTAACGTCTCATAGTATCTTTTGGGTTGTTGCCAACCCATATAGATGACCGCCACATGCTCCAGTGTGGCAATTGTTAAGCACGATTTTTTCTTCTTCATGCGTGAGACATCGGTGAAGGATTCAATCTACACCTCGACGATATAAAGTGTCCTCGAGTATGAGATAGTTCTTGGCCTAATGGCATATACAGTGACGCTCATCATGAGAGGCAGAGGCGGGGCACTTCAAATTTTGGAGATAGACAAGTACATATCCATACCAAGGGTCTGAAGACGTGATCAAAAACATGTCTTCTTTAATAGGATACTCTTCGGGCATAACATCACCTAACTCGACTGGAAGTTCTGATATGAGTTCCACAAAGACCAGCGAATTTTTGGATTTTGCCGAAACAAAATCTAAGTCAAATTCCTAAAGGAAAAATATCCATCTACTTATCTTTCCACCAATTACTCGTCATGTCAACACATACTGAAATGGATTCACAATGGCAATGACAGTGGTCTTGTGAAAAAAAATATAATGATGGAACCATTGGACAACATGAATTGTTGCCAACGCAAGTTTTTCAACATGAGAATAATTGAGTTCCAGTGCAACCAGGACTTGACTCAGGTAATAAATCACATATTATGAGAGAAAATAATCCTCCTGAACCAAGACCATACTAATGGTCGACTCTGCCACAACCAAATATAATAAGAAATACTTATTATAATTGGGTGGCCGAAGCAGAGGGGAATTCATGAAGGCGGGTTTCTACGCTTCGAAAGAGCATTGAGTGGTTTCTTCCCAATGAAAAGGAATGTCCTTCTTCCGTAAATGCATAAATCCCTTTGTTATCTCAACATAGTTTGCGATGAAACACCATAAAAAGTTCGCTTTTCCCTCTAAAATTTGAAGCTAAAGGATTGTACACAGTGGAGACAACTAAATTATTGCCTCAACTTTGAGAGGATCGACCACGATCCCTTTTGTCAAAACTATGAAACCTATTAGACGACATGACATCATGCAAAAAATGCATTTATTTGGATTCAAGAGAATCCGGTAGTAGCAACATCTCTCAAAGATAAGTTAGAGGTGTGTGGGATGATGAGCTCTCTTACAAGATCGTGATGCTAAATCATCAAGGTAGGCCTTGACTATATGTTTGAGATCGTGGAAAGAAAAAGACATGGCCCACTGAAAGGTAGCTCCAACATTTTTCAAACCAAAAGACATCTTTTGATAAGCGAATGTACCCCATAGACAAATGAAAGCAGTTTTGTGTTGGTCTTCAGGTTTGATTTGTATATGATTGTATCCTGAAAAACCATCCATGAAAGAAAAGGCCTCGCAACCTGCACATTCATCAAGTATTTGGTCAATAAATGGTGTGGGGAAATTATCCTTTGGACAGGCCTTGTTTAAATCATGGAAGTTCGTACATATGTGAATTGTACCTTGTTTTTTGTCGATTGGAACGGGATTTGACACCCATTGAGTCAAATGGATGGGGTAGATAAAACCTGGTTTGAGAAGTTTCTCTACTTCATCCTTAATAAATTCTTCTTTCTTAGGATTGACTGGATGAATCTTCTGCCGGACCAGCTTAGCGTTAGGATACGTCATGATTTCGTGTTCGATGATTCTTGGATAAATGCCTAGCATCGCCTTGTAATACTAGGAAAAAACATCATAGAATTCTTTAAATAAATCTATGTTGATTCAAATTTCCTTGGGGGAATAGTCATCCCCGATGAGAATATTCTCCACGATGCCAAGGGTTCTAGAGATATCAATAGGTATCATTTCAGTGATGGTTTCCATATTACCCTCGGTGTAAATAGCGTGTGTATCCAAGGGGTTGATAGGACAAGACCTATCTCCAGTCATAGTCAAAGTGAATTCACCTGCTTCAATTCTTATTAACTCTGGGAGGAAATAAGATATGTGATGGAGATCATCCGAGGGACTGTCCAGACTAGTCATTGCTTAAATAATCACTTCGTCTGAGGGAGGGAATAAGTCTAAAGAATTAGTATCGGCAAGGGAACCATGAGCCCAAGTAGGCTTGATAATCAGATCTAACTCTTGTGTGGGAGTCGGATAGTGGTCGGCGAAAGATTGCTGGACTATTGAGTATGAAAATTCGTCCGCAGACAAGGGCATGGCCATACCCTAGTGCCCTATCCCTTCCATCATAGCCTATGGGGAAGGAAGAGTCCACAGATCATTGAAGTAGGTCATATGAAATGACGATACTTGAAAAGTCTCAACCTTAGGATGGTTGAATATAAACTTAACATCGCCGGAAGGAGGCGGGTAATCGAAAGTACCCATCAAAGGTGGGCACAAACCAAACCCTATGTTGACAATGCAGGGTTGAGGGTTATCAATCATTGGGACCATGGATGCCCTCAATGAAGGGTCAAGATGGGAGAAAGACAATTGATCAATGGTCATGATCTGACCCTCATGTGGAAACAACAAGACCCATAAAAATGTAGTGACCACTGCTTGCATAGCATAGGTCCAACTACTTCCTAACAAGAGATTGTAGTCAAGAGACACATCGACCACTTCAACCTTGATGCACACGGTCTTCCCCCCTAAATGCACTGGGAAAGAGAGGATGATTCCATGTGGTTGAAATGAACGACCATCGAAAATGGTAAGAAGAGTCAGTGACAGAGACAAAATGGGTTGGCCTATGGCCTTCCAACATGCCAATGACATCACGCATGTCAAGGTGCCCTCATCAAACACCTTGTGGAAAATGTTCTAGGTAAACATTTTCATGGTGTAAGCCACTACTATCTGAAACACCATGTGGTAAGGGAGACATGGTTTTAAGTCAGTCGTATCAAGCATGATCATATCTAGATTGCAAGTCTCAACAAATCCTAAGGAGGCTAACAGAGCCTTTCTCTGGGAAGGGCAGCTCTGGAAGACCTCCAAAGCAGACATCGCACAAGGGGTTTGATAGAAATCCTCCACCACAAAGTAGTTCTAGGAATCCCTTGCATTTGGATTGTGAGAAGCTTTCTTGAACGCACCTTTTGGGATGTGTGTCATTGTTTCTCCCAACGTATTCTCGATCTGGAGAAGAAGAGGTGGGTTTTTGGCTTATTTACTCTTCTCAGAGGTGTTTGGCATTCCATAATCATGCACTCTAGTCGATATATAGCAATCACCTTTCATCATATACACATTCGCGGATGAAGAATTACTCGAAGAGAGAGGGGGTCCTTGACTGCCCCCATCCATGCTCGGAGAGGGCTTGAGTCAAATTTTGCCCATGTTGAAATGGGTTCGTTAACATAGTAGGCTATTGCTGCGCCAATAATGTTTGGGCCTCCGAAAGCCAAGGGAACTGATGAGTCAGGTGGTCTTCCGTGCACAAGTTACACAGATACTTCGACTTCTTATTTTTTGTGTTTCCCCCACCAGCATTATTGGTAGGTTTCTTATCTCCCTTTCCCTTCTTTCATTGTTTCTTCTTTCCATCAGGATGTTAGGTGGCCTTCAGGTTTGTTGATTGCACACTATGTAGATACAATGTTTGGGTAGGGGGGGCAGCCAGACCAGTGGTCTGGCTGGCCACTTTCTGCTGTATCAACAATTGCTACAATTGTTTTGATAGATGATCAGCGGGATTTTTTGTGTTGAACCAACAATACCATCAGCATGTGGTCCAGTTCTCTATCTGGTCTTGTCAAGTTTTGAGCGCGTTGCATCTGGAATTTTTTTGTAAAGCAAACCAGATTGAGAATAAATCAACTCTAGCTATTGAGCTCTCATTCTTGCGTCTTGTTCGGAAAATACTCTCGACGTTGCGACGTCTTTGGATAAATGGGTTAGCAAACACTTAAGGAACCACTCAAGTAGGAATGATGGTGGTACTGACACTTTAATGAAACTCTTCCAGCATCTCCATTCTCGAATGTGATCAGAGATATGGTCTGCCTTTGTCTCCTCAAAATTGGCCAACAATTCAGTGTCGTCATCGTATCTCACAGGTAATTGGAAATGGTTTAATAAATCCATTGCCAATTCATCGAAGGAAGAGTATCTCGAGTGGTCGAGCTCATTGTACCATTTCACAACACTCCCTATGAGAGTGTGTTGAAACAAACGCAACTGGACGGAGTCATCTTTCAACAAATTGGATGAGCAACAAAGATGAAATGTAGTCACACAATCGCCTGGATCTTCATTAGGCTTAGCTTCGAACTTTGGAATATACGAAGGCAACTTGGTCAACATAGGAGGCCGACATGGATCATGATAGATAGGGTCATTCAATAACCTTTTCAAGTCTGGCAAATGCAAATTTTTTAGAAACGGTAGTTTGGGTTGTTGATTATAACCATGGAAAAAGGGGCTTGGATTTTGATTGGCACTAGGTTTCCAGGAAAAGTTAGGTTGTTGGCTAGGGTTCTGGTAAAAACCATGTCCATGACCAACATACAGATTCTACACTTGTTGAGATAGCAGGAGCATCATCAGTGAGCTTGTAAAGAAAGCACAAAGGCAAGGACAGTTGGAATTGTACCATCACATATTTTGAGACATTTTGAATTTGAATGAAGGAACATTAATGTAATAGATAGGAGAACGTATTTGCATTTATATTTAGTAGATTGTAAACAGATCTTGAGCGTTTCTCTCATCTGTTGAATATGGAGGAATTTAATTGTAATGAATGTAAAGTAGGCAGCCTTAATTCTGATTAGATAGCTAGAGCTGAAAGAGGGAAAACTCCAGAAAGCTCCCTCGTAAGCAAGGTATTGTAATAAAAAATTCTCATTGTAAGCTGTAGAGTCGTAGAGAGCATAGAGAAGAACAAAGATTCTAGGATTTTATAAGAAGATAGTTGTTTCTATTGAACCATGTATAGGAACACTGGAATTAATATTAAAATTCTTTAACTCCATTTCATGGTGTTGTGGTGGTTGTTGTTTACATCTATTTTAATGGTATGTTTACAGTTTTGCTTATGTTCTCTATTATGCATTTGTTTCAATGCTATATCTGTGTACGCTCTTGATTTCATGTTGAATGTATGAATTCTATGAGAGGAGAAGTATGAGTTTCAATTGTTTCATGTCCTGAGGATTCCTGCAAGGAGTGCAGTGAAGGTCTGCATAGAGTGCGTTGACAGGGTTCTGAGTTTTATCTCAGAAAAGCTCAGGAAGGATATCGTTGTTCTCATACTAGTAGAAGTTCAGGTGTAGCATAAGAGCCATGCAAGGTGTGCATCGAAGAATCAAAGTCGCAAAGTTTGCCAACCAAGGAGAAAGTTTGAAGAAATGTTGCTGCAGAGAAGTGCACAGAGTTGAAGAGTGAAATAACCAAGGGTTATTGTGAATGCCGCAAGGTCTGCTTGTAGGGATTCCTTAGATTCCAGGAGTTATAGTGAGAGTCCAAATTCAAAAGGGTTATAACCTTTGAATATTTTGAAGGAAGAATGAGGTTTGGAGTCACCTCGCAGAAGCTAATATCAGAAGGAAAAATGCCAAGGTAATTGGGAAAAATTCTTTGGGAAGTCTGAATGGACGGTTGAAATTCTCAGAGGGAGAATTATCGAAGTTCCGTGGGTCATTGGATCTTGTAGACCAGTGGGGAGATTAAGGCTGAGTTTCTTTCAACACTGATAATATCAAGAGGGATAGTAGTCGTTGGATACATATCAACAAGGATCGTTGATCGTGTGCTTAAATTCTCCATTTCGGAAGTCAGGGTGTTGAGGATGTTGTGACTCGGATTCAAGAGTTGCGAATTCCCAATTCATGAAGTCTTGATAGAATTAGGACTATCAAATCACAAAATTTTAGAGTTGTTGACCATGACGAGGAGTCATCATGATTTCGGCTATCGGTGAAGGGTGTTGCTACATTTCGAATCACCGATAAGAGAAATTCTGAAGTGCCAAAATATTTGGGCCGTAGGTTTTAGATAGAGGTCACATCAAGTAAATTAAAGGGAGGATTCAAAGGACCCATTAGCCTTTTAGGGTTTTGGGGATTGACGAGTCAGAGGGACTCACATCAGTGATCGTGAAGTTGTAAAAATCAAAATACTTCTCGGGTGAAGATTGTGGTCACATCAGTTGGTCACATTGATGAGAGTTGGCGCTTGGTGCTTATTTGTATATGCGTAGCTCCTAAGAAGGACCCGTGGATAGAAACTTGTGTGTGGAGGATTCCTGTGGGGAATTAAAGAGGCAATAAGACTAAAAAGGGGGAGATTAAGAATGATCCTAGACCAAGACGTCGTGCAAAACCTACTGAGGTAGGGGTTCTGCATCATGTGGTATCAGAGCACAGATTTTAAATTCTGCAAGGAACATATTTGAACAATGCTGCCTAGAAGACGTCAAGATAGACCAATGCCCGATCCAGCTGTGGAAAGGGAAATGAGAGAACTCCATGCTCGATTATATTCTATGGATACAACAAAGAGATGGACAATTGATGCTAGAGATGTTAGTGAAGCTGAAAGAAAAAATGAGGTTGGAGTTACAGAAGAAGTCACAGTCAAAGATGCTACAGAAGAACGTCTATTCAGAGTTGTTGCAAGAATAGGAGCCAGGGCAAATATGGACATTCTGATGTATGAAGGCAACTTAGATGTTGAGGAGATGCTAGATTGGTTTAGATATTTGGATAAGTACTTCGATTATGAAGATATCAAAGAGGATAAGAAAGTCAAACATGTCATCACTAGACTTAAAGGGCATGTAGAACTGTGATGGGATGAACTACAGGCTAATAGGCGTTGCAAAGGAAAGAAAAAAATCAAAAGCTGGGACAGGATGGTTGCAAAGATGAAAGCCAAGTTTATACCCATGGATTACCAAATTAATTTATGTCGAATAATGCAGAATTTGAGACAGAAAGGGATGATAGTGAAGGAGTACACTAAGGAGTTTTACAGGTTAAGCATCAGAGTAGGTCATCGAGAAAAGGTTGTCAGATACCTAAATGGATTGAGATATGATATTCAGGATGAAATAAGAATGTTGACCATCATGAATGTGGAAGATGCTTATCAAATGGCTTTGCAGGATGAAGAAAAATTAGCCCGAGAGCAAGGTCAAATAGGGCGAGGTAGAACTCAGAGCAGAGGCAAAGAAATTGCCCAAGATAGAGTAAAGAAGCCCAAGGAGGAAGAAAATAAACTCATACTCATCCAGAAAGAGGAGGAAGTTCACAGGGAAGACAGTATGCCGACAAGAATACTTTTCCTCGAGCCAGAGGAAGAGGAAGAGGCAGAGGTGGTGAGGTAAAGTGTTTTTTCTGTGGGAAAATTGAACACAAGTCTTTTGAATGTCCTGATAGAAAAAAAGATGGAGGTGAAGCTCACATTTCATAAGCATAGAAGAGAAATGTTGAGGTAGAATATGCAGAAGATGGAAGATCATTAATGATGAGGAAAGTTCTCTTAAAGCCAGAGAAGGAGGTAGAAAATCTAGTCCAGAGAAACAACTTATTTAGAACTTCTTGAAAGACCAAGGACAGAGTATGCAAGGTGATAGTGGACAGTGGAAGTACATATAATTTAGTCTCCACAGAAATGGTGAAAAAGCTATAATTGGAGACAGTTGCACATCTGAGCCCATACCGAGTCTCGTGGTTGCAAAAAGGAAATCAAGTAAAAGTCACTAAACAATGTTTAGTTGAATTTAAGATAGGGGGTTATAGAGATGAAATTTTATGTGATGTTATTCCCATGGATTTCTGTCATCTTTTGTTGGGTAGACCATGGAAATATGGTAGAAATGTTGTTCATGATGGGAGAAGGAACACTTACACCTTGGAGAAGAATGGTAGGATGCATATGTTGCTACCAATTGAAGATAAGAAGGTGAAAGAAGAAATAAGAAATATTATAATTCTCATGAGTGGGAAGGAACTTCTTGAGGAAGTCAAGAAAGAAGAAGACATATAGTTTGTTGTAGTGAGAAAACTCAGAGTCATTTTGATGAGTACCAAGATAGACGATCTACCAGAGGAAATTCAAGAACTTCTGGAGAAGTTTGATGATATAGTAGTGGATGAATTACCTTGTTCGTTGCCACCTATCAAAAGTATAAGCCATCATATTGATCTTATACCTGGAGCGAGTTTACCAAACAAAGAAGCATATAGATTGATGTTGCAAGAGAATGAAGAGGTCAAGAAGAAAGTCCAGGATTTAATAGACAAAGGGTTGGTTAGAGAAATCTTGATTCCATGCACTGTACCAACAGTGTTAAGTCCAAAAATGGATGGTAGCTAGAGAATCTGTTCAGAATCAAGGGCTATAAATAAGATTACCATCAGGTATATATTTCCTTTACCCATGATGGATGACTTGATGGATTGCTTAAATGGAGCAAAGTTTTTTTCAAAAATTGATTTGAAAAGCGGATATCATCATATTTAGATGAGAGAAGGTCATGAATGGAAGACAACATTCAAAATGAATGAAGGGCTATATGAATGGCTTGTCATGCCATTTGGTTTGATGAACGCGTCGAGTACTTTCATGAGGTTGATGAATGAAGTCTTGAAAGATTTCATTGGTAAGTTTGTGATTGTGTATCTTGATTATATACTGATCTTCAATAAGACCGATGAAGAACACTTGAGACACTTGACTCTAGTAATGAAGAGGTTGCAACAAGAGAAATTGTTGATAAATCTGAAGAAGTCATCTTTCATGAAGAAAGAGCTCATTTATTTGGGGTTTTTGATCTCTTCGAATGAGTTGAAGATGGATCCTGAAAAAGTAAAAGAAATCAAAGATTAGCCATCGCCAAAGAATATCTTTGAAGTTCGAAGCTTCCATGGATTAGCTAGTTTTTACAGGAAGTTCATTAGGAATTTTAGTGGAATTTATGCACCAATGATGGACACAATCAAGAAATCACATAAATATTTTCATTGGACGGAGGAAGAAAAGAAAATTTTTAAGTTGTTGAAGGAGAAAATAACTGGAAAACTAGTTCTGGGTATGCCAGATTTTAGTAAAACATTCCAAGTCAGATGTGACACAAGTGGACTTGCAATTGGAGCAGTCTTAAGTCGATACAATAGGCTGATTGCATACTTCAGTGAGAAGATGAACGATGCAAAGATGAAATATTCCACGTATGACAAGGAATTTTATGCAGTCATACAGGTGTTGAAGAAATGGAGGCATTACTTGATTCCAAAGGTGTTTGTCTTGTATAGAAATAACCATGCTTTGCAATTCATAACTCAATAGGAAAACTTGAAATTGAAACATGCAAAATGGGTCGAATATATGTAAAAATTTACTTTTTTTATAAAGCACATTTATGGAACTCATAACAAGGTTGTTGATGCATTGAGCAGGAAATGTTTGATTCTGCAAGAGTTTCGTGTGAAGACTTTAGGTTTTGACAACCTTAAGGACATGTACATAAATGATCCATATTTTAAAGACGCTTATGAGGCATGTGAGAATCCAGTTCTCCGAGATAGAAGCCAATGGATCAAATATTTGATTCAGGATGGACTATTATTCAAGGGAAATCAATTGTGTATTCCGAAGAGTTCTATGAGAGAGAATCTTCTGAAGGAAAAACATAATGGAGGATTGGTTGGACATTTCAGCCATGACAAAACATTCACGCAACTGAACAACTTATATTATTGACCAGGGATGAGGACAAATGTCAAGAAATTTGTGAACAAATGTAGAATTTGCCAGCATGCAAAGGGGAAAAGACAAAATACAGGATTGTATCAACCATTTCCAGTACCAGAGAGGCCATGGGATGCGGTAAGCATGGATTTTGTTTTAGGAATTCCAAGGAAATAGAGGGGTTGTGACTCCATATTTGTGGTGGTCTATAGATTTTATAAAATGGCACATTTCATACGATGTCAGAAAACCAGTGATGCAACTCACATTGCAAATCTATTTTTCAAAGAAGTTGTTAGACTTCACGGCTTACCTAGAAGTATTGTTTCGGACAGAGATACCAAATTTGTTGTTCATTTCTGGAGGACACTATGGAAGAAGTTGGGGACATAATTGTCTTTCATCTCAGCATATCACCCTCAAACAGATGGGCATAACGAGGTAGTGAACCGAAGTCTGGGAGATTTATTGAGGAGTTTAGTAGTTGAACATCTCAGTCAGTGCGATCATATTCTTCCACAAGTGGAATTTGCATAGAATGATTCACTTAACAAAAGAAAATGAAAAATCCCATCCTAGATAACATATGGAATGCTACCAAGGGGAGTATCTGAATTGAGAGACTTAGGGAAGAGCAAATTCAGAAGTGTTGGAGTAGAGGATTTTGCAGCAGAGATGCAAGAGCTTCATGACAAGGTTAAAGAGCAGTTAAAGAATTCTAACCAGGAATACAAGCATAGAGAAGATCAACACAGAAGAGAAATTCAGTTTGAAGTAGGTGATTTGGTTCTGGCACATCTCAGAAAAGAAAGGTTCCCAAGGGGAACATACAATAAGCTAAATATGAAGAAAATTGGACCATGTAAGATTTTGCGAAAATTTGAGGCCAATGCTTACGAAATAGAATTGCCAGATGGGGTAGGAATATCACCCATATTCAACATAGAAGATTTGTATCCTTATAGAGATGATGGAGTAGGAAAAGAGGAGGATCATACAGAAGTTCAATGGGTCAAATAGTTGCCTGTAGTTGAAAATCCACAGATGGAAAAGATAATTGACTAGAGAGTTGGGAAGAAGACCCGAAGAAAAGAATATTTTGAGTATTTGATAAAATGGAAAGGACACCTGATTGAGGATGCCTGTTGGGAAAGTGAAGAAGATATCCAAATACATGGACAGACGGTGCAAGAGTTCATGAGAAGGAGTTCATGAATTTTTCAGCCAAGGGAGTATGATGCAGGAGCATCAGATGCGAGCCCGTAAAGCAAGCACAAAGGCAAGGAAAACTGGAATTGCACCAACACATATTTTGAGACATTTTGAATTTGAATGAAGGAACATTAATGTAACAGATAGGAGAACGCATTTCATTTATGTTTTGGATATTGTAAACAAATCTTGAGCATTTCTCTCATCTGTCAGATATGGAGGCATTTAATTGTAATGAATGTAAAATAGGTAGCTTTAATTTTGATTAGATAGCTACAGCTGAAAGAGGGAAAACTCGAGAAAGTTCCCTCGTAAGCAGGGTATTGTAATAAGATATTTGTGTTGTAAGCTGTAGAGTCGTAGAGAGCATAGAGAAGAATAGAGATTGTAGGATTGTATAAGCAGATAGTTGTTGCTATTGAACCATGTACAGGAGCACTGGAATTAATATAAAAATGCTTTAATTCCATTTCATGTTGTTGTGGTGGTTGTTGTTTACATCTTTTTTAATGGTATGTTTATAGTTTTTCTTATGTTATCTATTATGCATTTGTTTCCATGCTATATGTGTGTACACTCTTGATTTCATGTTGAATGTATGAATTATGTGAGAGGATAAGTATGAATTTCAATTGTTTCTCGTCTTGAGGATTCCTACAAGGAGTGTAGTCAAGGTCTGCATAGAGTGTGTTGACAAGGTTCTGAGTTTTATCTCAGAAAATCTCAGGAAGGATATAGTTCTTCTCATACCAGTAGAAGTGTAGGTGTAGCACAAGATCCGTGCAAGGTGTGCATCGACGAATCAAAGTCTCAGAATTTTCCAACCGAGGAGAAAGGTTAAAGAACTGTTGTTGTAAAGAAGTACATAGAGTTGAAGAGTGAAATAACCAGGGGTTATTGTGAATGTCACAAGGTGTGCATGTAGGGATTCCTTATATTCCAGGAGTTACAATGAGAGTCCAAATTCATAAGGGTTAGAACCTTTGAAGCATTCAAAGGAAGAACGAGGTTAGGTATCACCTCACATAAGATAATATTAGAAGGAAATATGCCAAGGTAATTGGGCAGAAGTCTTTGGGAAGTTTGAACAAATGGTCGAAATTCTCAGAGGGAGAATCGTAGAAGTTCCATGGGTAGTTGGATCTTGTAGACCAATGGGGAGATTAAGGTTGATTTTATTTCAACACTCACAAGCTCAGGAGGGATGGTGGTCATTGGATCTATATCAACAAGGTTCGTTGATCACGTGCTTAAATTCGTCATTTCAGAAGTCGGGGTGTGGAGGATGTTGTGACTCGGAGTCGAGAGTTGAAAATTCTCAATTCACAAAGTCTCGATAGAATCAGGACTGTTAGATCGTGGAAGTTTAGAGCCGTTGATCATGACATGGCGTCATCACAATTTCGACTATTGTTGAAGGGTATTGTTGGATTTTGAATCGTCGATAAGTGAAATTCCGAAGTGTCGAAATATTTGGGCCCCAAATTTTGGACAGAGGTCACATCAAGTAAAGTCAATGGAATAGTCAAAGGATCCATTAACCTTTTGGGGTTTTGGGGATTGACGAGTCATAGGGACTCACATGAGTGATCATGAAGTCATGAAAACCAAAATACTTCTTGGCTGAAGATTATGGTCACGTCAATTGGTCACGTGGATGAGAGTTGGCACTTTGTGCTTATTTGCATAGGCGTAGCTCCTAAGAAGGACATGTGGATAGACACATGTGTGTGGAGATTCCTGTGGGAAATCAAAGAGTCAATCAGAATCAAAAAGGGGAGATTAAGAACGATCCTAGACTAAGAGGTCATGCAGAACCTGCTGAGGTAGGGGTGTTGCATCACGTAATAGGACGTAGAAGGTTGGGCTTGTGCTGCAGTCCAAGGATTTTGGGAAGGGTTACCCCATGCCAATCTGATGGGCATATGTTCGAAGCCTTGCCTAGGGTTCCATTGGATATGGAAGGGGTTTCCCCCAGTCAGCATCCCTAATGAGGGAGATGATCCCTGCCACAGATTCCAAGGTCCTTGTGAGGAAGGAATTCCTGGATTTTCCCCCTGTGCAGGAATAGTACCCTGCATAGGATTTTGCTGTCCATAACCAGGGTTGCCCCCGGTAGAGACGGAAGCTGACGAGAAAGTTTTGTTACCAAACATGCCGAACAAAGAGAATGATGTCGAACCTACTGGCATGATATAAGAAGGAAGCCCTTGACTATCTGCTCCAAATGAACTAAAGTTTACATTCGGCCCAGCGGGATGCTGTTGAGCACCGACAAGCGAAGGGGACGAAGGAGGTATATGACCCCTTCCATAAGGGAAAGCATTATAGGAAGTTGAAGTTCCCCCCATGGATCCTTGTAGAGGAGTGTTAGAGATCCATGCCCCCAGACCTAAAGTCTGTAGAGTGGAGTAGGAAAGGAATGAGTTCGTATCGAAGCCAGACATCCCATATGAGAATGGAGGGCATGTCTCACTCTGGGTGAAAGGAGTAGTGATCGTCGTGATAAACAGAATCAGACCATTGCCTGAGGTAGAGGTGGTCAAGACCATGGTTGTCTGGACTGATGATGGTTGGTTAGGAGGTGGAACACCCCGTGTAGTGACAACCGTAGAGGGAATATGAGAATTCACTGAAGAAGTCGCAACATTTGGTTACATTTCTGCTTGTGACACTATCTCGCACTCGTAAGGATAAACCTGTACGACGATGGGTGTCGATAGATTAGTGTTTGGAGGTTTGTACAAACAAAGAGATTCCACTCCAAGGTATGAAATGGTTGGATCCTCCATAATCAAATGTTCCTCTCCCGAAGGTGGGTTGGGCACAGTTTCCTATGACCCGGTCACCTCAAAATACCCTTGCTAGTCTAGTCTTCGCCTTAGCGGTGGCGGGGGTGGCTCTAGATTGACCATTGGCAGTCCAAGAATCCTTCGTGACTGGTGGAGCTCCTGATCCTCCACTATGTGAGAAGATCAATTACACACTAGGGCTTTCTATTAATGTTGAAGAACCATCACACACTAAAAAAAGTCCCTATGAGATAAGACAAGCAGATCACTAGCTAGTTGGAAGAACAATTACACCAACCAACACTAGAGCAACTTACCGGTGCAAGTGAAACTTGAATATGGAAGCACCCTCTGGGTATAATCTGTAAAGAATGGCCCAATGTCTTCCCTAGGTACCATGGTATACCCCCACAGTCACCTGTGTAAGTCTCTAAAATAAAGGCAACTAGGTTGCCAGTGCACGAACAGTCACCAGGCGGGTACAGTCGACGGTCGGGTGGACCGCAATGAGCAGGGTATCAAGACCGAAACCTATCAAGGGTATCAAAATAAAGTGTTCTGAAAGAAAACTGAGGACCTCAAATAGATTTGAGACCCATGAAGCTCCCCAGGAAAATGCGATCAATGGAATACCAAGATAAGCCCTCTATATTTGTTCCCCACTACAATTGGTCCAGATTTGGAGGGTTTATCTCCACTACCTTTCCACACGTGACCTTGTGTTTAGCCCTTGTATTAGAGGGGGGTCCTAGATAAATTTCACAATACTGGACCTTTTAGCACTCCCTAGCACATAATCTTATGCTTGTTCTTGTAGCCTTGAAGAGTTTCCTCTCCAATCCTAAATCAAGGCTCTAGCCTAGACTAGTTTGATGGACCCTACAAACATAAAGTCTAGTTGATTTTAATTAAGCATTAATTTTAGTGGTTGTCGTAATTCAAAGGGAACGAAAGTGAAACCAATGGTGTTTTTAAGAGACGAAAGAGAAGAGAATATAATGAAACTGAAAACAAAGTACATCTTCACAAATTTAGATTTGCGCATTTAAACTCTTTAACCAACTTTTCAAAATACTTTTTTTTTTTAAAGATCTTTTAACAAAAAACTCAAAACAAGATTTCGCTCGACTACGAGCTACTTATTGTCCCAATTAAACAACCAAGAACTTATGAAAGGATTCTTTTTCTTGATTATTAATGCCAACAACCAACTACTTAACCAAACAAAGAAACTGAAATCTATATTTTTTTTTATTATGCTTCCAAAACAAGAAATTTTAAAAATGTATTATTTTCTTATCTTCTGAAGAAAAAAGGGAAAAAATAAAGACAAGACAAAACCAAGAAATGACCTCTGGGCCACCTGTGGATCGCAGGGAGTCACTGACCAAAACCAAAAAAGGTTGATTGGAAAAGACTCGCAGACTTGTCTCAAGCCCTATAAAGAAAACACAAGAAATATTTGAAAAAAAAAAAAGATAAACTGAATTCATACCTAAGATACAGACTGTTATAATAGATACCAGGAATGGATCAAGAAAACCCCTGGGAAGTACAAATTGTGATAGGGAAGAGGATGACTTCCCCTTATTAAAAAAAATATCTCAACATAGGCACGCTACTGACACTTCAGCAGCCAGTGTAAGTACGCGGGATGTCAAAAGGTAGGGCACGTATGTACACCTGTAGGCTCACTGCAGGCCGCGTACACCTCTATAACTTCTCAAAAATGAAAACTAACAATGCAACAAATCAGGCAGGGAGTACTGGTATTGAACACCAGAATCCCTTAAAGACACATAAACTTACTTTGATAAAGAAAATGAAAGGAGAAAATTGATAAATCAAAGCTAATCTAAGGTTATACCTAGGCTATAAACTGCAACAACAGATACTAGAACAAGATCAGGAAAACCTGTGAGAAGGATTACTTCTTACAGGGAAGAGGATGACTACCTCTCCTTAAAAAAAAAGTATTTTTTTGAACTCAGGAACGCTAATGAACCTTCAGCAGCCAACATATGTACATGGGCTATCCAAAGGTAGGGCGCGTATGTATGCATGGAAGCTCACTGTAGGCCGCGTACACCTCTGTAAATTCCTAAAAAGGAAAACAACTGTCAATCAATCAAAGCAGGGAGTACTGGTATGGAAGACCAGAATCCGTACAAACTCAGAAAAAGGTAATCAAACCAATGTAAAAACACCCAAAAAGTGTCCCCAAAAAACCCTAGAGATATCCCCAGTACAGTCATCAATTCTGATGTGGGTGGGAAAACCCCCTATGGACTAGCACTATGGGTTCTATAATGCATGCATAAATAACCATCTAAAGTCTCCTACTTTTTACTACTACCCCAGCATAGACCCCACATTCATGCATAAAACACAAGGATAAAAGGATCTGGTAACTCTACCTTGAACTCTGCGTTTGGTGTCGATCCTTTTGCGTTCGGTTTCTCCTCGACTACAAGTCTCCTCCCAAAGACAACCTGCATTCACAAATAGACAAACAAATAACTACGAACATGCATCATATATATAAATTAGTGGGTTAGATGTTCTAATAAAATATCAATCAAAAACTGAATATTGAACACCTCATATGGCGGGATGGGAAAAGTAATTATTTTTATTAACCTCACAAAAGTCACTTACAATGGTGAGATCAGCTACTGCTCCTCGAATCTGGTCGTGGGCTCCTTTTCAACTGTGCACCAACCGCTTCCACATATGCTTCTCCTCTTCAATTCTCACAAAATGGTTGAAAAAGATTGGGACAAGGGGAATACAAAAAAGGGCAGAGTTTCTTTGTTCTTATTGTTTTTCTTTGAATGGGACCCCTACCTATTCTTTTATAGGCTAAAAGAGGGTAGTTATCCAGTTGAGTGATCGACTATGGGTGGTCAAACGGTTTAGTAAATTACCTGGAAATCTATCTTTCATCTAAGTGTGCTGTAATGGGCCAGCTAGTGTATACACGTGGGAAGCAGTGGTGCAGGGCATGTACATATTCAAAAGGTTGGTTTTTAGAAGAGTTGTTCAATGGTGGTGTTGGCAATTTCAGATAACAGAAAGCAAATTAGCGTATACTTGTCATTGATGGCAAGAACAGTTGTGGTTGCAGTAATGACAATAGCAATGAATAACAGCGCAGTAATTATCGGGAGGAGAAGAGTCAGTGACCGTAGGATCTTATTCAAATTTCCTGAAAGAACAATAGCCATCAGATCTGTAGAAGTTGCAAGGGAGATAAGCCATCGGAGGTTCGGGGATCGGGACTTAATAACGCAAAAATCACTTGACATTGAAAACCCCGAAATCGCGATATGCGATTTCGCGATTTAATCATAGCCATTAAATACAAGCAGGGATCTGGACTGTTTATTCGTGTGGACGCGTGGCAGCCTGGAAGCTCCATCGGAGAATCGACGATCGAGAGTTTGAAATATCCAAATCACTTAACACTGAAAACCCCGAAATTGCGATATGCGATTTCACGATTTGATCACAACCGTTAATCAAGCAGGGATCTGGACCGTTCATTTGTATGGACACGTGGCAGCCAGGAGGCCTCATCGGCAATTCGGGGATCGGGATTTCATAATGCAAAGTTCACTCTACAACGAAATCCCCGATTTCACGATATGCGAA
>ML781484.1:42356-64092 GCA_009831015.1 Picea engelmannii | reverse complement strand
TTGTTGGCAATTTCAGATAACAGAAAGCAAATTAGCGTATACTTGTCATTGATGGCAAGAACAGTTGTGGTTGCAGTAATGACAATAGCAATGAATAGCAGTGCAACAATTATCGGGAGGAGAAGAGTCAGTGACCGTAGGATATTATTCAAATTTCCCGAAAGAACAATAGCCGTCAGATCTGTAGAAGTTGCAAGGGATATAAGCCATCGGAGGTTCGGGGATCGGGACTTAATAACGCAAAAATCACTTGACATTGAAAACCCCGAAATCGCGATATGCGATTTCGTGATTTAATCATAGCCGTTAAATACAAGTAGGGATCTGGACCATTTATTCGTGTGGACGCGTGGCAGCCTGGAAGCTCCATCGGAGAATCGGCGATCGAGAGTTTGAAATATCCAAATCACTTAACACTGAAAACCCCGAAATCGCGATATGCGATTTCGCGATTTGATCGCAACCGTTAATCAAGCAGGGATCTGGACCGTTCATTTGTATGGACACGTGGCAGCTAGGAGGCCTCATCGGCAATTCGAGGATCGGGATTTCATAATGCAAAGTTCACTCTACAACGAAATCCCCGATTTCACGATATGCGAAATCCTGACGGAATCTGAACCGTCAGATCAACATCGACTCGACCCACGTCAATCGACCACGTCAGCTAAGCGACACGTGGCACAACCAGGTAGTGACAAGTGTCAGACAGATTCAACACTTCAGGCACATGCAATTAATGAATCAGAGTGACACATGGCGGTGTGTAATACGTGTCGAATCATGTGTGATGACAGAGCAGAGGACAGGTGGCATCGGAGTTTCAGGGATCGGGATATGATATGTCAAGAACACAATGCATCAAGAACTTCGAATTCGCAAAATGCGATTTCACGAAGTGATCACAGCCGTTGGATAAGAATGAATCTTATCCGTAGATCATAGCCTTGTTCGGAGTTTCGGGGTTCAGGTTTTGGTATTGACAAAAAACTTGAACATCATACATCGCGAAATCGCGATACACGATTTCCCGATAAGAGGTATAGGCTGTGGGCCACTCAGGAGTCAGTGGAGGACAGGTGTAAGGTGTACAGAGGAGATCAGGAATCGGCATATCGCAGCTCCAGGGAACGTATGCACATTATCTTTGTAAACCCCGAAACCCCGATGAGTGGTATGGTGGTGGTCACTTGATAGATGGTCATATAGGCCTATAGCCAGAAGGGGCTAAAGCTCGGGAATGAGCACATCGGGGATTGGAGAATCGGGGGTTTCGAGTACAAGTGAATATCGACCATGAGAATGCCGAATTTGCGATGGGATCGGAACCATTGGATCAGGCATCGATCGGAGGGATGCTGTTCTTCCTCACTCATTAACGCTTCAGTTGTAAATCCGTTAAGTGAAACCGACTGAGTATGATGAATTGGTTAGCGTTTCAGTTGCCAAGACAGATGTCGTTGGCTTTCCCATTGAAAGGGTAAGTGGAATCGTTAAAGAAAGGTGTATAAAAGAAAATGAAGCAGACCGAATTTGATTGATCGTTCTAGATGAAAAAAAAAATGTGTAAGCTGTAAGAAAAAGAAGATGAGCAGAGGAATAGTAAGTAGTGAAGGAACTGTGCAGAACGAGAACAGAAGAAGAGCAACATGATGGACAGAACAGAAGCAGAGCATAATTATAGAAGACATGACACAGAGCAGACATGTTGAATAAGAGAAGAGTAGCAGAATAGTGAACAGAAGACCAGAATTAAAGATCAAAGAAAGACTAGTAAGAACTGATTTATCTGTAAAGTTGAATGTGTATTTAACCATTTATATTTAAGGGAGGTTGGGAGGTGCTCGGGAGGACTGTTTTCCTCAGAAGTTCAAGTGGGTGCTTGAACACAGGAAGTTGGAGCTTCCATCTGGTTGCAACCAGAGAAACTAGGGTGGCAGGGTGGTGCTAGGGAGAACAGACGTTCTCTGGTATGCAGGTTGGAGCCTGTGTAACTGGAAGTTGGTGCTTCCATCCAGTTGGTGCTGGAGTTTTCAGGGAGTCGGTGCTTCCTTCTAGTGGGCGCTAGAGAAATTAGAGAGTTGGAGCTCTCAAACAAGTTACATCTTGTAAAACAGAGGTAGCAGCCTCACATTGAGTTGGTGCTCAATTGTAAATGATGTACAGAACAGAAAAAGACTGCCTATCATTTCGAAGAAGAAGAGGTTTTCTCCCTTTATGGGTTTCCTCGTGAAAATCTGTCTCTGTGTGTATTTTATGTGTGACTGATGATCTTTACTCTTACTTTCCATATGTTGTATGATTGGTTGATGACACATGAAGAAATCTTAATAAGTATTTAAAAAGCATAAGATTGTTTAAGCTCATGAACAACTGATTCACCCCCCCCCCCTCTCAGTTGTTCTAGTATTTTCAACAGGTGGCTTGGAAAAAGTGGCAAGTGAGATGGACTGATGCCAGGTATGCATGTCTGGTGAAAATTAGAGTTATAACAGATGCCGCCTAATGTGTGAGGTTAGAAGAGCATCTGATGGCCAAAATACGTTACCAATCTTTACCAACGTACGAAGAAAGTGAGCCCAGGGACCAGAGTTCGAGAGGTGCCATCTACAAAATAACAATTGTCTCATCGAGGCGGGCATACCCATGCTCAGAATGAAATAAAATCATGGTTTCCAATCAAATACACTACAGATCCATGTCATATAACTATATAAAGTGTAGCTGCGAGCAATACATAGCGGATATACATCTCGAAATAAAAAATATATACATGTATAGTATCCATCTTCAAGAAGCTAATGATGCTTGATGGCTAGAGATGATACCTTCAGAGCTCGAGCAACAACTTCAAAATCTTCATAACTTGGGTAGGAGTGTAATATGAGTGTATGACTTCACTACCTAGAGGTCTTCGATGGGTCATCGGGAACAGACTAAGGGATCTTGATGATCAGGCTAAGGGCTTCATTGATTTTGAACAAAGACTTGATTTGGATTTTTGGGATGGCTGGGCATGAGGACAAGAGACAAACTATAGAATGGCTGACTCAAGCTTGGTAAAAAATTCCCTTGGACAATAGCATGACAACTGATGAGACTCAGGCATCATGGTATTGACATATGTTCATGATGCAGGAGGCAACGCAAACTCTCCATATGTTTGGAAGAATAACCAAATGAAGGAGGACACAACTCTATGTAGCGAGAAAAACTTCCTAAGGTCATATTAAGTCCCAAATATTGATGAACAAATGAAAGGATGTGCTTTGTCCAAGGGAGAGTCATGTGCTACCAAAAAGGAAAATACTTTTCCCTTCCTCTTTTTGGGGTATATTTGATTTTTTTTGTCTTTTTCAATAATTTTTGGGAAGCTTGAAAAAGAATAAAAGAATGCTACGTTACAAAGAGGGAACAAGTGTCATAAAAATACTAGTTCCAAGGGAAAGGAACACACTAATTCTCAGATCAAGAAGACATATGTAGGAAAAGCACACTCGGGAAAATCCCTCCATGGGTCAAGGTGTCAAGACGTAGAGGCAAAGTGCTACAAGGATTGTGTATAAGGCATGCTTCAGATGGTTCAGTTGAGGGAAACATGGAGCCGACATTAGGCCAAAAGACGCAAGAATGCAAATGTGATTAACAAGACACAATGATAATGTCCTTCGATGTAATTTTAACGAGCCCAAAGAAGGTAAGATCAACAGTTTTTCATTTTTAGTGAGTTTGAAAAAACATAAACGAAGACTACACTGGGGTACCTTTTTCGAAGGTAGTCTAGTCGGTTCGAAAAAGGGGTAAACTAGCACTGAAAAGACGTCTATTCAAAATCATTTTAATGAGTGTGACAAAGACAAGATCACTCGACAATCTTTTCATTTTTAAGGAGTCTGAAAAGAGCTTAACTATGGACTCCATAAGGGATGTTCTTCTGGACCAATTTAACGAGTGTGAAGAAGCAAGGTCACTCAAGCATCTTTTCAATTTTAGGGATTCTAAAAAGAGCTTAACTATGGACTCCGTGGGGGTTCCTTTTTCATAAATTTAGTCCCTCAGGCCCGAAAAAGGGTTAAAATTAAACCCGAGAATATTCTTCTAGAGAACCGAGTCTCCTAGAGTATACCTTTGTTCATATAGTTGACCATCTAGACCGAAAAAGGGGTAAACTACCGCCGAACAAACATGCCTTCGAATTTCAGTTTAGCGAGCGTGAAGGGAAACAAGATCACTCAGAAATATTTTCATGTTTAGAGGGTCTGAAAAGGGATTAAAACAAGACCGATCACTATTTTGGAGTCCCGAGGGTGAGTTCAAGAGTAATGATGAATCAAGCAGTTGAGGCTCAAACTCATAATCAAGATAATACTAACAAGGACTCCTAAGCCTATAGTCATTAACAATGGCATGGACACCAAAAGATGCAACCAGGATCTACCTAGGGCATCCATGAAGGGGGAGGATCTACCACTAAATTACGACACTTCTAAAGAAGCAATGATGGATCCATGTCACAACTCGGTGGGGTCAATCCTATGGCAAAGAAACAAAGACAACGAGGTACAGAAAGTGGAGGTGGAATCCTAACTTAGATGCAACAAGTTGGAAAAATGACTTTTTACCAAAGGACCTTTAAAATGATCCAAATCTCCAAAATGTTTCCCAATACCCAAAGTAACTCTATCGTAACATTCCAAAAGATACTCTTGAACCATACTAAATGATTTTTAGGCTAGAAAAAATGACAAAGGGGTCCAAAAAATGACAAAAAGGGGCCAAAAAGTCTCTACATAGAAGCTAGTAGCTCATTATCACCATTGTTAATTGTGAAATGAACTAAGAATCCAAAACACCCTTTTTTCAAAATATTTGATTCCGGGAGATTCAACGGATGAAATGAACTTCCGCTTGGACCAAGTAAGTACATACTAGCCCCTCTTGCATTCCAATTCTTTGTTTATGCAATTCTTTTTGTTTTTTTGGGGGGGGCATTGACCTTTAAAAAGGTCAGCCCTACGTATATGAAGGTTTTCCTATGATAGGCAACATATGCCCACATCCAAAGAAAATACTACACATGGGTATACGTGACTGTGTATATTACAACCCACGTATACCCTCCATCATGTGGAAAAAATAAAAAAATGCAAGAGTTAATCCCCCATGAACTTCTCAATTACAGGATGTATGTTCATTGGAGAGAGAGGGAGCATGAGGACATTGATCTTTTAGTCAGAGAGGACCCTAATGCTACCACCGCATTGGTTCAATGTGGTTTGTTGAAATTCTTCCCATGTCCATTCATGCGGGCACAACCCAGGTTGTTGAAAACCTTGGTAGATTACTGGCATCCTGACGCAGAGGAATTCATGCTTGAGGGACAATTGTTGACTCCAATGACTAAAGATATCTATTTTCTGACTGGCCTCTCAAGGGGAGGGGAATCAGTCAAATTTCACACTTTTCCTTCTAGGCCTCACAACATAGTGGAGTTGATTGAACTCCATTATGAAGCCGACAAAGATAAAGTGGGCACTCAAGTGTCGATACACAAGATTTCAAACCTATCACTGAAAGTGATAGTTTTGCTCATTGGATAGATCATTGGATCTGCAGTTTTGCATCAGGCTTCTCGGGCGCACATGAATTGTGTCATTCAGTGCTTGAATGCACAAATTTTCGACTGGAGCACCACCTTACTAGATTGCATGAAGAGGCAAATAATAGAGTGTCGTATGCAGAGACACAAAAACTTTGGGTTTGGGACTATTCTTTTCTCTTTATTCTTTGAGAGGGTCCTTAGTCTCAATCTTAGAGAGACGATACGAGGGCATGGGGCCTCTCTCCCAGCGTTATGAAGGAGGGAGGCATTGTTTTCAAGAAAGGGGGGAGGGAGGACCATCGAGGCCTTCAAAGACAAGTTTTTTTCCTAATGGGCATGACAGATTCCGGCCATAAAGAACTACCCCTATGTCGAGATAAACTTTTCTAGAGATCCTGACATGCCTGTACCTCCCAGAGAGGAGCGAGGAGAGATGGGTAAGTTTTTTTTTTAAAGTTATTTAATTTTTATTTCATTTTATATATGTCATTTTTTTTTTGTGTATACCAGAGTATTTGACACTTAAGTATCTGTTATGTGCATATGTGGGCTAGTGAATCTAGTGCACTTCATGAAGACCAGGCGGAGTCCTCGACCAGAGCTGGGACAAGACACAACCAGTGGACTAGCAGTAGTAGGGGGACCTCCAACCAAAGAGGCTCAAAGAGTTTTGAGACGGGTGGAGCGGAACCTCATCGCACTTACTCATACAGTTCCCATGACAGATATCGAGGATCTCCCACTGTCGATGCAGACTCATGTTATTGGGGTACCACGGACCTAGGTCCATCTCTTTTGGTGTTTGGACAACACTGTTGTTCACTATTGCAAGGCCAACAGGCCCCATCCTTATCTAGGCTATACTTCTTATGTGCCAAGGGAACTTTTTGTATATTTTTAAGGGTATAAGCCCTGTGACTCTTACTGGACCTATTTTTTAGGCACTTGCGCCTACCCATGTACTCTGATATTTTTTTGATATATATATGGATATTTTTCATCTTTTTACGTCTTATGAATTACATCTATTTTACAAATGTATTTACATGTGCGTGTGTGTTCTTTTTCTTACATGTGTGCAATATCCCAATCTAATAAATTATTATCTAGAGTATATGTAACTTGATTCAATCTCCTAGGAACATGGATATACGTAATGTAATCAAAGCTTCGTTCTAAGAGACGTACCCTAAGGAACCGTTGGTGTAAAGTAGGATCATAAATGTGGTAAACCCCATTTAACTGAGACACAACCACCTGAGCATCTAAATAGACCCAGAGGTGAGAGATACCAAGCGCCAAAGTGTCACGAAGTAACTCAAGAAATGCACTGTATTCAACAACATTGTTTGTGGTGTCACCTAAATAGATACCTCCTGATGATATAAATTGGCCTTGAGGTGTGAAAATCACCCAAGTTGTGGAAGCAAGCCTCTGAGTGTGCTGGCTAGCCCCATCTGCAAATCCAATGAACACCTCTGATTCACTTGACATCTACCACAGTGAAAAAGATGACATAAAAAATGACATGTCCATAAAACTAAAAATACAAAAACCAAAAACAAAAATGTACAAGAACTATACATATGTACAAGAATTCACCGGAGGTGAACCACCAATTAGTAACACTTCTTGAGGTAGAGCCCATTTCTAGGATCCTCCAAAGAATTTCCCTCAAATCCCACCAGATGATAAGCGCCCTTCTTTAGAACCTCTTTCACAATGAAAGGTATGAACCACATGGGTTTGAACTTGCCTGCCCCCAAGGGGTCCTTATCTTGGTCATAGACCAGGAAAATGTCACCTTCATAGAAAATTCGAGGATGAAGGGACCGATCATAGTGACACTTGAATTTTTGTTTGTGAGCAAAGTTAGCTAGGGCCACATCACGACGCTGCTCATTGAGCTGCTCGAGGTATAATAAACGCTCTTCAAGCAGTGAAGTGTCTGGAAATAACTGTATTGCTAACTTTAGAGAAAGGATCTGGCACCCTATAGGCAAGACTGCTTCCAGCCCATAAAAGAGGTGAAAAGGTGAGAAATCAATTGCAGTCTTAACAGATGGTTAGTAGGCCCATATTGTTGAGTATAACATCAAATTCCAATTTGACTTGGCCGAATTGATCGTTCGTTGTAGAATGGTCTTAAGATATTTATTTACAACTTCCACCTGACCATTCACTTGTGGGTAGTAGGGTGATGAATGTTCTTTCCTCAACCCAAGATTTGATGTTAACTTAGACAACATTTTGTTATGAAAGTGACTTCCATGGTCAGTGACAATATCTCTCAAGATGTCGAACCTTGCTATTATCTGGTTAAACAAAAAGAGATCTTCGGTCTCTCCATCATATTTGAACATTGGCATAGCTTCGGCCCACTTGGTGAAGTAGTGTACTACTATGATGATATAATGGTGTCCCCTTGCTGCAAGGGGGTTGCATGTAGTGTAATCAATCCCCCACTTGGTGAAGGGAACAATGGTAATTAAGGGAAACATGGGAGCGGGGTGTACCCTCATATTCCGATAGAAGATCTGACATGAGTGGCACTTCTTGACCGATTCAACACAATATTTGATTAATGTTGGCCAAAAGTAACCGACTCGTAGAATATTTTGGGATGTTGCCAACTCAGATAGATGACTGCCACATCCTCCAGTGTGGAAATCGTTAAGCACAATTTCTACTTCTTCATGCACGAGACATCGGTGAAGGATGCAATCTACACCTCGATGATATAAAGTGTCCTCGAGTATGAGATAGTTCTTGGCCTGGTGGCGTATATGACGATGCTCATCACGAGAAGAAGAGGTGGGGCACTTCAAAGTCTAGAGATAGACAATTACATATCCATACTAGGGGTCCAAAGACACGATCAAAAACATGTCTCTTTTAATAGGCGACTCTTTGGGCATAACATCACCTGACTCGACTGGAAGTTACGATATGAGTTCCGCAAAGACCAATGACTTTTTGGATTTTGCAGAAACAAAATCTAAGTCAAATTCCTAAAGGAAAACTATCCATCTACTGATCTTTCTGTCAATTACTCATCATGTCAACACGTACTGAAACAGATTCACAATGGCAATGATGGTGGTCTTGCGAAACAAAATATAATGACAGAACCATTGGACAACATGAACTACTGCCAACGCAAGTTTTTCAACATGAGAATAATTGAGTACTAGTCCAACCAGGCCTCAGTTTAGGTAATAAATCGCATATTCTAAGAGAAAATGATCCTCCTGAACCAAGACCATACCGATGGTCGACTCGGTTGCAAACAAATACAATAAGAAATTCTTATTATAATTGGGTTGCCTAAGCAGAGGGGCAGTCGTGAGGGAACATTTGAACTCTTTGAAAGAGTGTTGAGAGGCTTCATCCCAATGAAAATGAACATCCTTCTTCAGTAAACACATAAAGCCCTTTGTGATCTTGGCATAGTTTGCGATGAAACACCGTAAAAATTTTGATTTTCCCTGTAAACTCTGAAGCTGAAGGATTGTACGCAGTGGAGGCAACTGACTTATTGCCTCAACTTTGAGAGGATCGACCATGATCCTTGTTGTTGAAACTATGAAATCTAGAAGATGACCTGACGTCACACAAAAAATGGATTTATTTGGATTCAAGTGAAATAGGTAGTAGTGGCATCGCTCAAAGATAAGTCATAGGTGTGTGGGATGATCATCTCTCTTACGAGATCGTGATGATAAATCATCAAGGTAGGCCTTGACTATATTTTTGAGATCATGGAAAGAAAAAGACATCATCGGATGAAAGGTAGCTCCAACATTTTTCAGACCAAAAGGCATACTCCGATAAGCGAATGTACCCCACGGACAAATGAAAGAGGTTTTGTGTTGAACTTCGGGTTTGATCTATATCTAATTGTATCACGAAAAACCATCCATGAAAGAAAAGGCCTCACAACCTACACATTCATTAACTATCTAGTCGATAAATGGTGTGGGGAAATTATCCTTTGGACAGGCCTTGTTTAAATCATGAAAGTCCTTAAATACGTGAATTGTACCTTGTTTTTTGTCGACTGGAATGAGATTTGAAACCCATTGAGTAAAATGGACAGGGTAGATAAAACCTGCTTTGAGTAGTTTCTCTACTTCATCCTTAATAATTGCTAGTTTCTTAGGATTGACTGGATGAAGCTTCTATCAGACCGTCTCAGTGTCAGGATACGTCATTATTTTGTGTTCGACGATTCTTGGATCAATTCATAGCATCTCCTCATAAGACCAGGAAAAAACGTCACAAAATTCTTCAAATAAATTCGCGTAGATTCAAATTTCCTTGGGGGAACAGTCAGCTCCGATGAGAATATTCTCCATGATGCCAGGGGTTCTAGAGATATCAATAGGTATCATTTTAGTGATGATTTCCATATAACCCTCAGTGTAAACATTGTGTGTAGCCAAGGGATTGATAGGACAAGACCTATCTTCAGTCATAGTCAAAGTGAATTCACCTACTTCAATTCTTCTTAACTCTGGGAGGAAATAAGATCTGTGATGGAGATCATCCCAAGGTTTGTCCGGACTAGTCATTGCTTCAATAATTGCTTTATTGAGGGAAAGAATAAGTCTAAAGAATTAGTATCGGAAAGGGAGCCTTGAGCCCAAGTAGGCTTGATAATCAGATCTAACTCTTGTGCGGGAGTCAGATCGGGGTCAGCGGAAGCTTGCTGGACTATTGAGTATGCAAATTCAGTCACGAACAAGGGAATGGCCATACCTTGGTGACATGTCCCTTCCATCATATCCAATGGGGAAGGAAGAGTCCACGGATCATTGAAGTAGGTCATACGAAATGACGAGACTTGAAAAATCTCAACCTTAGGTTGGTCGAATACGAACTTAACATCGTCGGAAGGAGGCGGGTAATTGAAAGTACCCATCAAAGGTGGGAATAAACCAACCCCTATGTTGACGATTCTAGGTTGAGGGTTATCAATCATCTGGACCATGGATGCCCCCGATGAAGGGTCAGGACGGGAGAAAGACAACTGATCAATGGTCATGATCCGACCCTTGTGTGGAATAAACAAGACCCGAAAAACTGTAGCGACCACTGCTTGCATATCATTGGCCCAACTCCTTCCTAACAAGAGATTGTAGTCAAGAGACGCATCGACCACTTCAACCTCGATGCACATGGTCTTCCCCCCTAACTACACTAGGAAAGAGGGGATGATGCCATGTGGTCGGAATGAATGACCGGCGAAAGCGGTAAGAAGAGTCAGGTGACAGACACAAAATGGGTTGGCCTATGGCCTTCCAACACACCAATGAAATCATGCATGTCGAGGCACCCTCATCAACCACCATGCAAAAAATGTTCTGGGTAAACGTTTTCATGGTGTAAGACACTACTATCTAAAATGACACGTGGTAAGGGAGACGAGGTTTTAATTCAGTCATATCAAGCATGATCGTACCTAGATTACAAGTCTCAGGAGATCCTAAGGAGGCTAATAGAGCCTTTTTCTAGGAAGGGAAGCTTTGTAGGACCTCCAAAGAAGACATCGTACAAGGGGTTTGAGACAAATCCTCCACCGCAAAGTAGTTTTGGGTGGCCCTTGCGTTTGGATTTTGAGAAGCTTTCTTGAACGCACGTTTTGGGATGTGTGTCATTTTTTCTCCCAATGTATTCTCGATATGGAGAGGAAGAGGTGGGTTTTCGGCTTCTTTACTCTTCTCAGAGGTGTTTGGCATTCCGTAATCATGCACTCTAGTTGATATATAGGCATCACCTTTCATCATATACATGTTCGCGGATGAAGAATTACTCGAAGACAGAGGGGGTCCTTGACTGCCCCCATCTGTGCTCAAAGAGGCTTCAGTCAAATTTGGCCCATGTTGAAATGGGTTCATTAACACAACAGGTTGCTACTATGTCAATAATGTTTAGGAATCTACAAGCCGAGGGCACTGGTGAGTCAGGTGGTCTTCCTTGCACAAGTTACATGGATACTTCGACTTCTTCTTTTATGTGTTTCCCCTTCTAGCATTATTGGTAGGTTTCTTATCCCCCTTACACTTCTTTCATTGTTTCTTCTTTTCGTCAGGCTGCTGGGTGGACTTTGGGTTTTTCGATTGCACACTGTATACATCCAACATTTGGTTAGGGGGGGCAACGAGACCAGTGGTCTGGTTGGCCACTTTCTGCTGTATCAACAATTGTTGCAATTTTTTTGATAGTTGATCAGTGGGCTTCATTTGTGATAAACCAACAATACCATTGACATGTGGTCCAACTCTCTGTATGGTCTTGTCAAGTATTGACCATGGTGCATCTGGCAAAATTTCGTAAAGTAAAACAAACTGAGAGTAAATCATCTCTAGCTGTTGAGCTCTCATTATTGCTTCTTCTTCGGAAAATACTCCCGACATTGCGACGTCTTTGGATAACTAGGGTACCAAAGACTTAAGGAACCACTCAAGCATGAATGATGGTGGGACTAGCACTTTAATCAAACTCTTCTGACGTATCCATTCTCGGATGTGATCCGAGATATTGTCTTCCTTTCTCTGCTCAAAATTGTCCAACAATTCGGTGTCATCATTGTATCTCACAGGTAATTGGAAATGGTTTAAGAAATCCATTACCAATTCACCAAAGGAAGAGTATCTCGAGAATTCAAGATCAATGTACCATTTCGCAACACTCCCTATGAGAGTGCATTGAAACAAACACAATTGGATGGATTCATGTTTCAACAAATTGGATGAGCACCAAAGATGAAAGGTAGTCACATGATTGCCTGGATCTTCATTAGGATTAGCTTCGAACTTTGGAATATCTGAAGGCAACTTGGTTGGCATAGGAGGCCAACATGGATCATGACAGATAGGGTCATTCAATAACCATGGAAAAGGGGCCTGGAGTTTGACTCATACCAAGTTTCCAGGAAATGTTAGGTTGTTGGACAGGGTTCTGGTAAAAACCATGGCCATGACCAGCATACAGATTCTGCACTTGTTTAGACATCATCGGCTGACTCTCGCAATAGGACATAGAAGGTTGGGTTTGTGTTGCATTTCAAGTATTTTTCGAAGGGTTACCCCTTGCCAATCCAATGGGCATATGCCTGGAGCCTTTACTGGGGTTCCAATTGCTATGGAAGGAGTTTCCCTCGGTCAGTATCCCTGACGAGGGAACTGATCCCTGCCATAGATTCCAAGGTCCTTGTGAGGAAGGAATTCCTGGATTTGCCTCCTATGCAAGAATAGTACCCTGCATAGGATTTTGTTGTCCATAAATGGGGTTTATCCTGACAGAGACGAAAAATGAAAAGAAAGCGTTGTCACCAAATGTGTCTAAAAAAGAGAACTACGTCAAACCTATCGGCATGCTATAAGAAGGAATTCCTTGACTACCTGATCCAAATGAACTAAAGTTTACATTCGGCCTGGCAGGATGTTGTTGAGCACTGCCGAGTGAAGGGTATGAAGGAGGTATATGACCCCCTCTATAAGGGAAAGTGTTATAGGAATATGAAGTGGCCCCCATGGATCCTTGCAGAGGAGCGTTAGAGCTCTCTGCCCCCAGAAATAAATTATGTAGAGTGGAGTAGGAAAGGACATAGTCCGTATCGAAGCCAGGCATCCCATATGACAATGAAGGGCCTGTCACACTCTAGGTGAAAGGAGCAGTGATCGCCACGATAGACGGAATCAGACCATTGCCCGAGGTAGAGGTGGTCAAGACCATGGTTGTATGGACTAGAGACGGTTGGTTAGGAGGTGGAACACCCCCTGTAGTTATATCCATAGAGGGAATATGAGAATTCCCTGAAGAAGTCACAGGATTTGGTTCCATTGCTACTTGTGACACTATCTGGCACTCGTAAGGATAAACCTATACGACGATGGGTGTTGATAGATCAGTGTTTGGAGGTTTCTACAGACCAAGAGCTTCCTCTCCTAGGTATGAAATGGTTGGTTCCTTCAGAATCAAATTTTCTTCTCCCAGAGGTGGGTCAGGCACAGTTTCCTGTGACCTAGACACCTCAAAAGACCCTTGTTGGTCTAGTCTTCACCTTAGCGGTGGCGGGGGTGGCTCCAGATTGACCGGTGGTAGGCTAAGAAGCCTTCATGACTGGTGGAGCTCTTGATCCTAAACTATGTAAGAAGATCAATGACACACTAGGGATTTCTATTAACATTGAAGAACTAGCACACACTAGAAAAAGTTCCTATGAGATAAGACAAGCATATCACTAGCTATTTGGAAGAACAGTTACACCAGCCAAAACTAGAGCAACTTACCGGTGCAAGTGAAACTTGAATACGGAATCACCCTCTGGGTATAATCTGCAAAGAGTTATCCGATGTCTTCCCTAGGTACCATGGTATACCCCCACAGTCACCTTTGTAAGTCTCTAAAATAAAGGCAACTAGGTTGTCAGTGTGTGAACAGTCACTAGGCGGGTACAATCGACAGTCGAGTGGACCGCAATGAGCAGGGTATCAAGACCGAAACCTATAAAGGGTATCGAAATAAAGTGTTCCAGAAGAAAAGTGAGGACCTCGAATGGATTTGAGACCCATGAAGCTCCATGGAAAATGTGATCAATGAAATCCCAAGATAAGCCCTCTATATGTGTTCCCCACTACGCTTGGTCTGGCTTTGGAGGGGTTATCTCTGCTACCTTTCCGCACGCGACCTCATGTTTAGCCCCTGTGTTAGAGTGGGGTACCAAATAAATTTCACGATACTGGACTTCTTATCACTCCTTAGCACAGACTCTTATGTTTGTTCTTGTATCCTTGAAGAGTTCCCTCTCCAATCCTAAATAAAGGCTCTATCCTAGACTAGTTTGATGGACCCTACAAGCATAAAGTCTAGTTGATTTTAATTAAGCATTAATTTTATTGGTTGTATTAAGTCAAAGGGAATGAAAGTGAAAGGAGTGGTTTTTTTAAGAGACGAAAGAGAAGATCATATAATGAAACTGGGAACAAACTACTTCTTCTTCACAAATTTAGATTTGTGCATTTAAACTCTTTAACCAACTTTTCAAAATACTTTTTTTTTTAAAGATCTTTTAACAGAAATATCAAAACAAGATTTTGCTCGAGTATGAGCTACTTATTGTCCTAAGTAAATAGCCAAGAACTTATGAAAGGATTATTTTTCCTGATTATTAATGCCAAAAACCAACTACTTAACCAAACAAAGAAAGTGAAATCTATATTTTTTTTTAATTATGCTTCCAAAACAAGAAATTTTGAAAATGTATTTTTTTCTTCTTTTCTAAATAAAAAAGGGAAAAAATAAAGACAATACAAAACCAATAAATGACTTCTGGCCCACCTGTGTATCACAAGGAGTCACTGACCAAAACTAGAAAAGGATGATTGGAAAAGACTCACGGACTTGTCTTAAACCCTATAAAGAAAACACAAGAAATCTTTGAAAAAAGAAAATCTAAATTGAAGTCATACCTAAGCTACAAACTATTATAATAGAGACTAGGAATGGATCAATAAAAAACCTTGGAAGTACAAATTCTAATAGGGAAGAGGATGATTGCCCCTTATTAAAAAAAAATATCTCAACACAGGCACGCTACTGACACTTGAACAACCAACGTATGTACGCGGGATATCCAAAGCTAGGGCATGTATGTACACCTGCAGGCTCACTGTAGGCCACATACACCTCTGTAACTTCTCAAAAATGAAAACTAACAATCCAGCAAATCAGGCAGGGAGTACTGGTATTGAACACCATAATCCCTTAAAGACACAGAAACTTACTTTGATAAATAAAATGCAAGGAGAAAATTGATAAAGCAAAGCTAATTTGAGGTTATACCTAGGCTATAGACTGCAACAACAGAGACTAGAATTAGATCAATAAAACTCCTGAGAAGGATTACTTCTAATAGGGAAGAGGATCAACCTGCATTCACAAACAAACAAACAAATAACTACGAACATACTTCTTATATATAAAATAGTGGGTTAGATTTTCTAATAAAATATCAATAAAAAACTGAATATTGAACACCTCATATGGCGGGACAGGAAAAGTAATTATTTTTATTAACCTCACAAAATTCACTTACAATGGTGAGATTGGTTACTTCTCCTTGAATCTGGTCCTAGGATCCTCTTCAACTGTGCACCAACCACTTCCACATATGCTTCTCCTCTTCAGTTCTCACAAAATGGTTGCAAAATATTGGGGCAAGGGGAATACAAAAAAGGGTAGAGTTTCTTTGCTCTTATTTTTTTTCTTTGAATGGGACCCCTACCTCTTCTTTTATTGGCTAAAAGAGGGTAGTTATCTGGTTGAGTGACCGACTATGGGTGATCAAATGGTTTAGGAAATTACCTGAAAATTTGTATTCCATATACAACTTTCTATTTTTTGTGCTTTTGTGAGTATACATGGGAAACAGTGGTGTAGGGCACATACATCTTCAAAAGGTTGGTTTTTAGAAGAGTTGTTCAATGGTGGCTTGGAAAAAGTGGAAAGTGAGATGGCCTAATGTTAGGTATGCATGTCTAGTGAAAATTAGGGTTATAACAATGCTCCTTGTCCTCATCTATCAGCTTGTAATATGATTGTAACTCCTCCTTTCTCTCATCTCTACGCGCAGTGATATAGATAAAGTGTCGGTCTAAGTGGAACTTCGCAAAAGGTCAGTACTGGTGCAAGTTTCATGGTGTCATGCATGGAAACACTTCAATGGAAACCTTCAGTTGTTGATAATAGGCATGGAATAGATTGTTCGACTAACATTGCTTCGACATGTCATTGGTGTACCACAAGGTAGAGAACCCAGCGGCCAATGACTCCGATGGTTCATTCTTCAGGAAGGTGGCTCCTTTAGAAATTTTCCAAGCAACAAATGAGACCAACATGAGTAGCCAGCTGATGTGGAACTTGTATCCCTTATCCTGATCTTTGCAGAATTATTTCTCAAGTTTGTTGATGAGGTAACTCACCCAATTCATTTTTATGCCCTCCACACATTTTCCTACGAGGTCCACCATGGACCCAGTGACTTGTGTGGTGTGGTTATTTCTTATGAGCTTTCTACCTATGAGTTGGAAAGTGAGGTGCACTGCACCATCCTGGATAGAGGTTACCTTGTATCCTTGCTTTCCCTTTTCAACTTTGTCGTATGCTTCCTTAATGGGTTGTGCCAGGGAGTGGTCTGAGGCCTTCCCTGGGTAAAACTATTGAGGGTCAGGTCCTTCATGCTTAATCCTATAATCAAGTGGATCAGCACTGGATCCACAGTAATCCATCGATCGAGCCATAGGTATCCACCATGGTATCATGACAAGAGGAGTTTAACGCAAGTGTTAACATCCTGGTGGTGGCCAAAATGGGGAATTTTCATCACATTGAGCACAATTGACTGTGCCAACCCCTTAATCCAAGGCTAGGAGAAAATGTGAGGCTTCTGCCCATTTGTCTTCATCAAGTATCCATGGGGCGCTAGCATAGTGTAGTTATTTTTGTCTCCAAGGTTGAAGTCATTGTTCTTTAGTAATAGGATCTGTCCCAACTAGCTCCCAACTATGCGTATTCCCTTCAGAATGTATGCGGTGATCAGAGTGTACTCATAGTCACGGTTAACCGTAGTAGCCAACAGTGGGATATATTATGGTAATATCGATGGGATCTTCTTTGCATTATCCATATCACTGTGATGCTTACTTCACTACTTAGTCGTGGGGTTGGTACGGCCAGAATGTTGTCTAGTCAGAGGGGAAGATTGCAGTCCCATGTTCGATGATTCCTGGACACCTTCAAACATAGCTTTATCAGCCATAAAATTCTTAAGAACTTCCTTGATGGACTTCTCTAAATCAGGGCATCCGCCCAACATTCTCACTTTTATATAGACAGGTCGCAGTAGGTGAACATACAGGAGAGGTAGAAAAATAGATGGTGATGTCTAGCTTCTGAAATCATATCTCTATACACAACCATTTCTCTAATACCTCAGTTAATCACAGGTGGAAAAACGTTGTCCTGACGCAGCGTTTGACGGGTTAAATAAGAAAGTGTCATAATAGATTCCCCCAACGGAAAGGACTGCTTCCATCAATGCGAATATGACCATTATGGCACGGTATCAGCATCCAAAAGCTCATAAATGCATCCTCTATCCATTCTAGAGCATCGTTCTAATGGGTGGGGCACCTCCAATAGTCATATAACGTTTCCAGGGTGAAGTCCCATTCTGCATGGTTCTATTGTTCCATCCAGGTTCAAGTGCTAGAAACTAGCCTCCTATGAAGTCTTCCATCTGTTCTCTGTAGATTCTTGTATCTTTTCTAAAATGGATTTCTTTTTACTGAGCTTCCTTGCCTTATTTTCTGTGATCTGAGTTTCTCTAACTGTTTCTAGAATCCTCTTTCCATTTTTATTCTTATCTCCTCCTAGTGTAGTGACTTCGCACTGTTGATGTGCTCTCACAGGTTCTGAAGTTAATATCCCTTCTCTTACTAATTCTTGTGTGGGTATACTTCTTTATTGCATCGACAGGTCCTTCAAACCTTCTTGCATTCTTTCAATATTGCTAGCTAATTCTCTTTCATTCTGTTGCTTTGACTTATCCTATCGTTCTTTTATTAGTTGGTCTATTTTTCTGGCTATGAAATCCCTTAGTTCTTTCTTTTTCTTTTCTATAACTTCTTCCTCTTCTTTCCTTCTGATCTGATCTTTCTCAATCCAAGTCTTTCCTAACAAGAGTGGGAAACAGATGTTGTTCTGAACAAACTTAATGACTTCAAATTCCTCTTTAGGCGATGTTCCATGAACAATAATAGGTATATTAATAACTCTTCCACATAGGGTTATCATCTTTCCTTTAAAAAAGCCTATTCTTCCCAATGAAGGCACCAAAGTATGCTTTCCCAAAACTTCCCAAGTTTCTTCTGTCATAATATTCACTTGTGTTTCTTCATCCAAGACTCGGTCTATGTCCAAGTCTCCTATTCTTGCACTTATGCGATGTTTTACTTTTAGGATCTCTAGTAAACTGACATATTTGTGATCATTCATTGTTTATTTCAACTGAAATAACATAGTCTGAGATTTTTCTGATTCTTTCTCTTTGTGATTCTCTAACATGCTCTTAGTGTCTTGACTTTATTCATATTTTTCTCGTCCCGTGTTCATTCGTTCAACTTTAGCAATTATCTTTGGACAATGCTCAACCTCATGACCAACAATTTTACAACAAAGACAAATAGGACATGTACCAGGGCATTCCTTAGCAAGATGTCCCGGTCTTCTACAGATATAACATAATGTCAATCCTCTCTTTATTTTAAGAGTTCCCCAACCTCTCTTGTACTGCACACTAGGATCACAGTGTTGGACCTGAAATCTGCAAAAATTATTTCCAGGTTCCTCCATCGACTTATTAGTCCAAAAACTCTTTCTATGCATAAGAATAACATATCCTTCTTCATTTAAATTAGCTTTACTTAGATAAACTCTTTCTTTTAACTGTGCCCTAGCCTTCAGACTAGGAAAAAATCTATTAAACATACTTAAATCCATTCTTTCGAAACAAAAATTTTCACTTATCTTACTCTTATCAAAGAAAAAAGCTTTGCCTCTTTTAAGATCTTACCTCTTTTCTTCAGATCGAATTTCTCTCTTAGCACAAAGCTTCACAAGTCAAGTAGAATATTGCACACTTCAGCACCAGATCTACACACAGAGCTTCTATTTTCTTCACTTCAGTTTCCAGCAATCAAAATTTCATCTCCCGACAATAGAACCATTTGTTGGCATAGGGGCAGACCCAGGGTTCGACACTTCAACAATGCACCAACAAAACCCTAACTATTGGCCCTTTTGGCAACACTTGGGAAGCAGGAAAAGTCTCACCTGAGGTAGAGGTAGGGGGGTTATAGGACTCAGGTTTCTATAACCAAGATGGGACACAGATCTGTGATAACAACACTTCATAGAGTATTCTCTTAACACTACAAGATGATATGCATTAACGCATTAGCTTCATTACCATCGCAGAAAAAAATCCCTAAGATAGATTAGCGTTGTAAAAGATTAAATAATTCAACCACTTAGCACATAGAAATGATTTATATATAGCATTCATTCATAAAGCAGAAGTAAATAACTTAGAAACATTAGATCTATCCATCATACATAATAACAAGAGCACTAAGAAGATAAATGACAAACACAACATAGCAGAAAGCACATAGAAGACACAAGATATATGTGGTTCACCCCAGTGTGGGGCTATGTCCACCAACTGCTTCGTCTTCTTTATTATTCTTCAATCGCTTAAATTCATCTGCTCCTATGCACTAATCCATAGAGCCAAGCTTCACATAGGACAAGATATTTGTGCACTGAGCGCCAGATCCTCCTTCCCAAAACTAGGTCATGGCACAAAGCTAGCTTCTCTATCAAGCACATAGCCTTACATACACAATTTGTTGCACAAGGCCACCCAAACCTACTACACTTAGCCACTTATACTTCTCTCTCTAAGTCTCTCTTTCTCTCATACATTCCTACTTATTTATACTTTTACAATCCCTTACCAAAAGTCCTAAACATGGGTAAACCCATGGGCCGACATCCTATAACCCATTACAAAAACCTAAAGAACCCCTTGTTGGGTCCACATAGCCCACAAAACAAGTGAGATCTGTGATCTTAGCTCCTCCATGGAGCTCCATCTTTGATCCTCGCATGAAAGTCCAAAAGGTGGTCCAAACCTGACCAAGGTTTCCTCAAAACTTGGTCGAGGGCCAACAGGCCCCCAACACTCACCTGTGACTCGTACCGAGTCACTCAGGTATGGGAAACACTACTTTGAAGGTCTCGATCTGCCTCAAATTGTTTCTTCGCCTGAGCCTCCTACTCAGTGAGCTCCTGGATCATCTGCACTATAATAGGCCGTTCCAGGTGTTGTTACATTGTCGCAACCACTTGGTCCAATTTCAAGCCCTATCCTTCAATTTCTTCAAACACCTTGAAGGCTTCATCCTACACAGGTTGTAGTTTCTATGTGACTTCCATTACTCTGCCCTGGATGGAAGTGATATGTTGCTTCAACTCGCGCTGTTCCTATGATCTTTTCATTCTCTTGACTTCGGTGAGTAACTTCATATGCACCAACACAGTGGATGCCTACTGTTGTGCCTCCTGTAGTTGTGCTTCCAACTTTCTTAGCTCTGGATCGACTACAAGGAATTCATAAGTCTACACACTTCTATTGCTTAACTGTTTGCACTCTGACGCGAGGGCCCTGATCCTTATCACTGCATTCTTAGCAGCTTCCTCCTTTTGGTCACATACTTCTTGTGGGGAGGTCGATACTACTTGGATTTCTAACTTTGTTATTCTCACTTGAAGTTGTTGGATGGTATCATTAAGCTTCGCCACTTGAGCCTCGACCAAATCCTGTTCCTCCTGTGCCAAGATCAGCACAAAGTGACATGATTTACTCATAGCTCTTTTGACCACAGTCTTCTTTGCGAGCAATTGGTCTTTTTCTTTCTTCAACTTTTCTTTGTCCTCCTCGAACATCGCTTGAAACTCATCTCTCTCATTTTCATAGGCGGTTACACACTACTGCGCTACTCATAGTTTCTCTAAGGATTCCTCTTTCTTTTGTTTCAAGGAATTTGTAGCCTTCTCCCTTTCTTCTTAGACTCTCTGAAGTTGAGCCTCAATCAAATTTGTAAGTCTTCTTAGCTCAATGGGCTCACCCCCCAATCCTCCAACTTGTGATTAAGAAGGTGCAGTAGGTACTACACGGACTAAATGCATAGCTTGATGTATCTCCTTTAATTCCTTCTCGAACCTTTCATACAACTCCTCCTTCTTTGCTCCGTATATTTGCAATATATCCTCTGAAGCATCCTCCATGGCTTTGTTAGGAATCAAATACCTGAATACAAAAGAACCACAATAGATATACAAGAACAATATGAAAAATCTCCTTTATTACCATCAAACCCTTGAGGTAGGGAAACACCATACAATGGATCCTATTATGGAAGGGATCCTCTCCTGTTCACTTGCCTCTTCGAGGGGGCTTCCTCCTATTGAGCTACCGCTCCAAACACAATAATTCTCTTCATG
>ML781484.1:12684-27643 GCA_009831015.1 Picea engelmannii | reverse complement strand
TTTCTAATACAGATCACAGGTTCCTTTCCATTTTGGTGTCAGTTTTCCACATTTCTTCTGCACTGTTATCTTGTTGTCAAGTCTTGAATGGCTGTCATCCCATTGTTTGGCTCATGACATGATAATCAACTTCTTAGTTGTTTATTAGACCCTGCTTTGCACTAGTTTATGAACAATCTTTTCTTCACCCACTAAAAGTTATTTGCTGATTAATCAATCTTGGAGAGCACTGTTTTATTTGATTACATTGTGAGTTGTCTTCTCATTAGTTACTTTCTGTTATCCCATTGATCCAACCTTTCATTATTTATAATTTCTTAAGTTACCAAGCACCTTTGGTCTGCAACCATAAAGGGTTTCTTGGAGTGATAACACCTTGTCAGGCGATATTGTATAGGCGAATGGACCCAATATTTTGCTCTCTTACAGACTTTTTGATGTAATGCAAACATTTCAGTCACGCTATATATATATATATATATATATATATATATATACACAGTTTCGAGTTTTTATGATGCCGATGATTTGTACATGATGATGTTTGTGGTGTGTTTTAATTTACATGTAATGTACAGTTTTTGCTTTCCTTGAATCTTATTTGTGGGCTAAATACCGATCCATGATATAATTAGCTAACGAATCTGAAACACTATTGAGTTCTCTAGGAATGTGTCTATATTCAATGTAATCGAACATTTGTTCAAGATGGCAAACTTGCAAGTGTAGACGTAGCAGGATAGGACTACGGATAGCATAGATGCAGTTGAGTTGATAAACCACGAGTTGGGAGTCTAAGTAAATAATGATACGAGAGATACCTAGGGAGGAGGCTTGGGTTAACAATCCAATGACAGTGTGATATTCTGCCATATTGTTGGTTGCTGGTCCTAAACAGATGCCTCCTGAACTCACCACCTCATCAAACTGATAAATAACCCATGCCGCCGAGTCAATGTTCTGGGTATGTTGGCTGGCGCCATCCGTGAACCCAAAAAATATAGGAAAGGCAGACGTCATCTGCGCATGAAAACACAGGCACAGACATGAGTGGCAACGGTAAAGACTCGAGCACGTGAAAGAAAAGACACACCAAACTAAAATACAATAATGTACAAAGTACAGATGCTAGGTGATCTAGGCATAGTACTTCTTAAGGTAAAGCCCATTTCGGGGCTCTCCCAGGGAAATTCCATCATGTTCTACTAGTTCATAAGCACCTCTGTGTAAAACACGCTTCACGATGTAAGGACCGTGCCACATAGGTTCTAACTTTCCTGCTCCCAATTTATCGTGTGTTTGGTCATAAACAAGGACTAAGTCTCCTTATGCAAAGGCTCGAGGTTGGACGGATTTGTCATATTGACTCTTAATTCATTTCTGATGTGCCTCATTAGTGAGAACAACATCACGACGTGTTTCATCCAGCTTGGATAGATACAAGAATCGTTCTTCTTCTGCAGAAGTATGGGGCAGGAGTTCTACTTTCAATTTGAGTGATGGAATTTCACACTTGATTGGTAGGATGGCCTCAATGCCATAGACCAACTGGAAAGGAGTGAATCCAGTTGAGGTTTTCACAGACGTGCGATAGGCCCAGAGAGCGGAAAATAGTTTTAAATGCCACGATGACTTGTTCTCCCCTACCATGCGTTGGATCATGGTTTTTAGGACTTTGTTGATAGATTCTACTTGCCCATTCGCTTGAGGGTAGTAAGGGGATGAGTTTTCATGGCGAAAACCCAATTTGACATGTAACTCACTCATCATCTGGTTTTTGAAGTGTGCACCATGGTCGGTGACAATGGCATGTGGTATACCAAAACGAGTAATGATGTGGTTGAAGAGGAACAGAGCTATAGTACGACCATCGTTCAGGAAGGTAGGCATAGCCTCAGCCCATTTGGTGAAATAGTCGGCGGTGATGATGATGTAACCGTGCCCCTCGGCTGAGGTAGGCTTACACTGCATGAAATCGATACCCCATTTGGAGAAGGGGCCGATGGCAATGATGGGGTGTAGTGCAGTGGGGTGGGTGCGTGCCTTCTTGTTAAAGATTTGGCAGGGTAGGAATTTCTTGACGGCCTCGATGCAATCTTTGAAAATCGAGGGCCAGAAGTAGCCGACACGTAATATTTTTTGGGTTGTGGCCATACCAGAAAGGTGACCGCCACAAGCGCCAAGGTGACAATCGTTTAAAACGCGTTCAGCCTCTTCGTGAATCAAGCATCGCCGAAGAATGGTGTCAATACCATAGCGATACAAAGTGTCGTTGAGGATGAGATAACGGCGAGAGTGGTGACGGATGCGTCGATGTTCTTCGCGAGAGATGTTGGGATGAAAACGTTGAGTTTGAAGGTAGAGGAGAATGTCTCCGTACCAAGGATCAGAAGTGCTGATGAGGAAGAGAGATTCATCGGGGAGAGAATCTCTAGGTTCAATGTTTTCATCGGCACGGGGAAGATCACAGATGAGCTCAGCAAACACCAGGGATTTTTTGGCGTTAGCCTTCGCAAACTCGAGATCAAATTCTTGAAGAATAACGATCCATTTTGAATATTTGCCCCCAAGTACTTGACGTGTCAAGACGTGGTACATGGGGTTGGAGTCTGCAATTACCGTGGTGGTGCGTAATAAGATGTAGTGGCGGAATCTTTGGACAACAATGACGGCTGCCATAGCCAGTTTCTCAACATGCGAATATCTGAGTTCGGGTCCAGATAAACTCTTTCTCAGTTAATAAATCATGTGTTCTTCGCCATTAGAATCCTCTTGAACTAACACCATTGCGATGGTGGAAGTAGAAGCGGCCAAGTAAAGGATATAATCCTTTGTGTAGTCAGGAGGATGTAACAAAGGAGCATGGGTCAAAGCGTGCTTGAGAGCGTTGAATGACCATTGGGCAGTGTCATCCCAGATGAAAGGGACGTTCTTTTGCAGTAGCCACATGAATCCCTTAGTAATCTCAGCGTAATTGCAGATGAAACGACGAAGAAAGTTTGCTTTACCTTGCAAACTTTGAAGTTGGGTTAAGTTGGTGGGTGGGGGTAAGGATAGAATGGTCTTGATCTTTAAGGGGTCCACCCTGATCCTGTCTTTTGAGATGATGAAACCGACGAGTCAGTCGGATTCGACAGCGAAAATGGATTTATGTGGGTTCAGACGAATATGATAGAAGCGACATCGAAGAAAAATTGCCCGCAAATGACCAATGTGATCGGGTCGGTTGGATGAATGGGCAGGTAAGTCATCGAGGTAGGGTTCCGCGATATGTTTGATGTCGTGGAAAGCGTAGGACATGGCTCCCTGGAAAGTAGCACCAACATTTTTAAGGCCAAAAGGTAGCTTTCGGTAGGCAAAAGTGCCCCAAGGGCAGATGAAGGCCGTCTTATGTTGATCAGCAGGTAAGATTTCAATCTGGTTGTATCCAGAAAAGCCATCCATGAAAGAGAAGATTACGCTTCCCGTGCAATTATCGATGATCTGATCGATGAAAGGTGTAGGGTAGTTGTCCTTGGGACAAGATTTGTTGAGATCACGATAATCTACGCAAACACGAATGGTCCCTTGTTTCTTAGCAACCGGAACGAGGTTGGAGACTCGTTCCGTCAAAGGGACAGGGTAGATGAAGCCAGATTTTAGAAGTTTTCCAACTTCTGCCTTTATAGCTACCAGTTTCTTGGGGTGAACCGGGCGGAGTTTCTGTCGAACTGGTTTTGCGTCAGGGTAAGTTTTGATTTTGTGTATGACGATCAAAGGATTGATCCCATGCATTTCCTCGTAACTCCATGCGAAGACATCGCGGAATTCCTTGAATAAAGTGGTGTAAGAGACCACTTCGTCGGGTGTGTAATTAGCACCAAGGTTGATGTTTTCCACGACACCTTCTTTGACTGAATAATCAATCGTGATTGTAGTAGAGATGTTTCCCATGTTCCCCTCAGAAAAAGTATCTTGAGTGAGGATAGGGGATTGTGGAGCATCAGTAACATCAGGGGGGAAGACAGATCGTATGCCTTGCACTTCTTCCAATGGTGGAAGAAAAGAGGATCGATGGTGGTTGTCATCCCAGGGCAGATCGTCAATGTTCAACATTTCCATAATAGATTCATCCGAAGGAACAATCTGGGAAATGTAATCGACGGAAGATGATAGGGAATCCAACTACGAGGGCACCGAATAAGTATCGGGTGCCAATAAATGTGAAGTGTTTGAAGAGGGAGAGGCAGATTGGATGGCTACATATGCGGCCTCGGCTGGGCTCAGTGGCATTGTGTCTCCGAGCGCATCGAATTCCAAAGGACTAGGCACAACCCAAGGATCAGATGATTCCAAGGATTGATAAGGCATAGTCGAGATCATATTGACGGCGGCAAGATGATGTGCAGCGGGTGGAAGTGGTGTAGGGAAAGTACCCACGAGGCTAGAATATTTCAATAAGCCAACACCAATGCTTTCATACGTAACCATGTGGTCTCTCAGAAAAGGAATATTGTTGGTAGCAGGGATGCGAGTGTCGGGTGTGCAAAAATCAAGCTAATCGACGGTAACAATCTTTCCTTGATGGGGGAATTGTACACATTGAAACACTGATGAGGCGACGGCGGTCATCGCGTAAAACCAACTTCTTCTGAGTAACAGGTTGTAATCGAGGGGAGCATCGACCACCTCGACATCAATGGTAACAGTTTTGCCTCCCAATTGGATGGCGAGGGATTGTAGTAATCCGTGAGGATGGAAACCTCGTCCATCGAAGGCGCGTAGCATCGTAGGGGATTTATTAAGGGTAGGTGATTTCAAACCTTTCCAAAAGGCTAGAGACATGACACAAGTAGAGGCTCCTTCATCCAGGATAGTTCGACGAATTTGTTGGTTATGAACAACAACATCGATTTGGAAGGCTAGCTGGTGGGAGAGTCGCGGTTGATAATCATCCAGATTAAACGTGATGTAGTTTGATGACTCGGGATCGAAAGTGCCAATGGCAGCTAAGAGTGTCCTACATTGATTTGGACAGTGTTGTAGGACTTCCAACGCGGACATGGCACACGGGGCTTGGGCCAAATCTTCTACAATATTGTAGTTTTGGGTAGCCCGTGAATTGGGATTGAAAGTGGATTTCCGGATGGTGCTCTTAGGAGGGCGTAGGATGGAGTCAAAAGATGGTTTCTCGATCTGAAGTGGCCCGGATGGAGGGCTGACAGATGGAGGATTAACAGAGGATGGTAAAGAATCTGGCAAAGAGCCATTAGCGGTCTTCGGCTTATCAGGTTTAACTGGCATGTCGTATGTCGCAGAACGAGTGGTTAGATTAACCCCGTTGAACATCTAAATGTGTGCGCTTGTTGAGGCTTCATCGTGGGGTTGGTTGGAATTGCCCCCTGGCGTGGGGGTTTGCGCAACCAATGATTGTTGCTGCGGAAAAGGATGAGTAAGCACAGTGGGTTGCGAATTTCCCTTGAAAAGTTTGGCCACTTCATCACGATGTGGGCAATCTCGGGTGTAGTGATCGTCACCAAAAATGAGACATGGGAATTTTGGTTTTCGCTGTGGTTGTTTTCCGGCAGTAGGGGTTTGTGGTTGGGTTTTGGGTTGTTCGTTGTTATTATTCTTCTTTGTTTTGTTTCTCACTTTCTTCTTGCCCTCTGGTTGTTGTGAAGGGCTTGATTGGACCACATTCACATCAGCGGGAGGGGGGGGGGTAGAAGCGGGTACAGTCGAACTGGGAGCAGTCGTTGAGGTGGGCCGTTGAATTGTTCCAGTGGACTGGGTGGGAGATTGAGCCTTGATGGAGCCAATAACTCCATCCGCATGCGAAGCAATCGAAGGTTTGGATGGATCGTTAGTGGCACGGGTAGCGTTTGGTATCAACTCATACAGAGTACCGGATTGTGAATAGACTAAGTCTAAGTACTGAGCTCGGGCGATGGCTTCTTCCTCGGTGACCACGCCGCCCATGGCAACATCACGAGATATCTGGGGTAATAATGATTTCATGAACCATTCTGCTAATAATTGGTCAGGGATGACCACTTTAATTAGCCTTCGTCGTCTTCTCCATTCATGGATATGATCGGAGATGTGTATGGAAGTTGTCTGATGAAGAGAGGTTAACAGTTCAGTACCCGTCTCGTATCGGATGGGCAGTTGGAAATGTGTGAGGAAGGACATGGCGAGAGATTTGAAATCGTGAAAGGATGCGTGTGGTAATTCAATATACCATTTCGCGGCGGAACCCATAAGTGTTCATTGGAAAAGACATAAATGAATCGAGTCGTCCATGAGGGAGTTTGATGAACACCACAAATGGAAGGTCATTACGTGGTTGTTCGGGTCTTCTCCCGACTTTCCGTCGAATTTTGGGATATCAGAGGGCAGTTTTGCTGGAATGGCTGGCCAAACCGCAGAATGATGAATGGGATCATTCATTAACCGAGACAAATCTGGAAGATCTAGGGTAGCCAGAAAAGGTAGTTGCTGGTTAACCTGAGGGTAATGTTGGTGTGGCAGAGGAACACCAGTGGGGCCCAATACTGGGTTATGTGGATAATTATAACTCATGGGCCCTCTCATGTTGGGTTGGTTTTGGCCAAGGTACATAGGATTTGAGACGTTTTGAGAAGTGTTTGTGAGCGGAGGATAACCGGATGGGTTTTGGGGATTATATGTTGGGTTGGGAATTTTTCCATGAGGAGTTTGTTGCGAAGTCTGAATGTTTTTCCCCATGGATGCATGTGGATTTCCTTGAAAAGGGGCGCTCCATGGGTTAGGTGCGGTGGGCACATTTTGTCCCGTGGAGGCATGCGGATTTCCTTGAAAAGGGACACTCCACGGGTTGTGCGCAACGGACACATTTTTTCCTTTTGGCTGATTGTGGACTCCGACTTGAGGTTGCCCCCCAGCATGAGGGTGCCCCCCGAATGGAATTTTCCCTCCGGTGGGAGGATTCCCCCCAGCTTGAGGTAGAGTTCCCGGGATTTGAGGGCCAGATGTGAAAGATTGACCAGTATTGCCGATTGGGTTAGGACCACCAAGGAAAGTCCCTCCGGGTTGTTGGATAGGTATGGAACTTCTCGGTACAATTTGAGTAGTGGTTTGGGCAGTGGTGATAGCGGATGCGTTCAGTGCCCTAAATCCAAAAGGGAGATTAGGTCTTGGTGTTACAGGTGTGCCAATCGGGGCTTGAGTGACCACCAGATTGCCAGTGGGAATGGTCGGGATATGAGGGACTATCGTGGAATGGGCTGTTTGGAGGGGAATAGTAGGTCTCAAGCCAATGAATGGTACGTTCGGGCCAACGGGTGGTATGTTCGGACCAGTGGTTGGTGTGACTGTAAAAGTGGTAGTATCGGTGAAGTCATTTGGGGGTACTGTGTAGGAGGAAGATGCGTCGACACCTTCTCCAGTCCCATAAAGATCTTGCACCAAGCGTGGTGGACTCCGAACAATGTCCTCAATCCAAAAAGGGTCATTGGGTAAAGGGTTCTGAGGAGACCTGGCCGGAATGTTAGAAGGGTTTATGACAACAAATTCTCCAGCGAAATTTAGGTGGAGGATCTGTCGTTCATATCCCTCCAGAATGCGATAAGCTTCCAGAGATTCTGAGACAATTCTAAAATTCTCCAAAGGGATGGGAACTTCTTCCTGGGAAATTGTGGTGTTTTGAACCTCGCTCTGTTGAGGAGATTGTTACGTAGAATGAGGGGGTAAAGGGGTGTCTCCTTCCATATCTTCTGGAGGAAGTCCCTGTAACCTCCGCGAGCATCGTGGAGGGTCGATGTTGGCGGAAAAGAGTCGACGAAAGAAATCTATGGCCAACTAGCAAAAAGAAACAGTACACGCTAAAAAAAATCTAAGAATCACAACCAAGCAAACATGACCTTCTTTTGATGACCGTACTAGTTGGTGATGAAATCCAACATCCCTTGATCAAGTCCAAAAGGGGTGGGGATAGGGTGGAATAGTTACAATGGCGACCTGCTTAACGGACTTACGCCTTGGTGCAAGCTTCCACGTAGTAATTGTGGATTTACCCTCCAAGGAGCCCGAGTGAGTTTGACCAATGTCTGCTCCAGGTACAGTGAAACTTCCCGTCACCGTCACCTTGTGTAAGAACCTAAAGGTTATGGCCACTAAGGTTACCAATTCGCAGTCAGCCCTTGGGCGGGAACAGTCGACAGTTCGATCCGAACGTATGGGCAGGGTATCAAGCCCAAAATCAACTAAGAAGCTTCCATGCAGTAATTGTGGATTTACCTCAAAGTGACCCCCATAATACGATCCGACCACCACAATCAGTTAAACCACGGAGGGTTAGTCCCCGTAGCTTACCCGAATGCAACCTCGTGCGTAACCCCTGTGTGAGAGGGGGATCCCAGGCAGACTTATACGATAACTGGATTTACTCTCCCTAACTCAGGATGCTAATGTTTGTTTTAGAAACTTTGGAGATTTATGCTCATAGCCCTAATCCAAAGTACTACACCTATTCTACTGTTGGTGGAGGATTCTAGCAAAGAAAAATTCTAGATGATTTTTAATTAACGTTGATTTTAGTGGTTGTTCTTTACGCAAAGGGGTGCATGGAAGTGAAACAAATGGAATTAAGACTCTTACCCAAAGAGTGCATCAAGCATGATAAGCAATCATTTCCTTTCGATGAACATCTAGCTAAGGGAGAGAGAGAGTTCTTTCACTGACAAGCACAACTACGGAATGCCCTCAAATGATTCTTTTCTCAATCAAATCCTGATGTAATGCAAAACTTTTAAATGCCTTCTGATATGCTTAATCAATCATGAAAATATATTTATTGTTTGCGTATGGAAGATGATCAACACAACATAATGCTTATCTTCGCTAAGTATCTTCTTGGTATGAATGAGAACCAAACTAGCATAAGCAAGAGTAACACAAACAATACACCCTTCGTAGCAATCAAAATGAAAAAGTGAAAGAAAGGAAACAATCAAAGAGAAAACGAAATTTTACACCCAAAAAGAAAAAATTGAAGAACAAGGACCTTGACTCAAAGCAAGATGGAGAGGTCTATAGGCCTTTGATGACCTTCACCAAGGTTTTTACTCAGCTGATGAGGAGAGAAGACCAATGCATAAGTTTCAAACTTCACTCAATAGGAAAAACTTAATGAAAATGGTGAAGAAGGCTTCAAGATCCAATCAACAAGGTGTTTATCCTTCAAAAAGACAGATATCAAGGCTAAAAAGGAAGAAAATTTGACTCTCAAAATCACTCAGTAGAAGACACACAGAGGCAAACCCTAGACAAAGCAGTTCTAGAGGGTTTTTTGGCCAAAAAGAGGCTGGCACTCTATTTCCAAGGGCAAGGAGCGTTATAGCGCTCTGTGCAAAGCCTTTAGGAGCGTTGGCGCTCTGTTAACACTAGGACAGGGGCGCCAGGGTCTAAAAGTTCCAGAAATGTCAAGAAATTTCAAAAATTGAAGTTCAAACTTGACAAGTATTCTGAATATGATGGGACAAGGAGCCAATCAACTCATGAAACTAATCAAAGAGGGGTAAACCAGGTCTGAAACAATCAAGGGACAGAACAAGGTCAATGAGGAGAAAAATCCAAACAAGAGGTTTCGAATTTGAGGCTATATCCCCAGTGGAGTCGCCAGTTTCTATTGTAGGAAAATCTCTCTGCGGACATGTAGATCACCTCTAAGGCTTGACCTTAACCCTAGACAGAAAAATGATTAATGTGGACACTGAATTTCTTTCAAATCTATCTAAACTAACACATGAGAAGGAAAGATGATAGAAGTACCTGTTATCGACGTTTGTCCCTACACGCTCTGAGTTGCGCTCCAATCCTTTGCTCCTCGTTGAGTTCTGCAGACAAAACAAGATATGACTACTTCCTACTCTATTGATATTAGCTTGAAAATAGATCTATCACTAAATGATAAGTTCATGTAGCATCAGACACAAACTAGAAAGAAACAGGCCAAGCGTGTCATATTGATGAGAATAACGACAGCAGTACTTACAATCGTAGATGCGAATGCGACAGCTTCGTCAAGTCCTCTTCATCTAACCCTTGCCTGAAATATCCACGACCTGGATAACAGCAGCTTCACTGATCACTCTTCTTTGGCTGACTGTAAGTTTCCTCCAAGATCATAAGTTTCACATATTCAATTCTTCCCCCTTTCCACCATCATAGAGCCTGTTTATATAGGTTGGGAGGAGCCTAACCTCTTGAGTTATGTTTAGAACTAGTTGGGAACCTTCTCCATAGATTAGGGATCTGTTGATGAGAACAAGAATTCGAGCACAACTGCCTCCTAATCTCGAATGTTCCTCCCCTTATTCTTCTCAACGGGCTAACAACTGACCCAGATTAGGGAGCGCTCCTTCAGAAGGGGTCTCAGAGCGTTGTAGCACTCCTTGGCAAGCCTTGGGGAAGCACCAGTGCTCTTAAGATGAGCAGCGCTCCTCCAAAAGGGTCTGGGCAGCGTTATAACGCTCCCTAAGACATTATAGGGGAGCACCAGTGCTTCTGTAGCTGAATTAGGGGAGCATTCCCTCTCCAAACCTCTGTTTTAGGGCTCCTTTCAGGTGTCAAGAGTCATTTGATCCCAGTAAACTAGTTCTCTTCCTTCAAATCAGTCATGTGAGATGTCATAAGTGCCTCCTTAGTGTCGTTATCATGGTATCATGTCTGGACATCGTTTGTGACACTAGTGATCAACTTGCGACACTTGCGAAAGCTGAAGGGAAGATGCGACACTTACGATGATTGATAGGGACAATGCGACACTTATCCATCTGAGCAATTTTGACGTGTAATAGTAGTGATATCGATAAAGTGACGGTCTGCGTAGAACTTCACAAAAGGTCGGTACTGGTGCAAGGTGCATAGTGTCATGTGTGGAAATGTTTCAATGACAACCTTCCATTAATGATAATAGGCATGGACCAGACCGTTCGACTGCCATTTCTTCGACATGTTGTTGGTGTACCACAAGGTAGAGAGCCTAGCGTCCAACGGCTCCGATGGTTTGATCTCTGAAAAGGTGGCTCCTTCAGGAATTTTCCAAGAGACAAATGTGATCAACATGAGTATCTAGCTGAAGTGGAACTCATATCCTTGATCCCGAGCTTTGTGATAGTCTTTCTCAAGTTCATTAACGAGGTAACTTGCCCAATTAATTTTCCTTCCCTCCACACATTTTCCTACGAGGTCCACCATGAACCCGGTGACCTATGTGGGGCAGTTATTTCTTATGAGCTTTCTAGCTCTGAGTTGGAAAGTGAGGTGCACTATGCCATACTAGATAGAGGCTACCTTGTAGCCTCACTTTCCTTTTTCAACTTTGTTGTATGCTTCCTTGATGCGCTATTCCAAGGAGTGGTCTGAGGCCTTCTCTGGGTAAAAATACTGAGGGTTAGGTCCCTTCATGCTTAATCCTATAATCAAGTGGATCAGTTGAGACATAGGTATCCTCCATGGTAGCACAACAAGAGGAGTTTAATGCAAGTGTTAACCTCCTAGTGGCGGCCAAAATGGGTAATTTTCATCACTTTGAGCACAATGGACTACGCCAACTCCTTAATCCAAGAATGGGAGACAATGCAAGGATTATTACCAGTTGTCTGCATCAAGTATTTGTGGTGCACTAGCATAGCGTAGTTCTTTCTATACCCAAGGTTGAAGTCGTTGTTCTTTAGTAACAAGATATGTCCCAACTGGCTCCGAACTATGTGTATTCCATTCAGAATGTACACGGTGATCAGAGTGTACTCGTAGTATCATGGGAATCTATTACAGTTAACGATGCTAGCCATTGGTGGGATATAGTCTAGTAAGATCGACGAGATATACTTCACATTAGCCATATCATCACGATGCTTACTTCACTACGCAGTCATGGGATTGGTACTGCCAGAACATCGTCCAGTTGAAGGGTAAGCCTCCAGTCCCCTGGTTGACGATGCCTGGACACCTTCATACATAGATTTATCATCCATAAATTTCTTAATAACTTCCTCGACAGACTTCTCTAACTCAGTGCATTCACCCAAAACTCTCACTTTTAAAAATACAGGTTGGGGTAGGTGAACAGACAGGCAAGGTAGACAAACAAATGGTAATGTCTAGCTTCTGAAATCACATCTTGATGAAAAATCAGTTCTCTGATAGCTTAGTTAATCATGGGTGGAAAAAAGTGGTCCTGGAGCAGCGTCCGACGGGTTAAATAAGCAAGTGTCGTAGAAAATTCCTCCAACGGGCAGGACTTCTTCCATCAATGTGAATTTTTCCACTATGGCACAGTCTCAACGTCCAAAAGATCATAAATGTGTCTTGTATCCATTCTCGAGCATCTTTCTAATGGTCGGGGTGCCTCCAACGGTCATATAACTTCGCTAGGGTGAAGTCCTATTCTGTGTGGTTCTGATGTCCCAGTGAGGTTCAAGTCCTGCAAACTTGCCTCCTATGAAGTCTTCCATCTGTTCTCTGTAGCTTCATGTATCTTTTCTAACTTGGATTTCTTTTACTGAGCTTCCTTGCTTTCTTTCCTGTGATCTGAGTCTCTCTAACTATTTCTGGAATCCTCTTTCCATTTCTATTCTTATCTTCTCCTAGCATAGTGACTTCGCACTATTGATGCGCTCGCACAAGTTTTGAAGTTAATATCCCTTCTCTTACTACTTCATGGGTAAGTATACTTCTTTCTTGCATGGATAGGTCCGTCAAAACTTCTGGCATTGTTTCAATCTTTCTAGCTAATTCTCTTGCCATATGTTGCTTCAACTTATCCTCTTGTTCTTCTATTAGTCGGTCTATTTGTATGGCTATGAAATCCCTTAGTTCTTTCTTTTTCTTTTCTATATCTTCTTCCTCTGCTTTCCTTATGATCTGATCTTTCTCAATCCAATTTTTTCCTAACAAGAGTGATAAAGGGGCATTGTTCTCAACAAACTTAATGACTTCAAATTCCTCTTCATTCGATGTTCCATGAACAATAATAGGTATATTAGTAACTCTTCCACATAGGGTTATCATCTTTCCTTTAAACAAGGTTATTCTTCCCAATGAAGGTACCAAAGTAGGCTTTCCCAAAATTTTCCAAGTTTCTTTTGTCATAATATTCACTTACGTTTCTTCATCTAAGACACAGTCTATGTCAAAGCATCCTATTATTGCACTTATGTGTTGTTTTACTTTCAGGATCTCTGGTAAACTGGCATCTTTGTGATCATTCATTGTTTCTTTCAACAATAATAACATAGTCTGAGATTTCTCTGATTCTTTCTCTTTGTGATTCTCTAACATGATCTTAGTCTCTTAACTTTCTTCATAGTTTTCTTGTCTCATGTTCATTCATTCAAATTTAACAATCATCTTTGGACAATCCTCAACCTCATGACCAACAATTTTACAACAAAGACAAATAGGACTTGTACCAGGGAATTCCTTAGCAAGATGTCTCAATCTTCTACAGTTATATGATACTGTCAATCCTCTCTTTCTTTTAAGCATTCCCCAACCTCTCCTGTACCGCGCACTAGGATCACAATGTTGGACCTACAATCTGCAAAAATTATTTCTAGGTTCCTGCATCCACTTATTAGTCCAAAAACTCTTTCTTTGCATAAGAATAACATATATTTCTTCATTTATATTAGCTTTACTTAGATCAACTCTTTCTTCTAACTGCACCCTATCTGTCATACTAGGACAAAATATTTTAAGCATACTTAAACTCATGCTTCCAAAACAAACATTTTCACTTATCTTACTCTTATTGCAAGATACCCGATATATAAAATATGCAGAATAGAAATAAAATGCTAGAAATGGCAGAATAATAGTAAAATATCCAGCATAATCTTCACAATACACAGAAATGATATACGAAATAGCAATAGAAAAGCACTTTTATTTAGGAAGCAATGTTCACAGACCTCTTTGATGGGGCAACCTCCAGTCGAGCAACGCTCTGTTACAATAATATCCAAGCTACGGTTTTCATACCCTCGACCCTTATTTATACTAAATATGTCTATTAAGAGAAGCATCTAGAGGAAGATCCTTCTAGAAGCGAAAGCTTCTATTAGGTCTTCTTACATCTGCCTTATTATATTTTATTGAAAGGTCTCATTAATATTGACCTTTATTACATCCAAATACATTGATCTACCTATGTGCGGGTCAAGACCTTAACATGTCCGCCCCCTTAAAAACAACCTTGTCCTCAAGGCTTGAGATGTGGAAACTGCTGCAGAATGGTAGATGGTTCCCAAGTGGCATCTACTGGAGTCATATCTTTCCACTGTACTAGCACTTCCTTGATGGTTCTTTGACGCAGGCGATGCTCCCACTGGTCCAAAACTGCTTCTGGTTGTAGCCAAATGGATCCTTCTTCAGCTAACTCTGGAAGGTTGGTTTGAATTTGGCACCTGGTTCCAATCACCTTATTCAAGCATGAAACATGAAAAACAGGATGTAGCTTCGACTGACTGGGCAGAGCTAACTGATATGCGACTTGTCCCACACGCTTGAGAACTGTGTAAGGGCCATAAAATTTGGGTGCTAGATTTTGACACTGCTCAGCCTTGAGGGAAGTTTTCTTATATGGTTGCAGTCACAGAAACACCTGATCCCCTTCTACAAATTGACGTTCGGAGCGACCTTGATCTGCTTGCTGCTTCATTCTATTCTAGGCCATGACCAAGTTCTCTTTAAGGGTACGAAGGATATCCTCTCGGAATGTAAGTGTTTGGTCAACCGCTTGGACCTTCGAGGTACCTAGTAAGTGTTATCCTCATTTTTGGTTATCAAGATGGTGACATGATAATGACATGGTGATAGAAGATCTAGCTCTTCTTTAAGATCATTTTCATGAAGAAAGTTACACTTGTCAGTTTCTTAAAATCACTCTTTTGGAGACAGTACGCAGGCTGCACATATATTGCCTTGCGGAAGTACT
>ML781483.1:659424-681277 GCA_009831015.1 Picea engelmannii | reverse complement strand
AGGGGATCTGAGTGATTCCGATAGAGAAATTGAGGTTGAACGAGAGGAGGAAGTTACAGCCGAAGATGCATCAAACGAGCATTTGATCAAAGCTATTGCCAGGATGGGTGCAAGAGCAAAGATGGACATTCCAGTTTACGAGGGAAATCTGGATGCAGAGGAGCTTCTAGATTGGATTAGAGCTCTGGACACCTACTTCGACTATGAAGATGTCGAAGAGGACAAGAAGGTCAAGCATGTTGTTACATGCTTGAAAGGACATGCAGCATTGTGGTGAGATGAGCTACAAGATGACAGACACTGCAAGGGAAAGAAAAAGATCAAGAGCTGGGATAGGATGATCGCGAAGATGAAGGCAAAATTCATCCTAAGAGATTATCAAATTACTCTATTCAGGAGGATGCAGAACCTGAGACAGAAGATGATGACAGTAAAAGAATACATAGAGGAATTCTATCGACTGAACATCAGGGCAGGTCATCGGGAGAGCGACGATGAAAAAGTGGCCAGGTATATGAATGGCCTGAGATATGAGATTCAGGATGAAATGAGTATGGAAATCATTCGAATGGTGGAGGATGCCTATCAAATGGCTTTGAAAGCTGAAGAGAAGTTGAGCCGTAAGCAAGGTCAGCGAGGCTGAGGCAGGAGTCAGCCCAAAGGCAAATCGGTTGCCCAAGATAAATACCAAAAGCCCAAGGAAGACTGAAAGAAACCTCAAACTCGGAATGAGAGAGGTGGAACCTCACAGCGAGGGCCATATGTTGAACAGAGAGGGAAACATAATGAACAGAGGGGAGATTATGCTGACACAAACACTTTTCCTCGTACCAGAGGTAGAGGAAGAGGAAGAGGTGGAGTAATCACATGCTTCACGTGTGGGAAAAATGGGCACAAGTCATTCGACTATCCGGAGAAAAAGAAGGATGGAGGAGAAGCTCACATCGCCGAGGCACAGAGGCGAGATGTTGAGGCCGAAGACGCTGAAGGTGGAAGATCACTCATGATGCAAAAAGTCCTTTTGACACCCGAGAAGGAGGTGGAAAGTTCAGTCCAAAGGACCAGACTCTTTAGGACTGCTTGCAAAACCAAGGACAGGGTGTGCAAGGTCATCGTAGACAGTGGTAGCACAGATAATCTCGTATCTACAGAGATGGTAGAGAAGCTAGAGCTGGAGACAACTTATCATCCAAGCCCATATAGAGTTTTGTGGCTACAGAAAGGACACCAGGTAACTGTTACTAAACAATGCTTGGTTGAATTCAAGATAGGTGGATATAATGATAAGATCTTATGTGATGTTATTCCCATGGATGTTTGTCATTTATTGTTGGGAAGACCATGGAAATATGATAGAAATGTGATTCATGATGGGAAGATGAATACATATACCTTAGAGAAGAATGGGAGAACTCATATGTTGCTTTCGATCAAGGATAAGGAGGTAAAACCAGAAGGGAGAAACACTGTACTTCTCATGAGTGGGAAGGAACTTCTTACAGAGGTTAAGAAGAAGGAAGATCCACAATTCTTTTTGGTCAGGAAACCAAGGATTGTTTTGACCAGCACAAGAGTGGATGATTTACTAGAAGAGATTCAGGAACTGCTAGAAGAGTTCGTTGATATAGTCATGGGTGAATTACCTCATTCGTTGCCACCGATCAGGAGTGTGAGTCATCATATTGACCTCATACCAGGAGATAGTTTTCCAAACAAAGCTGTGTATAGGCTGACGCCGCAAGAGAATGAAGAGGTTAAAAGGCAAGTCTAGGAGTTGTTGGACAAAGGGTTAGTCAGAGAGAGCTTGAGTCTGTGTGTTGTTCCAACAGTACTCAGTCCGAAGAAAGACGGAGGCTGGAGGATGTGTACTGACTCAAGGGAGATCAAGAAGATAACCATCAGGTACAGGTTTCCATTGCCAAGAATGGATGATCTGATGGATTGCTTGAGCGGAGCAAAATTCTTTTCAAAGATATATTTGAAAAGCGGATATCACCAGATTTGCATGAGAGAAGGCGATGAGTGGAAAACAGCGTTCAAAACAAACGAGGGATTGTATGAATGGCTTGTTATTCTATTTGGCTTAAAAAACGTGCCAAGTACCTTCATGAGGTTGATGAACGAAGTCCTGAGGGAGTTCATCGGGAAGTTTTTCATCGTGTATTTGGATGACATACTGATTTACAGTAAATCAGTGGAAGAGCACTTGAAGCATTTGGCTACAGTAATGCAAAAACTACAGTAGGAGAAGTTGTTGATAAACCTAAAGAAATCCTCGTTTATGAAGACAGAGCTCATTTATCTAGGTTTTGTTATATCGGCTAACGAGTTGAGGATGGATCAGGAGAGGGTGGAGGTAAATAAGAATTGGCCATCACCGAGGAACATATTTGAGGTGAGAAGCTTTCACGGTTTGGCTAGTTTTTACCGGAAATTCATTAGGAATTTTAGTTGAATTAGCACGGAAATGTTGGATATAGTGAATAAAAGACATAAATCTTTTCACTGGACTGAAGAGGCTGAGAAGAGTTTCAATTTGTTGAAACGGAAGATCATGGAACAACCAGTTTTGGTGTTGTCAGATTTCCAAAAAATGTTTCAAGTGAAATGTGATACAAGCGGGTTTGCCATAGGAGCGGTCTTAAGTCAGGAGGACAGACCGATTGCATATTTCAGTGAAAATCTGAATGAGGCAAAAGAAAAGTACTCCACGTATGATAAGGAATTATATGCCATCATACAGGCATTGAAAAAATGGACACACTATTTGATTCCAAGAGAATTTGTTTTATATAGTGATAACCATGCATTGCAATATGTAACTCAACAGGAGAAGTTGAATCAGAGGCATGTTAAGTGGGTCGAATACATGCAGAATTTTACATTTGTAATTAAGCATATTTCAGGTACTGCTAACAAAGTGGCTGATGCTTTGAGCAGGAAATGTTTGTTGTTGCAAGAGTTCAAAGTCAGGACATTAGGCTTTGATGATCTCAGGGACATGTATGTTGATGATCCAGATTTCAAAGAGGTGTACGAAGCAACTGAGAATCCAGTTCTCAGAGATAGAAGCCCGTGGATAGAGTACATGATCCAGGATGGATTGTTGTTCAGAGGCAATCAACTGTGTATTCTGAAATGCTCCATGAGGGAGAATCTGTTGAAGGAGAAACACAGTGGTGGATTGGCAGGACACTTCGGTCATGATAAGACATTTGCGAAGTTGAATGAGTCATATTTTTGGCCAGGGATGCGGTCAGAGGTCAAGAGATTTGTAGATAGGTGTAGAATTTTCCAGCATTCCAAAGGAAGGAAGCAGAATGCGGGTTTTTATCAACCGTTACCCATACCAAAGAGGCCATGGGATGAAATCAGCATGGATTTCATACTCGGGTTGCCAAGGACGCAAAGAGGATTTGACTCTATCTTTGTGGTAGTGGATAGGTTTTCCAAGATGGCACATTTTATCCCATGTCAGAAGACCAGTGATGCGACTCACATCGCAAATCTGTTTTTCAAGGAGGTCGATCGACTTCATGGGTTGCCGAAAAGCATAGTTTCGGACAAAGATACGAAATTCATAGGGAATTTTTGGAGGACCTTATGGAAGAAGCTGGGAACTAATTTGAGGTTTAGTTCAGTGTATCATTTGCAGACGGACGGACAAATAGATGTCATGAACAGAAGTCTAGGAGACTTACTGAGAATCTTGGTGACGGAGCACCACAGTAGTTGGGACAACATATTGCCGCAGGCATAGTTTGCGTATAACGATTCCGTGAATCAGAGCACAGGACAAAGTACATTTCAGATTGTATATGGCATGTAGCAGAGGGGAGTTTCTGAACTACGAGATTCAGAACAGATGGCGACTAGGAGCGCAAGTGCCGAAGAGTTCACAGAGGCGATGAAAGAACTTCACGGCTAGGTGAAGCAGCGACTACTGGATTCAAGTCACAAATATAAGCGCAGAGCTGATCAGCGAAAGAGACAACTTCAGTTTGAGGTTGGAGATCTGGTTCTGGCACATTTGAGAAAGGAAAAGTTCCCGAGGAACATACAACAAGTTGAAAATGAAGAAAATTGGGCCATGCAAGGTCTTGAGAAAATTTGGGACAAACGCTTACGAGATTGAATTACCCGATGGGATCGGAATATCTTCGATATTCAATGTCTTAGATTTTTACCCATATAGGGCTGGAGAAGTAGAGACTGGAGGTGAGCAGCCAATAATCCAGTGGATGAAACAATTGCCAGTGGTAGAGAAGCCACAGATGGAGTGCATACTGGACAAGAGAGTGAGCAAAAGGACCAGGCAAAAACAATATTTTGAGTATCTGGTCAAGTGGAAGAACCATCCAGGTGAAGATGCCAGCTGGGAGACCGAAGCGGAGATACAAAAGCATGGACAGACCGTGCAGGAGCTCATGGACAGGAGCCCATGAAGATTTTCAAGCGAGGGAGTATGATGCAGGAGCATCGCCCACGTCAAGCGAGCCAACACGGAAAGCGGAAGACAGCTGGATAAGCCAGCACAAATTTTGAAAACACCTTGATATTGTTGCACAAACATTAATGTGTAGATTTAATGAAGCACACTTTGTATATTGTAAATGGACCTTGAGCGGATAGCTCTCGTCCTTAGTAGATAGACAACATTTAAAATAGTTAATGTAAAGTAGATAGAATTTAATTCTTAGATCAGACAGTTTTAGAGCACAAAAGGGAAAACGGATATAGACACCCTCATTGTACATTGTAACATTAGTGAGCAGGAAGAGCATAGAAGAGAAGCAGCGAATTGTAGAAGAACACCCATGTACAGATCTTGAATTAATAGAAAAAGATTGATTCAAATTCATGGTTTTTTTGTGTTATTGTCTGTGTATGTATGTTGAAGGCTATGCTCATGAGTATTTACTTCCTATTATGCATTTTTTGTTATGCTGTGTATATGGTTTCATGTGTTGAGAGTGAAGTCTGAGAGGGAGTAGAAGGAATGAGTTTCAATTGTTTCTCTATTTGAGCAAGGATTCCTGCAAGGAGTGCAGACGAAAAACCATCCGCAAGGAGTGCGTTGATGGAGGATCAAGTAGTTTAAGTCTTGTTCTCATTCACCCAGAAGTGTAATTGGGTTGCTAGAACTGTGAAAGGAGTGCACAGTCAAAAGGAAGTCTCAGTTGTGAATCTGAGCAGAGGTTTGAAGGACTGCTGCTGCAGGCGTGCGCAGAGTCAAGGAACGCCGAACACTTGAAGTGTTTGCAGGTTGCCGCAAGGAGTGCGTGCAAAGACCCTCTTTTGAGGCTCGAAGTTGTGAGAAATATCAGGAGGGGTAAAGCCTTCAAATCTGTTGAAGGACTGCACAAGAGGTTTCGCATCAAGAAATCCTCAAGGAGGAGAAGTGATGGTCAAGATCTTGTGGAGGGAACTTGTGAAAATCCCGCCAGCCGTCAGATTCGATAGAGTAGCGAGGTGGTTACGGTCATGTCCAGAGTTCAAGCTCAAAATATTGTGAGCCATTGGATCAATAGTTGGTTTCCCGTAAATCGTCAGATTTGGCAGGAGTTGCACCGGGGTTAAGCCCTAGTGAGCAAAGGAAAGTCCCGGAGAGGCATCAGGATATCTGGAGGCATCGGTGTTTTGGAAATCGAGAAACTCGAGACCTTTCGAGTCTCGAAACACCAACGGAATCATAGCTGTGGATTCCAGGGTGGACACGCGTCAGAAGATCCAAGAGGTGTTGGAATTCGGCACTTCATGAACTCCGAGGACAAAGAAATCATTGCATCAGAAATCGTGATATCGCAATGTCCGATAGAGCGACGAGTGGACGGTGACGTGGAGAGTCAGTTCTCACATGCATCGAGGATCGGTGTATCGGTATTCTTGGTGATGAGAAATTCATAGCAGGAGGGACTGCGAAACCCCGACGAGGAGGAAGGTGCTACCGTGTGGCCAGTTGTCAGCACGTCGGAAAGGAGGGAGGTGCCGTAGTGGAAGCCAGTTGTCAGCCGAACAGAAAATCGGGGTTTGAGGAATCAGGAATCCCGCGGGAAAGTGTATTTTGACATTATAAACCCTGTAGCCCAGATGGGAGTTATGAATGTGGTCATATAGAAGTCGGTCATGCAGACCAAAGGCTTAGCCCGATGGAGGGCTAAATAAATAAAGGAACGTATCAAGGATCGGGAATCGGTGATCCAAAGTGCTTGGACATTTTAGATGTCAAAGTCCTGATAGCGGGAACCCCGATAACAAAGGAAAAGGCCAACACTGATTTCCCGATCGTTAAGGGAGGTCTTTTGGAGAGTTTTTGTGGGTGGAATATTTCCTGATAGGAAAATAGGGAACCTTTGAGTTCTTCGGGCCGTGGAAGGAGAGAAGGTCCTGTAAGCGGACGTGCCTGAGGGTGCGTTTGCGTCATGTTTTCTAGTTCGTATTCGTAGTTTTCTTCTCTAATGGGCTCTGTATATCATTGACCTTCATCAGGATCTAAAGGTGAGATGACCCTAAGGCCATCTCTCTCAAAAGTCATACGTATTTTATTTAAGTCAACAATAATAGAGTTATTGAAGGCCCAATTAATTCCTAACAGTGTAGGTTAAGGGAAACCATCATCAACTATTTCAATTACCTCAAAATCTGCAAACGTTCTTACTCCGTCGATGTCCACAGGGACATGCTCCAATCATCCAAATGGACCGACAACTTGCTGATTAGCCATTCTAAGTCTGATAGGGGAATAGATCAACTTTGGTTTTCCCATCTGTGCCCAAGTTTGCTTCATCATGACATTGATCTCCAACCCTAAGTCGAGGGCCACATAGTCTATCTCATACTCTCCTATTTGAGCATTCATATGTAATTCCTTATTTGTCCTTCTCTTCTTACCGATCTGGTGTACTGCCCTATTCAGTATGGGATCTATCTTTCCTAGCTCATATTGTCTGATTAAATTTTGTAACTCTTGGACAACGCTTTCATCCTGAATCAACTTAATACAAGTATGTAAAAATTAAATGAGCTTGCTTACCTCTTTTCCTTCTCCTGGCAAAGCAGATTAATCAAATTCTTGAGGCATTCCATATTATCTTACTTCTGGTCTTGTCTTTGATGAAGAACTTTGGTCCCCTCTGAATTCTTTTCATGCTTCCTCAAATGTTTGTCTTTCTTTCTTTGCATCAAAGGTTTGGGTCTTCTCTGCAGCTTTTCTGATTCCTAAATATTCTGTAGTATTCCCTTGGGTCAGTATATATTCTCCTGTAACAACGCCTCCTATGGTTATAACAACAACTCTAGGGTCTTCACTGCGAGTTTTAGTATAGATCAGTTGCACTTGTGGGTTCTGCTGAGGTCCTTGTCTTTCTTGGAATTTAGCTAGCAGCAAAAAGATAAACCTCTATAACATTGTCAAATGAGTTGCAGTAGCTGCAAGTGGTACAAGGGTTTCGACAATCCCTTGCAAGGTGTCCTGGTTGTGCACAATTATAACTGATGATTTGTCTCTGGCCTCTTCTCATTCCACCTCCTCGTCCTTTTCCTCTGAATCCACCGCGAGGATTGAAGTTTCCTCTCCCATGAGAGTTATACTGTGTAGTGTTTCCTTCTTGATGTACTTCACCTTGGATCTTATATATGTCTCTTGACATTTCATGCATGAGATCATAAGCCCTACAATCCCTATCATCATGCCCTACAGACTTACAGAATGTCCAGTATAAATTTTTAGGTGTCTGAACATACTTCTGCATATAATAGCACTCACCAGTATGATGTCTGTTTCTGCATACCTTGCACCAGGGTAAGGTGACTTGCTTCAAAGGGCTCAGGGCTCTAGAAGCCAAGTATTCATTGAATAGAGGGTAGTGTTCCTTGTCATGGCCTTATGATATGCATCTGACACACCAGATGTCTTCTCTTTTATCTTTTCCCTTTTCTTTCTTCATATCTTCGACCTACAGAGACAAACTAGTTAGTTAACTAAGGATCTGACTCGTACCTGAGTTGGATTCTCTCATAGGGGCTGATTCTAGCTTCATGGCGATTTCCAATGCCTTAGCTTGTAAAGAAATCCTCTGCTGCATCAAAGGGACTCTGATGTGTGGTAAGAGGGCAGCAATGAACCATTCTTTATTCTGTTCGTCCAGGATCTGAAAAGTCAATCGGCCTGTCAAGGTTTTGAATCTCTGATAGAATTCCCAAATAGGTTCGACCACTTTCTGCTTGATCTCTTTCATCTCTGTGATACATTGTGACTCCAAATTGGGTTTATTGAACTCTGCAATCAACGTGTTCTTGATCTGATTCAGTGGTTTAGGCTGTGCAAGTCCTTGGACAAGCTTCATGTACCAGCTTAGTGCGTGATCCCTTAGAGTGGTACTAAACTGGGTTCTTTTGATAGCTTAATCTTTGACATTCTTAATATTCCATACGACTTCATATAGGAGCCAATGTTTATTAGGATCTTCAGATACATCTCCCCTAAATATAGGAAGCCTCATCTCATCTACCATATATCTTCCTAGGGTTCCTGACTGAATATGTGGTGGACTGTTATTGACAATGCTCTGGATGCTCTGGTGACTGGGATTACTCTGGTTTCTTACTGTTGAATCAACAGGAAGGATAATAGTAATTACTTCAGTGGTCTGCGCATTTTACGAGTTTTTAGGTTCTCTTCGGCGAATCTCTTTAGCTTGTGCTTCCTCTGTCCCAGTAGGTTCTGAACGTTCTTCGTTTATCAGATCTTCTTCTTCTCCACTGTAGAAACCCTCCTCCCCATATTTCTTCTTAAATAGGTTCGCGAGATGAACTTCTATGAATACTCTCCCATTGCGCGTATGTCCAGCTTCTGTGTCATTGTCGTTGTCCAAATTTTTGAACATTATCCTTTCCGGATCCAACCAATATATTGTATCTTCAAGATGTTCTTCTCATGCAACAACATCTTAAGTCTCAACTTTAGGAATTGCAAAAATTTTCCTTTGGGTCCCTTAAATAAATATCTCTCAGCTTGGATGTATGACTCTACCCTGTCAACAACAAACTCTGTGATGTACCCTCCAATGGTACTATCGAACCAATGATCTACTGCTTGTGATGCGGTGTTATCAACTTTCTTGACCCTCTTGATCAACTCCGACGTCTAAACCACAGGAGGTCCAGATCGGATCTCAAACTGGGTATCTGCTAATATAGCTAGCCACTCATACAACTCCTGATGGATTCCTCCAAAGAATATTTTGTGTATATTGGTAAAGATATATTTCTCCAACCAGTCCTCTGAAATAATATTAGGGTTCTTATTCTGGGCTTAAACGAAGTCCTTTTCTTGATCTTTTATCGACTTTTGAGATTTTGTATTCGATGGAAACCACCTTGAAATTCCCTCAAGAATATTCTGGTCCCGACAATGGAACCATTTATTGGCACAGGGGCAGACCGAGGGTTCAACTCCAAGAGCACACCAACAAGCCCTAACTACTGGCCCTTTCGGCAACACCTATGAAGCAGATGCAGTCTCACCCGAAGCAGTTATGAGGGGGTCGCACGACAGAGATGTATACAACCAAAGGGGATATCAAGTGGATCTAACGCAAGAGCAACACAACATTCATATATCACTTATCAACTTCGATCTATTCCACACATCTATCAGATCCACCATAGCAATGTAATAACAGTATATAAATGACAGAAATAAAGTACCAATCATGCACAACATCAAATATATGTGGTTCATCCTCTCTCTAGGGCTATGTCCATAGAACTGTGCTATATTATATTTGGGTAAAGCATACAGTTCTTCTTTGCACTCTTAGCTAACAAATCTCCTCTATTCCCCTATGTTTCTCTCCCCTCCCTGTGCACCCAGCTGTAGGGTTGATCTTCACACCTAGCTGGAGATCTTATAATACAGAAAGATCTTGTAATCAACACTTCTCTCTCTCTCTCGATACAATAGTTACTCAAATCAACAATACATCTAGCTCAACAACAATATCATACCGACCCAAAGTATCAATCAAAAGTACCAACCCAACCTAGTCCCTTTAGACCTCCATTTATACATTACAATAGCTCACCGATAGCCTTAGGCCAAAACCTAGGTGTCCAAAACCCTAGATACCAAAACCCTATATGTCTAAAACCCTAGGTCAACTTGACCCGTATTTTCAGGGCTTTGCCAGCCTGTCTTTCTATCCTTCTAGCACGGTGGTCCAAAGAATCTAACGATGGATTTTTCCGCTTACTAGGTCATCCACAGTCCTTCTTCCTTGATTGTCTGTCACTACCAATCTCCTCATTCAATGGATTTATTTCTCAGGCTTCACTCCATATTTTCTACCCTTCTTCTCACTTCGACCCAGTATCAGTCACTGTGTCTTCCGTGAAGTTCGCATTTCACATTTTCTTCCTTGATATTTGCTTCCTTTAAAAACTGAGAGCCAACAATGACACTTATAAAACAACAATGATGCTTCCATGTCGCAGTTCAGTGGGATTGATCCTATGGCAAAGTGGAAAAGACAACGAGATGCAGAAAGTGGAGGTGGAACCCTAACTTATATGTAAAAAGTTGAAAAAAAAACAAATTTTACAAAAGGACCTTTAAAAGTGACCCATCTCCAAAAAATTTACCAACCTAAAATAAAAGTGTGTCATAACATCTAATAAGAAACTCAAGAACCACACTAAACGATTTTCAAGCCAAAGAAAACGACAAAAGGGTTCAAAAAAGTGGCAAAAAAGGCCAAAAATGACTATAAATAGAAGCTAACAGCTCATTTTCACCATTGTAAATTGAGAATTAACCACAAAGAAAAAAAGACCCCTTTGCTAAAAGAGTTGATTCTGGGAGCTTCAGAGGACGAAATGAACTTCCGCCTGGACCAAGTAAGTACAAACTCATCCCTCTTTCATTTTCATTCATTAATTATGCTTTTATTTTAGTTTTTTGGGAGGCGTGCCCTCCTAAAAAAGGGTAGCCCTACGTGTATGTGAGTTGTCTAAGGATAGCCCGTAGGCAAAAAACAATCTGCCCACGTGCATATGTGACTATGTCAAAGACAGCCCGGGTACACACTCAATAACATAGAAAAATTGAAAATGTAAGAGCTAACTCCCCCCTTGAACTTGTCATGTAACAGGATGTATGTCCACTAGAGAGAGAGGGAGCATGAGGATATTGATATCTTGGTTGATGAGGACCCTTTTTCTATTGCCGCATTAAAACAATGTGGGTTATGGAAGTTCTACTGGTGTCCACTCATGAGGGAACAACCTAGGATGTTGAATGCCTTGGTGGATTATTGGCATCTTGATGCTAAGGCGTTTATGTTTGAGGGGCAGTCGTTGACTCCAACGACTGAGGATATATATTTTCTAACTGGCCTCTCGAGGAGAGGGGAACCAGTCAACTTGCGTTCATTTCCCCTTGGTCCCTACAACATCGTCGAGCTGATCGGAATGCATTGCGAGGCCAGAACTGAGAAAGTAGGTTCTTAGGTGCCAATCCACAAGATTACCAACCTATCATTGAAGGTGATAGTTTTACTTATTGGGCGGATTACTGGATCCACGGCCTTACATCAAGCCTCCTGTGTGCACATGTATTGTGCGATGCAGTGCTTAAATGCACGATTATTCGACTGGAGCAAAAACATGCTTGACTACATGAAGATGCATCTCACAGAGTGTCGAGGGTGGACTAACAAAAAAATTGGGTTTGGTACCGTTTTGTGCTCTTTATTATTTGAGAGTGTACCCAGCCTTAGTCTGTGAGAGACAGTGTGGGGGCATGTGTCCTCCTTCCCAATAGTGTGTATATGGGCGGAATTACTGCTGTTGGAGCCGCCCTTGTTTTATTTTTACCCTTCACAATTTTCAGTTTTTGATACTTGAAATCTAAAGACGACTTTTTGATTTTACCCCCCCCCCCGAAACTTTGAAAAAACTCTGCAACCTTGTCGAATAAGAAACGATGCTTTTTCTCCCCTCAAAACAAGTCCACTTTTGTAATAACGTTCGATCTTTTTGTTTTATTTCGGGATCTCGCAAGTCGGATACTTTAATCCTTGATTTCCCACGTCCCGAGTCACGAAACGGTGAACTCATTCTAAATTTTCACTTAAGACAGAAACCTGGGTAAAGTCTTTTAACTCAGTGATTAGACGTCGTCGGGGTTTCGCGCCTCGGCGTTCGTCAAACCCAAATTTTCTTTTTTACAGCCCCGAGAGCCGAGAACGTGAGGTACTTTGTGATAACCCTGGTCAAGTATTAAAAGTAAAAAAGCCAACCATGGTTAAGTCTGTTCTCGGCATCTCGTCACTCAACACTATCTTTTCGAAAGTTACAGCGTCTAAAATCCCGACTCACGAAGTCGCGATGTAATTATAGAAAGATTAATTAGTCGCCTAATCTAAGATTTTCTTCCCCTAAATTGAGCCTTAATTTTTGCCATCTCGCGGTTTCGCGACTCGGCATACTAATCTCCCAAAAACTTGTCTTTGAAGTTTTGAGTCGCGATATAGCGAATAAAGTGATTAGGCAATTAATGATGCTCCAAATCGCGATTACCGTTAATTAAGCTAAAATCGGTCCTCGCAATCTCGCGAGTTGAAGACTCAAAATGTTGAAAGGAAATCCACGATGCAGCGAAAAGCGATAAAATTATTAACGTTGCTAAGTTTGAATATTTTAAAATAAAGCAAGATATGTCACGTGCATCGAGGCTTGCACATTTCCCGAGGTAACTATTTTCTCTCCATACTCCGACTGACTGTCAAACCGCCAAAAATTTATGACATTAATGGGCAGATAAGGTAAATCTTTGAGTAATATCAGATTTTTTACGACATCAGTTATTTCTAATTTCTAATTGACAAGCTTGTTCTGAAAGGTACCGTTTTTTCAAATATATGCAGGAGCTACGTTTCATTATGCATTTTTCATAGCATACGGAGCTCATTGTTTCTGAGTTAACTATTTTCTACATGTATACGCAGTTCTATCAAAGGAGAGCGAAAACGCAAACTGCGGCCATGGCTCCGCGGAAAGTAGTAAAGGAAAATGTCGAATTCATGGGACAGGGCTCAGATAATGTCTCTGATACTTCACCCCGAAGTGTCGAATCAATCTCCGACTGGACGTTTGTGTCAAATATTTTGCAAGAAGAATTGGTAGATTACTCAGTCGACTCCGACGACATCGAAAGAGATGATCTACACACCAAGTACAAGACAATCATCCAATCTGGGATGCACAGAATAGCAACCAGGCCATGGTTGCTTCCATATTACGACATGATCTGGTGGGCGTTGGACCACGTAGACTTACCTACCAGGACGATCATGAACAACCAACGAGTTACTGTCGGAACTTTTAGGCCTGAGCATTTACAAACCATGTACAAGCTACCTTCTACGTCTGAATATACATATGGTGCCGATTTCTTGGAGGAATTCAAAGAGAAAGAGTGCATCGAGTACGACAAAACCATGCCAAGTTTGATCAAAGATTGGGTTTCGCGTGCCGCGAAATTCAGAGCAAGTGACCAGGGCGTTTATTCTATCTCTTCTTTGGAGCCACAGTATAAATATGTGGCCATGATGACATGCCGACTGTTTGGGCGAGAAGACACATCGCATTTCTACATCCCATGGGTACCTCTCATGTTTCGGGTCATAGAAGGTTGCTCGTTCAATTGGGCAAAGATGCTCTCAGACAGCTTGGCCAACAGGGTCACAGAGTATCGAGATCAAAAGGCAAGTGGGAAACCGTCCTCGTTTTTCATGTCAGCATATATCATGGACGCGGTATGTTCCATGACACCATTCCCCTTGATGAGTTGGGCTTGGAATCCAACCCAAGAAAAACCCGTGCATGAGTATCATGACAAATTATGGGAGAATAAAGCAGGAAAGTTCCCATATGAGATTTTTAATTGGGTAATGGTACCCCTGCATATCACCATCTTTGGGCACCCACCACCTCGCGTCTCAGACAGCATTGCAACAGGTCTGAGTGGCATTGCGGATTGGTATGTGGAGGCAGAGTTTTCATATATCAGAGTTTTCGGGGCTTCTGTTCCCCCTCATGCGCTGCCCTTGTTCATCCCAGATAAACTGGCTTGTCGAGAGGTTTCATGGCAAGCGGTAATTGGAGGAGTGAGCAAAGAACTCAAGGGTTATTCAAAGAAGGTATGGCCTTCTTTTCCCATTCAAATGAATTCATATTCTTTATTAGATTTCGAGCATGCCAAAGCCGAGGTTGCTGCCCTGGAGGACCTAAAGTTGGTCTCCATTGAGATTAAGAAACATGATCCGCAGAAGGTTGTGAGCAATCATTTGGCTCATTGTGGGCTCAAGAGATTCGAACATGAAAATTATCCCTCGGACGACATTTTTCGAGGGGCGATATCTTATGAAGAAGTGCTAGCCCGGATCCAATCGTTAGCACTTGAAGACACAGCATCTGTATTAAAATTCCAGGAACATAGATGAAGATGTCTCCCTGCTTTGTTGGGAGGTTCGGCCATTGCAGAGACAAAACAGAAGGATGATGAAGATTATGCAGATGTAATTTCTATCCCTGGACAACAGTAGGAAGGGGAGCAAGTGAGTAATCCCGAAGCAAAAGAGAAGACTCCAGACCCGCCAAGCAAACAGAGTTCGGAGGCTGAGGAAAAAACTCCAGACCCACCGAGGAAGCAGATACCAGAGACTGAAAGAGAAACTCCAAGTACACCAAAGGAGCAGAACCATGTCGATACTCCAAAGGAATCGACAAAGCAAATAGGAAAGCCCATCACCTCGGTCACACCCTTGCAGTCGGCACAGGGAAATGTCAGCGAGGGATGGATATTTGATGAAGAACTGAGGCCTATAAGAGTAGAGGAACTCCCTCCAAATGAGTACTTTTTTGATAAAAAGAGAAAAGCTGTAGTGAAACGAGAGTTTTATCAAGAAGGAGAGTCCACTGCGAAAAAATACAAAATTATGACAGATGGCAAGAACAAGAAAAGTGACCAACTTGCCACTGAAATCGCTGGAACACTGGGGGCATACGCTTCGGCAAATCAATTTTCCGTTGGGCAGCTAAATAACCAACTAAAAAGGAAAAATCACCTCATCAGGACCCTCGAGGCTAGATTGGCTACAACCACAGAGAATGCTAAAGGCCAGGCCAACATGGATATGGAACAGGCTAGATTGGCCGACAAAAATGAAATAGAAGTGGTCAAAGCCAAGCTGGAGCAAGCACACCTAGTGATCCGAGATGGTCGGATACAAGTGGGTCAACAGAGGACTATGATCACAGAGCTGCAGGCTCAGTTAGAGGTCGCTGAAAGCAGGGTGATCGATGTTGAGGGGTTTAAATCCCGAGCGATCGATATTCGGAGCAGGATCTCTTCTATACAACAGAGTCTGCTAGACACAGTGGGAACGATTCGAGAGGATTGCCTGTTGATGCATCGGATTTCCGAGAACATGACTGTCAAAGAAAGGAATGCAGAAGTAGCTCGGGTAGCCTTTCAGGAGGCGGTGATAGCTACAAACAAAAGAGTTTCGGCAGGTTCTCCCGAACTCACCATCTCAGAACAAACTAGAGGTAACATTTTGTTGAAGGATTGGGAGCATAGCATTACCCTAGGTAAGGAACAGGCCCAAAAAGTAACCAATTCTTTAGAAGAAGCCTTCAATACTATAGATGGCGAGCTGTTGGGTATGGAGAGTGGAGGCGACACAGAAACCTTAATGCAAATGAATGTAGAACAGATCTCGCTCGATCTGAAAGAGAAGAATGAGAGAGATTCGGCAGATATTTCTCAAATGGACAGGGTGGACATGGCTCAAGTCGACAAGCACTTGATACAACCCAGCACACAATTAAGTGCCCTCGATATCATCGATGCACAAATGGGAGACAAGCTGCAACAGTTAGCCCGAGAATGTTACTTCGCCGAGGCCAGCTGTCAAGCGGAACCTTCACAGCTTGTATCTCATTTTATGAAAAAATGTAGCGCTTGCACCGAATCCGCGCAAAGACGAGCACCTGGCACCATTTGAAAATAAAGTAGGAGAAATAGAGTGATTTCGCTCCTCTCGGTTGTAACTGAATTTGTGAAACCGTTGAGATTCTAACTGACCTGTAAAGTTGTATAAATATATCACAGAAAGAAAAAGAAAGGGCTGGACCTTTTTTGTATTGATTGTAATAGAGTTTTTGCATGCGAGAAGTTAATATAAGCAAATTTGGAGATTCTCGATTCCGTCCAGACTGTGTTACAAGTTTGTTTCTTTGTATTTCATGTTTCATTTCATTACATTATTCATAATTGATGTGCTTTGTTATACATTAGTACGACCACTACTATAACAAAAGGATTTCAGTTTTCTGCAATTGTTTATTGTCTTTCCTCTGCACCAGCTATCAGTGGGTGTAAGACCAATCTGCACTTTCAGAATTCTATATTATTCTTTGCTATGTCAGTTATTTCCTTACTAATTTCCTCTTCTATTTATATGTGAGTTTTCTCTTTAACAGGAACCTTGCGTTATACGCAGCTAAATGTATTTCTCTCATCTCACACCTTTATTTAAAATACAATACAGTTACGGGAAAGAGCCTTCAATTTTCATTTCTATTTTGTTCACAAAACGTAAAATTCTCTTTAATTTGACCAAATCGAGCCAGCATTTAATCTATCTTTAAATCCGTTCATACTCTTACTTTTCCTCCATGACTGTCCCTACAACAACACAGCCTAATATCGAACCTGGACTATTGAACCAAACTCATATCACCTTAAACCTTTTTGACGTAATCCTTAAAACTGCTAATAACCGAGACGAACTTGAACATTCATGGGAAACCATTGAACAAGATATAACTACTCAGGAACAGTTGGAAGCTAGACAATGCCAACGTAGAAATATTCCCTAGTTTCCTTTACCGAAGGTTGATGTTACCCTCTTACTCATCTTTCACTCACTTTCGGATGCCTTGACACTGTACTTTTAAGTCTTAAGTACAGACTCGGGAACAACAACTGCCGCGACAAGGGGGAGGAAGGACCATAGAGGCCTTCGACGACACATTTTTCGACTGGTGGGAATGACAGATTCCAGCAATAGATCACTACCCCTATGCCAAAAACAACTTTTCCAGGTATCCAGACATGCCCGTACCTCTTGGAGAGGAGCGAGGAGATATAGGTATGTTTGTTTTTAAAGTTATTTAATTTTTAATTTCTTTTTATATATAACATTTTTTTATGTGTACTAGAGTATTTGAAAACTATGTATATGTTATGTACAGATGTGGGACCAATGTGTCCAACATACTTCTCGAGGACCAAGCGACATCCTCAACCAGAGGCAGTACCAACCACAACCGTCAAACCAACAACAACAACAGAAGGGGGACCTCCAGCTGGAGAGGCTGAGAGATTTTTGAGACGGGTGGAGCGGAAACTCATCATGCTCACTCATATAGTTTCCATGGCCAAGATCAAGGATCTCCCGCCATCGATGAAGCCTCACATAGTTGGGGTACCACGGACATTGGTACAACTCTTTCGGTGTTTTTCAAACACCGTTGTTCACTATGGTATGGCCAACAGGCCCCGGGCTTAGCTAGAATGGACCACTTATGTGCCGAGGGCAATCTTTTGTATATTTTTGAGGGCATAAGCCCTATGATGTATACCGAACAAGTATTTTTGAGGCATTCTCACCCAATGATGTAATCTGACACTTTTTGATATATATATAATGTATACCGAACAAGTATTTTTTAGGCATTCTCACCCAATGATGTACTCTGACACTTTTTGATATATATATATATATATATATATATATATATATATATATATATCTGTATTTACATCTTTTATGTCTTATGTATCACATTTTTTAAAATGTATGTACATGTGTATGTGTGTGCTTCTTCTTATGTGTGTGCAATATGCCATTCTAATACTTGATTAGTGAGAGTATATATCATTTGATTTAATCTCCTTGGAACATGGATATACGTAATGTTATCAAATAAATGTTCTAAGAGACGTACCCTAAGGAATCGTCGTTGTAAAGTAGGATCATAAATGTGGTAAATCCCATTTAACTGTGACACAACCAACTGTGCATATAAGTAGACCTGGAGGTGAGAGACGCCATGCGACAAAGCATCACTAAGTAACTCTATCACTACATTGTACTCAACGACATTGTTTGTGGCATCACCTAGACAGATACCTCAATAATATAGCAACTGGCCATGAGGCATGAATATCACCCAAGCTGCGGAAGCAAGCCTACGAGTGTGTCGGCTAGCACCGTATGTGAACCCAACGAACACCTCTGATTCACTTGACATCTGCCATAATGAAAAATATGACATAAATAATGACACATCCATAAAACAAAAAGACAAAAAGTAATTGTATAAGAACTATACATATGTACAAGATGTCACCTAGGCGACCAACCTATGAGTAATACTTCTTGAGGTAGAGCCCATTTCTAGGCCCCACCAAAGCATTTCCCTCAAAGTCAACCAAACAATAAGTGCTCTTCTCTAAGACCTCCTTCACTATGAAAGGTCTGAACCACATGGCTTTGAACTTGTATGCCCCCAAGGGATCCTTATCTTGGTCATAGACCAGGACAAGGTCGCCTTTGGAGAAAATCTGAGGATGAATGGACCAATCATATTGACACTTGACTTATTTCTTGTGAGCCTCATTGGCCAAGGATGCATCACGACATTGCTCATAGAGCTTATTGAGATATAATAAGTGTTCCTCAAGTGGTGAAGTGTCTGGAAATAACTCTACTACCAAATTTAGAGATGGGATCTGGCACTCTATTGGAAATAATTCTTCCATGTCGTAAACAAGTTGAAAAGGTGAGAAACCGGTGGCAGTGTTTACAGACGTTCGGTAGGCCCATAATGTTGAGTACAACATCAAATTCCAATTGGACTTGGCAGAATTGATCGTTCGCTGCAAAATAGTTTTGAGGGACTTATTCACAGCTTCCACCTGACCATTTTCTTGTGGGTAGTAGGGTGATGAATGCTCTTGCCTCAACCCAAGCTTTGATGTTAACTCAGACATCATTTTGTTCTAAAAGTGACTGCCATGGTTAGTGACAATCTCCTTCGGGATGTCGAACCTTGCTATAATCTGGTTAAAAATAAAGAGAGCTTCTGTCTCGCCATCATTATTAAATGTTGGCATAGCCTCGACCCACTTTGTGAAGTAGTCTACTACTACAATGATATAACGATGCCCCCTGGATGAAGCTGGGTGGCATGTAGTATAATCAATCCCCCACTTAGTGAAGGGACCAACAGTAATGATGGGAAACATGGGAGTGGGGTGTGCCCTCATCTTCCGAGACAAGATCTGACACGAGTGAGACTTCTTGATCAATTCAATGCAATCTTTGATTAACGTCGACCAAAATTAATTGGCTCGTAGAATATTTTGGGTTGTTTCCAACCCAGAAAAATGACCACCACATGCTCTAGTGTGCCAGTCATTAAGAACGAGTTTCTCTTCTTCGTGAATGAGGCACCGATGAAGGATGCAATCTACACCTCAAAGATACAAAGTGTCATCGAGTATGAGATAGTTTTGTGCCCGATGGCGTATATGTAGACACTCATTTCAAAAAGAAGAGGCAGAGCACTTCAAAGTCTAGAAATAGACTAGTATATCTCCATACAAGGGGTCAAAATATGAAATCAAAAAAAGATCTCCTTTAATCTGCGATTCTTCGGGCGTTACATCACTTGATTTGACCAGAAGTTCTGAGATAAGTTCCGCAAAGACAAACGAATTTTTGGATTTCGTGGAAACAAAATCCAAGTCAAATTCCTAGAGGATAATAATGCATCAAATGATCTTTTCACTGATGATGCATTGTGTTAACACGTATTGAAATGGATTCACAACGACAATGACGGTGGTATTACGAAGCAGAATATAATGATGGAACTGTTGGATGGAATGCACTGCTGCCAACTCAAGCTTCTCAACATGGGAGTAGTTGAGTTCCGGCCCAACCAGGCCTCGACTCAGGTAATGAATCACATGCTCTTTGAGCAGATCATCCTCTTAAACCAAGACCATACCAATGGTAGACTCTCCGGTGGCCAAGTACAATAAGAAATATTTATTATAATTGGGAGTTCGGAGCAGAGGGGAATACGTAAGGGAACATTTCAATGCCTCGAAAGGGAATTGATCGGCTTCATCCCAATAGAAAGGGACTCCCTTTTCCAGTAAACGCATGAACCATTTAGTGATCTCAGCATAGTTGGCGATAAAACACTGAAGAAAGTTTGCTTTACCCTATAGGATTTGAAGTTGAGGGAATGTGTACGAGGGAGAAAACTGAACTATCACCTCAACCTTCAGAGGATTGACCATGATCCCTGTTGTCCAAACTATGAAACCTAGCAGACGACCCGACGTCACGTAGAAACTACACTTGTTTGGATTCAAGCGAATCCGATAGTAGCGACATCGCTCAAAGATTAGCCGGAGATGCGCAGGATTATCATCTCTCTTATGATATCGTGATGCTAAATCATCGAGATAAGCCTCGACTATGTGTCTAAGTTCATGGAAAGAAAAAGACATGGCCCGCTGAAAAGTGGCTCCATCATTCTTCAGGACAAATGACATCTTCCGATAAGAAAATGTACCACATGGACAAATAAAATTTGTTTTATGCTGGTCTTCAGGCTTAATCTGAATCTGGTTATATCCCAAAAAACCATCCATGAATGAAAACACCTCACAACTTCCGCATTCATCGACAATCTGGTCAATGATTGGGGTGGGGAAATTATCCTTTGGACAAGCCTTGTTCAAATCATGGAATTCCATACACACGTGAATCGTACCTTGATTTTTGTTAATTGGAATGGGATTTGACACCCATTGAGTCAACTAAACGGGGTAGATGAAACCGTCTTTGAGAAATTTCTCTACTTCAGCCGTAATAGCTGCTACTTTCTAAGGATTCACCAGACGAAGCTTCTGTCGGACCATCTTGGCATCAAGATAAGTCGTTATTTCATGTTTGATGATTCTTGGATCAATGCCTAACATTTCCTCGTAATACTAGGAAAAAATGTCGTGGAACTCCTTAAATAAATCTGTGTAGATATGAATCTCCTCGAGGGATCAGTCCTCCCCGATGAAGACATTCTCCATGACGCCAGGGGTTCTAGAGATGTCAATAGGTATCGTTTCAGATATAGTTTCCATATTACCCTCGGCATAAACTACGCACGTAGTCAAAGGATTAATGGGACAAGAACCTATCTCCATTCATAGTCAACACGAATTCCCCTACCTCTATTCTTCTTAACTCTAGGAAGAAATAAGATCTATGATGGAGACCATCCCACGATTTATCTAGACCAGTCATTGCCTCTAAAATCGCCTCATCAGAGGGAAAGACCAAGTCTAAAGAATCGGTAGTGGCGAGGGAACCTTGAGCCCAAACAGGCTCGAGAACTGGATCTAACTCTTGTGCGGGAGTCAGATCGGGGTCAACCAAAGCTTGCTGAAAAATACTGTGTGCAAATTCTACAACGGACAAGGGCATGGCCATGCAAGGATTCCATGTCCCTTCCATCAAGGTTGATGGGGAAGGAAGAGTCCACATATTGTTAAATTAAGTCATACGGAACGACAACACTTGAAATATTTCAGCCCTAGGTTGGTCGGGGACAGCCGATATGAACTTTACATTGCTGGAGGGAGGCAAGTAATTGAAAGTACCCATCAATGGTGGGCACAAACCAACCCCCACATTGACGACGT
>ML781483.1:615978-628269 GCA_009831015.1 Picea engelmannii | reverse complement strand
GTTCATCTCTCGATGTAGTTTCCAACATTTTTCCTCGGTGTGGCCATCAATGTTTCAATGATTAAAATAATTCATGGGATATTTTAATTGTTGTGTAGTGGGTATTGTCTTCTTATCTTTCCCCCCTTTCCACTTCTTCTATCCCTCAAAATCTTCCAGGTGCTCTTTCTAGGTAATGTGCCTATAGACACACCTCATCCCTTGTCCTTAGCTTGAAAAGCATCACCTACTTTCGTATATGACTATCTAAATCCCTCAAATGCTTGAGGAGTACATATGAGTTCTTGGTAGAGATACCCAACATCATGGCCATCTTTATGAACTCAATGGTGTACTCTTGTACACTCTTCCCCTGCCTTTTCCTAAACTAGTGCCAACAGATCCATTGGTCCTCAACATACCTAATAGGGTAGAATTAGGACTTAATGAAACTTTTGAAGTCCTCCCACCTAGTTGTTTGTGGATCATCCTTCAGATTAACTATTTCCATATGGCTTTCCCACTAATTTAAATCATGGCCCTCTAACTTCAATATAGAAAATGAAATATTATGCTCTTCATCTATGTCGTGAATGTTAAAATAAACTTCTAGTTGTAGCAACCAATGATTGAGTTTCAATGCATTGATATCAGCTTGGTATGGCTTTATGTCCACTTTATTTTCCATGTTGAATAGGGACCTTGAAGGGTTCATGACACTCGAACTCAACTGCTCTTTATCAGATTCTTTTTGACTCTTTTCCTGAGTCTACTTGATATTCTGACTTCCCCTATGGTCTGATCTCTGAGTTAAAGTCTCCATCATCTCCAAATGGTCTGAGATCACTTATTAGATATGCCATGAGGAGGTTCATATTACTATTGATGTCGGTGACTTGTGCTTCTAACCTCTTAAATCTCTCTGATTTTGGATCTCGAGGATTATTATAAATAAACTCACCTGCCATGGATATGGATTCTGCGACTTCTCTTTAAGTTGATTCGTGGATCCTGCAACTTCCCACAAATACCCAAGAGAAAAAATTGTTATGATACCAATATGGTCTGCAAATTCCATGGATATTCCACTAGAACAATTCATCGCAACAAATCTGATAAAGAAAGCCAAAATCTACCTATGAAGGTTAAATTCCTTTAGGTTTCCACAATATTTAGTTACTTATTTTTTGCTTATGTGTGAAAAATAAAATGTGGAAAATAGAGAAAAGTAAAATGCAATCACACACCATCCACAAAATGACACAAATATTTTCTCTAGGAAATCCTTACGAGAGAAAACCGAGCTAGAAGGTGAGGTTGCTCTACCCTCTTTTCTCTGGTATGGAAAAAATGCAAGTACAAAGGAAAAGGCACTCTCTATGGAGTTAAGTGAGACCTATGACCTGTTAGGATGCTACAAGACATTAACCCCCTTTGTTATTCTCTCTAATATCCCACTCCTAGTTGTTTTGTGTTGTTATGGAACAAAAATACAATAACATAGAGTGGAACCCTTCTCCTCCTAGTGGCTTGGTATTTAACATAGCCTGATAGCCATTTAGGGGTAGGTTGTTTACTTCCTCAACCCTCAATTGTGGTAGGGTTTTGAACCTTCTATAATTTTCTTGAAATTCCTCACATGGCTAGTCGCCTATGCATGAGTAATGGGGGATGATATGGCATCCTATCATACTATGGTGGTCAACACGATAGGTCAACTTGTGGGAGGCATAATGTTTGCATATGAACTCTGATTGACGCATGATTTGCACTGTTGGAAAGGTCTCATAATGTAGAACATAGTCAAGACGGTGGGCACATGTTTTCAAACACTAGAACCCCAAAAAATGTCATTTAATTCCTCAAAATGGCTAAGAAAGATTCAAGGCCCCAATTTTCCAAACTGGGACCTGCCACTAAAATGACCTTGTAAGATAATTCCTCCATTATTTTCCACTTTGAAATCATCGAGATATATGAAATATACTATAATGATCTAATCCAGATCACTTGTCCAGACTTGGAGGTATAAATGAGTATGGGGTGATGGGAGGAGTTATACACCGCTTCATGTGAAATGATGATTCGTTCCACTTGACTATTGATTTTAATTGCATGCAGTTTCTAATGTTTGGATAACTTAATTTCATGGGAGATAGTCTATGAAGGGAAAACCCCCATTTTGATTCAACACACCTTATTTCAATACTGCTCCCATGTTTTTCTTGGAGTTTTCCCGACTCTTAAGAAATTGAAGGACCTAGTAAACGTTAGTGGAGTCAAAAACACTTTACAATCCCTTGTACTCTTAAAATCAATTTGGAGAGACATGAAATCTATGAAGAAAAAAAGACTCACATTTGAAGAATGATCATCGAAGAGTCTATAATAACTATGAGTTTCTGGATCTTCATTGTTTTGGGAATTTTTAACCCTAATATAGAGGTAGGGATTCTACTTGTTTGCTAGAAATTTCCTTAAGCCTCGAGAGTGGCTCAGTTCACATTTTCCCTTGTAGTTGTAAACAACCCCACACTTATCAGTTGATAGTGTTTTTTCTACATGTATGCTTAAGACCTTATTGACTAACTCAATACTCTTTACTCTTAAACTTGTAAAGGCTTGAAACTTTCAAGATTAAAAATTGAATATACGAACCATTTCACTACATGCTTTTAAGCCCTTAGAACGCACTTACATGCTTAAGCCCTTAAAATCAACTCTAAAAAGTTCCAAATTCTAAAACCATGATACATGCAAAACAACTTCCAAAAATTTCCAAATTCTAAAACCATGATACATGCAAAACAACTTGTTAAAGGTTCCGAATTTTAAAACCATTATACATGCAAAACAAAAGTAAGTTATATTAACCATGACACATGTAAAACTTAAGTACAAATAGTAAGTTATATTAACTATGACACATGCAAAACTTGAGTACAAATAAGTTACATTCTTTATTAAGAGAATTTGACGTAAGAAAAAAATAATAAAAAAAATGATTTGTTGAATTTAAAATTTAAAAATAAAATAAAATATGATTTAAATTTTTAGTAAGTAAAATATTTTATTAATATTTATTTCATTGATATATAAAAAAAATAAAAAACAATTTTTGAAATCTCATATACTTTTCTTATATTCTAAAGAAAACAAAATGAAATGAAATCTCAATATTAAATATCAAAAAATAAAATATTCAATCATATTGAGATCTATTCTATTTAATCTACTTTTTTTTTAAGGTCACGGTCAAACTAGACATCAAATTGATGTATGAAATCACACTGAGATAATCACCAATCAACTTTAAAAACAGAAAAAATATTACAAAATAAAATAAAGATGTACTCACCAGAAATGGTGGGGGAAAATTGGGAAGAAATATGTTGTTGTATTTGTGTTAGTGGCAGTAAAGTCGCTCTTGAACATGAAACCCCCCTTCATCACTGTATCTGGGTTTGGAAGTTCATTTGTCTTTCGTTTGACCATACACAAGTTCATATGTTGGGTCCTCCTTTGAGTTAATACTACCAAGACAATTGTCGTGTCATTCATATATTCAAGAGAAGTCCAACCTAAACAAGCCTTCTATTGAATCGGTCATCTGCAGTTATAAATTTTCTACCATGTCGGCCTTCCCTGAGTCAGTTCTAAATCAATTCATACTCTGATTTACTTCAAATCTGTTACATATTTTGTGTCATTGATAGGGCATACATCAAGGCCCTCCTATGACGAGTCTTTTTGTGTCAACCTCAACTCATTATCCAGGAACAAGACTTAGAAATCACATTGGTGCCTGCATGCCTCAATGGCAGGTTTCATTGCTTTCAACAGTGGGTTCACATCATTGACCCCTGACTGGAATATTCCATCGAGTATTCAACTTCAACTCATTTATTCAGACTCGTTGGATTGTACTATGAGTACCTTGGGAGTCATTGACATCAATGGTGATTTCCCTCGCACCTATTAACGATTTTCATTAATGATCGGTAATCAAGTGGTTTCTACCATGTTCGACTTCAACAATTGTAATCACATGGCTAGATTCGTACTTAGAGATGACGGAATTGAAGACCCTGGATCTCATCATATCAATCCAGGTTGCGAAGGAGTATTCATAAGTTAGTACTGACACATAGACCCACTGTGTATGTCTTGTGGCTATGTCCAAATTTGAATTCTTTTAGAGCATAAAACCATAGTGTATTCCTCGTGGCTATGATAAATCATGATGACATGGATCCACAGTGTATGTTTAGTGGCTATCACTCACTTGAAACTTATGATTAGAGTCACTTGTAGTCTGAGTATGGGAATTCCTACCTCAGAAGATGGTATATTATTATGTAGATGCTTGATTGTTTGCAGGTTCCCGATCGATGTGCTCCTTGTTTTCAACACACACATTCTACAAAGTATTTCAGCTGTCACAGGTTCCAGCTTCATACTTTGGGGGGCATTTTGTTACGCATTATTTTGGTCACCCCAGTGATCAACTGACGACATGTGCTTAACTCACTTCCATGTTCCCTAAAAATATTAAAAGAGACTTTCTCCAAGAGAAAAGTAGTTTGCTTTTCCTCCTTCAAAAGCTACGACAAGGAATATTGTCGCACCCTTCTCTATGCTTGAGGTGCGAAGATGCTTGATCATCGCACTCTGCACCGAATATGGACTGCGGCGTCGTCGCAGCCTACCCGTGCATAGGGTGTGACAATGCTTAAGCAAAGGAGAAGTCAAAATTCATGAATGTTCTAGAAGGGAATCTTCTAGAAGATGAGGTGGTCTCTGATCAGTTTGGATCTTACTTGCTTCTCTGATTTAGTGGGATCATCCTAATCTCCTCATCCATCCCTCTTTCACCCTATATAAAGAAGGGATCTCTCAAGGAAAGGGCTAAGGTTTGCATATGCATCAAGAGTTCTACTATAGATTATACTTGAGATAGCTTTGCTTTAGTTCTCTAAGTCAAATTGTGGATCTTCTTCATCAAGGCATTGGAGAAAAGGTGTGCATGTTGGAGAAAAGAGCCATTGAAAGAGATATTGCAACATCAAGGCATGGGTTGTATTATCCACTTTCCATTTTAATATAATGCAGCAATACATTTCTTCCCTATAAAGATGTCTTGGATTTTATTGTATAACTCCTTGATCTTATACATAGAATTCATTGGAATATATATATCTGTGTTCTCTCCCTCTCTTTGTTGGTTTGTGCGTCTTAAACAGGTTCACCATCCCGCAAATCCAAAGATGGAGTGACAAGGACGACACTAGCGAGGATAAAACGTCATTTAAAAGGTTGTCACTCATTCCTCTATGAACTAGTTTTTATGAAAATGAAGTCTAAGGTGAAGTTTGTATTATGTCTTGTTTTGTTCTAGCTTCCTGTGGAAGTTAGGGAAATTAGTTTGTGTCCACACTTACTAATTTGTCTAATAACATTATGCCTTTCCAATTTCTATCTTAGGTTCATGTTGGGATTCTCCCATATTTCATGGTCCCTTGACCAAGTAACCAAGGGTGGTGGTAAGGAAAAAATTGTGTGGGGCCTGTCCCAATAGAAATAATTTGATGATATGAAGCAATACTTGTGCTAAGCCCCAATGCTTTCATTAATTGACATACAACATCCCTTTGAGATTGAGACAGATGCTTCAGAATAAGTTGTGGTCGCAGTTCTAACTCAGCACGAACACCCCATGGTCTATCATAGTGAGACACTATCATATTTTGTCTATAAATACCCTACTTATGATAAAGAAATGTAATCCATTGTGGAAGTCTTTCGCGAGTGGAGGAATTATATTCTCGGGAAGGAGACAAGCATCCACACTAATCATAAGCCACTACAGTTCATGCAGACATAAGGAAAATTCTAGAATGACCACCATCAGAAGTGGTTCACATATTTGCAGTAGTTTCACCTCAGCATCAAGTATAAAACATGAATTACCAATTGATTCGTTGATTTCTTTAGTCGGCCTCCAGTCGCGACACTCACCATGGTGCTAAACTCCTATGGCCTCGAGACCTCCAGATGACCCCACCTCTATGAGACAGATCTTAACTTCACCAACACCTACCAGATGTTGGGAGAAAACACAATTCACTAATTTCCATCTTCAATATGGGTTGTTGTTCCATCTGGGCCATCTTTATGTTCCATCAAGCAAGTGAGAGAAGTTGATTTGGGAAGCCCACTATAGTTGGATGGAAGGAAACTTCAGTGTGGAAACGATAGTGGCAGTGTTGCAACGACATTTCTACTGGTTGAAACTTCAACAGGATGTCAACAAGTATATCCAGTCCTATACATCTTATGCTATTTCCAAACCAGACGTTAAGAAACAAGGAATTTACACTCCTCTTCCTACTCCTGACAGGCCTTGGGAATCCATCTCAATGGACTACATTTCGGTCCTTCCATCCGCCAAGCGGAGAAATGACTATGTTTTTCAGGTTGTTGATCACTTTTCCAAGATGGAGATTATGCTCGCCTGCAAGAAGAGCATCACAGTGGAGGCCACTGCCAAGCTCTTCTTTGGACAAGTGTGGGTACACTTTGGGATCCCACAAACCATTATCTCGGATTAGGACAGTTGATTCCTCTGAACATTCTAGTCGAGCCTATGGTCATTGCTAGACACCAAGCTCACCAAATACACTAACTTCCACCCCTATACCGATTTAGACAACTGGATGATCATGCACATCCTACGCATGTATAATTCCAAACACCCTTGCACATTGGATGAGAGTATTCCCCATGTTCAACACAACTACAATAGAGCCATACATAGCTCAATAGACCACAACCCCTTTTAGGTGGGGTTGGGATTTCAACCATTGGGTCCCATGAATGTTACACTACCCCTTGCGGCCACCCAAGAAGACTCGTCCCATGCTCCAACTGAAGTTGACAATGCCACCCAGTTCATTGAGTGGATCTAGCACATCCTTTAACATGTTCAATATATTTTATAGAATTCCAATGCCAAGTACAAGTAGCGCCATGATCAACTCTGGGTGCCACACCAGTTTTAGGTGGGGGACAAATTTTGGTTGCACTTGTTGAAAGAACTCCTTACATGGCCTCATTGGAACCTTAGTCCACTAGTTATGTAACTTACACCATCACCAAGGCTATGGGTGACAATGCTTTTGAGCTCAACATTCCCCCCTTCCTTGGCTTGCACCCAATGTTCAATGTGGACCTCCATCGACCCTATTTTCCACCATTATTAGACACCTCGGAGATAGAAGAATAATTGACACGAACATAGCTCAACCCTGACTGCATGGAACATGCATCCACCGATCAGATCTTGGACACATAGGTCAAGGGAACTCTCCAGCAGATAATCCAACTATATCAGGTTGTCAAAGGTGGGCAACTCCTGCACCAAGTCAAGTGGCTCACCTTGGGCCAAATTCGACCGAAATTTCCTCATCTGATGGGGGAACTCAACGCAATGGAGAAAATTGCTTCATAAGAGCATAGGATTAATCTAGGAGGATCTTGGTGGCCACCCACCTCTTCCAATTGGCTCAAAACAATATTTTGGCAATTTACTATTTTAGCATTTTTTTTTCAGGTCTTAAACTTCTGGGGCCATTTTGAGGGCCTAAACGACATGTTTTCACAATCAGGCACCTCATTGATACCTAAAGGCTCTGATTTATCCTTCAAAATGAATCTCCTCATCCATACCTTTCCAACGAGCTATCATGCACCCTAAACGAAGATTGTATGGAAAATTTACGACCCCTAGAAGTTGATGCACTAACTTACCCCAACAAGGCCCACATGACTTTTGGTGCTTCATCTCCTAGGGTTAGGTTTTTTGATGTATAGGGATTTTGAATTCATGTTTATTGTAAAAATTCTTTCACAACCTCATTGTACTCATCTTCTTGTGAATGAGCGTAGTTGTCACATCTCTTCTCATAGATAAGTTGCCACTATTCTAGCAAGCTTGTTTTCAGTATGCATTTTACAGTTTCAACATATTTCTTATTTAATAGATGTCAAGTTTTATTGTATCTCTATTATTATTCATTGTGTCTTTGTGCTACTATTACAATTCTGTGTTTTCATTTCATTCCTCATAAATATGGATCAAGGTAGGACCTTCTCGTCCTCGTGATCCAACATGGAAAGCTCATAGAGTTTGATCTTCTCCACATTAACTACTAAGTAAATTCACATGTATGGGGCTAGACTGAGTCTATCGGATTTATCTCCCACATTTTTCAATACCTCAAAAGGACCATACCACAGAGCCTTGATATTCTTACCAAGACCCTATAGCCTTTCCTTATCAAGCTGTAACCATATTATGTCTCCCACTCTAAATGTTCTCTCTATTTTTTGTTGGTGATGTCTAGCCTTGTACTTTTCATGTGACTTCTTCAATGTCTCTTGTACTTGAAAATGGATCTTCCTATTCTTCTTAACATTTTTTTATTCTTTTAATGAATCTCTTATGATGTTCTCCCTCACTCCTCCTTGTTGTCCATATACAACATCTAAGGGTGAAGGTGGAAAATGTCCAAAACAAGTTTCAAAATGTGACTTGCCATTAGAAGTGTGGAATGCTCTATTATAAGAGTGTTGTATATAGATCATATTTTCATCCCAGCGCTTCAAATTATTCTGATTGTAACCCCTTAAAAGTTGCACCAAAGTCTTGTTGACTACTTATATCTCCCATCTGTCTGTGGATGGAATGTTGTAGAACTATTCAAATTAGTGTCCATCATCTCTCACAATGTAGTCCAAAATGCACTAAGAAATCTAGTATCCCTATCTGAGATGATGGTCCTTGGTATCCCAAAGTGCACCTAGACCTGTTCAAAGAACTTATTTGTTGCTTATTGTCTATTGATGGTCTTTTTACAAGGCATGATAATGCACATATTACTCAACCTATCAACTACCACAAATAAATAGTCATGTCCCTTCTGAGTTGTTGGTAACCTTCCCAGAAAATCCATGGAAAATCTTTCCCAAGGTCAAGGGGGTATAGGTAAGGGATGGTATAGACCTTTCTTCTTATTGTTGGTCTTGTTGATATAAGAAAGTATACATAATCTAATATATTATTCTACATATTCTTTCATTCTACGCCAATACACATACCTCTGTAAGTTGGAAATTGTCTTTCGAACACCAACATGTCCTACAATCTTGGAGGTGTGATCCTCTCTGATAAGCTGCAATCGTTCAACTTTAGGAACAAAGATCTTGTCAAGCATATAGATTAAAGAATTCTGGAAATGATAGTAAGCCTTTTCATCACCTTCTTCTATATGAATTTGTCTCTGTAGTTGTGGAAACACCTCCTTGAATTCTTCATCTTCTATTTATGCTTGTTTATATTCATCAGGGTTAAAGGATCCATGTGCATTAGAGTTCCCAAAGATATAATCTTGGATGTGGGTGGTCATGAAAGCATGTATTCCAACTTATTTTTTCTACCCTTCTTATATTTTATGACCAAATGAAATTGTTGTAAAAACCCCATCCACTTGTAATGCCTGGTTTTTTGTAGCTTACTCTGGGCTTGCAAATACTGTAGTGGTTGGTGATCTGTGAGGATGATGGTCTCCTTKCCCATCAGATAGTGCTTCCTCTTTTTGACAACTTGTACCAAGGTATAGAGATACTTGTTGTAGGTAGGCTAGTTGAGTGTTACCCCATGAAATACTTCAGAATGATAGYAGATGGGCCTTCCTCCCTACATCAGAACTACTCCCATGGCCTTCCTCARAAAGGCATAATCTCTTGGAAAATAGCAGATGGGTCTTCCTCCCTACATCATAACTACTCTTCCCCTACCTTTTCCTAAAGTAGTGCCACCATATCCATTGGTCCTCAACATACCCAATAGGTTAGAATTGGGACTTGATAAGGMTTTTGAAGTCCTCCCACCTACTTACTGGTGGATCACCTTCTAGCCTAAGTGTTTCCATATGGATTTCCCACTAATTTAAAGCATGGCCCTCTAACTTCAATACAACAAATGAAATGTTATGCTCCTCATATATATGGTGAGTGCTAAAATAAATTTCTAGTTGTTGCAACCAATGATTGAGTTTCAATGCATCGATCTCACCTTGGTATGGCTTTATGTCCACTTTCATTTCCATGTTCAATAGGGACCTTGAAGGGTTCATGGCACTCGAACTCAACTGATCTTTATCAGATTCTTTATGTGACTCTTTTCCTCAGTCTTCTTGATATTTTGACATCCCCTCTGGTCTAATCTCTGAGTTAAAGTCTCCATCATCTCCAAATGGTCTGAGATCACTTGTTAGAGCTTCCATGAGGAGGTTATTATTACGATTGATGTCAGTGACTTGTGCTTCTAACCTCTCAAATCTATCTTCTTTTGGATCTCAAGAGTTATTATGAATAGACTCGTCTTCCATGGCTAGGGTTTATGCGACTTCTCTTTAAGTCAATTCATGGATCCTGCAACTTCCCACAAATACCCAAAAGAAAAACCTGCTATGATACCAATATGATCTATAAATTTCCATGGATATTCCACTAGAACAATTCATCACAACAAATCTGATAAAGAAAACCGAAATCTACCTATGAAGGTTAAATTCCTTTAGGTTTCCAAAATATTTAATTACTTATTTTCTGCTTATGCATGAAAAATAAAATTTGGAAAATAGAGAAAACTAAAATGCAATCACACACCATCCACAAAATGACACAAATATTTTCTCTAGGAAACCCTTACAGGAGAAAACTGACCTAGAAGGTGAGGCTTCTCTACCATCTTTTTTCTAGTATGGAAAAAATGCTAGTACAAAGGAAAAGGCATTCTCTATGGAGTTACCTAAGACCTATGACCTGTTAAGATACTACAGGACATTAACCCCCTCTATTATTCTCTTGAATATCCCACTCCCAGTTGTTTTGTGTTGCTATGGAACAAAAATACAATAACATAGAGTGGAACCCTTCTCCTTATAGTGGCTTGGTATTTAACATAGCCCGATAACCATTTAGGGGTAGGTTTTTTACTTCCTCAACCCTCAATTCTGGTAGGTTTTTTAACCTTCTATAATTTTCTTGAAATTCCTCATGTGGCTAGCCGCTTATGCATGAGTAATGGGGAACGACGCAACATCCTATCATACCATGGTGGTCAACACGATAGGTCAACTTGTGGGAGGCATAATTTTTTCATATGAACTATGATTGACACATGATTTGCATTGTTGGAAAGGTATCATAGTGTAGAACATAGTCAAGGGGGTGGGCACATGTTTTCAAACACCAAAACCCCAAAAAATGTCATTTAATTCCTAAAAATGGATAAGAAAGATTCATGGTCCCAATTTTCCAAACTGGGACCTGCCAGTAAAATGACCTTGTAAGCTAATTCCTCCATTTTTTTCCACTTTGAAATCATCGAGATATATGAAATATAATATAATGATCCAATCAAGATCACTTGTCCAGACTTGGAGGTATAAATGAGTATGGGGTGATGGGAGGAGTTATACCCCGCTTCATGTGAAATGATGATTCGTTCCACTTGAGTATTGATTTTAACTGCATGCAGTTTCTAATGTTTGGATAGCTTAATTTCATGGGAGATAGTCTATGAAAGGGAAACCTCATTTTGATTTAACACACCTTATTTCAATAATGCTCCCATGTTTTCCTTGGAGTTTTCTCGACTCTTAAGAGATTGAAGGACAGAAAAAGTTAGTGGAGTCAAAAACAATTTACAATCCTTTGTACTCTTAAAATCAATTTGAAGAGACATGAAATCTATGAAGAAGACAAGACTCACATTTGAAAAATGATAATAAAAAAATCTATGATAACTATGAGTTTCTAGATCTTCATTGTTTTGAGAATTTTTAACCCTAATATATAGGTACGGATTCTACTTGTTTGTTAGAAGTTTCCCTAAGCCTCGAGAATATGTCAATTCACATTTTTCCTTGTTGTAAACAACCCCACACTTATCGGCGGATGGCTTAAGACCTTATTGAGTAACTCAATACTCTTTACTCTTAAACTTGTAACCTCCTGAAACTTTGAAAATTAAAAATGAAATATAAGAACCATTTCACTGCATGCTTTTAAGCCCTTAGAATGCATCTACATGCTTAAGCCCTTAAAAGTCAACTCTAAAAAGTTCCAAATTCTAAAACCATGATACATGCAAAAACAACTTCCAAAAATTTCCCAATTATAAAACCATGATACATGTAAAACAACTTCTTAAAGGTTCTGAATTCTAAAACCATTATCCCTGCA
>ML781483.1:602259-614682 GCA_009831015.1 Picea engelmannii | reverse complement strand
TATTCTACACAAAATAAAATGAAATCTCAATATCAAATATTAAAAAATAAAATATTCAATCATGCTGACATAATCACCAATCCACTTCAGACACAGAAAACAACATAAAGTATATTACAAAATAAAATGAAATCAAAAACAAAATCTTCAATCATGCTGAGATATTGACAAACCTACTTCAGAAAACAACATAAAGTATATTCGCTTTTGATGCCCATTATGACCGAAGGCTACAAATATATATTGGCCGAGAAGGTAAGTGTGCAAACAAGTAACTTGAAGAGATTTGTGTACACGGGACGGACTGATACAGGACAGAAGTCGATAGAAAGACAGATGGCAGGAAAAATCTCTGATACAAATCTATCCAAACGCCGCCCACGATGATGGGTTCTACTTCCTCCACCTATTTGCAGTCGCCCACAGTCCTCGATACGTCCACACTTCTGCTTTTCCCCAAATATTAACTGCACGCCCACGCTTCTGGAGGTTTACACAAACTACTTCTCCCCCTGATAAAATTCAGATTATAGGAGCTGTTGCTGTACGCAGGCTATGCCGGGCTGTAGCAGAATACATCCGCACTACGCCACCTGCAATGGAACGGATTCGGGAGAGCAACTTCACAGATCATATACAGCGAAGACGTCTGAGCAGCAGCTTTAATCCACACGGATTTCTGATTTTACTTTTGATTAGCAGAGATTGAGATGAAGCCCAATATTCTGATGGATAGGTATGAATTAGGGCGCCTGTTGGGGCAAGGGACGTTTGCCAAGGTCTACCACGCTAGAAACCTCGAGACCAGCGAGAACGTCGCCATTAAGGTAATGGAGAAACAAAAAATTCTCGAGAGCGGCATGATCAAGCAGATTAAACGGGAAATCTCCGTCATGAGATTGGTCCGACACCCCTACATCGTTCGGCTCTACGAAGTCATGGCGAGCAAGTCCAAGATTTATATCGTCATGGAGTACGTTAAGGGCGGCGAGCTCTTCAAGAGGGTTGCCAAGAAGGGGAAACTGAAGGAAGAGGAGGCGAGGAAGTATTTTCAACAACTGATCAGCGCGGTGGATTTCTGCCACAGCCAGGGGGTGTACCACCGGGACCTGAAGCCGGAGAACTTGTTAGTGGACGAGAACGGCGACTTGAAGGTCTGCGACTTTGGGCTCAGCGCCCTGCCGGAGCAATTTAGACAGGACGGCCTTCTCCACACAGCGTGCGGCACGCCGGCGTATGTTGCGCCGGAGATCATAACGATGAAGGGCTACGACGGTGTCAAGGCCGACATCTGGTCGTGCGGGATCATACTGTTCGTGCTCAGGGCGGGTTACCTGCCGTTCCAGGACTCGAATCTCATGGCACTGTATAAGAAAATCTACAAGGGCGAATTCAAGTGCCCGCCCTGGTTCTCCTCCGACCTCCGGGGGCTCGTCCTCCGGCTGCTGGACCACAACCCCCGGACAAGGATCACCGTTCCACAGCTCATGGAGGTCCCCTGGTTTCAGCGGGGATTCAAACCCCCACAAGTCGACAACGATGTCGATGTCGGCTTCCTTGACGATGTCGACTCGGCGTTCTTCGTTCCCAAGCCGGCCCGCCTCAACGCCTTCGACATAATCTCCCTGTCGCCGGTGTTCAGTCTCTCGGGGTTGTTCGAGGACAAGATCTTGAAGCAGGAGTTGTGGTTCACATCAACCCAACCGGCGTCGAGCATAATATCGAAGCTGGAGGAGGTCGCCAAACTGTTGAGATTCAGCGTCAAGAAGACCGAGGATTGCAAGATGAAGCTCCACGGCTCTGAGCAGGGTCCGAAGGGGTGTTTGTCTATCGATGCCGAGATTTTTGAAGTCACGCCCTCGTTCTTCGTGGTGGAGCTTCGCCAGACTGGGGGAGATACGCTCGAGTACAGTAAGCTGTGCAACCAAGAGCTGAGGCCGGGTCTCAAAGACATTGTCTGGATATGGGATGGTAACCGTCAGTAGAATAACAGTTCATCAGTGGGGGACACTGCATTTGACATCTAACTTGGAATTTTCAACGTGATATGTTTGAAAAGTATCTCATTTGGGAATTATTAACTCTAATTCCAAATAAATATGGAGTTTCCATTCAATGGAAAAAAAAAATGTAATTATTAAAAAATTATAAACATTGTATATGATAATTTATGAGAATGTTTTATTTACAATTTTTCATTTGTTTTTTACTTAGTGGTCAACAATTCTGTGGAGTATGTTAATCTTGTAGCCATCTTCTTCTCCTTACTTTGTCATAAGGTGTCAATTCAATAAATTGAAATTTTGATTGATTTGGAATTTTGATAGATTTCATTTAAAATGTCACAACATAATTTAATTTATTAATCCAACAAGTTGAAATTTGGATTTTTAAATTTTAATTGATTTTTTGAGTAATGGATAAAATCTCTACTGCCAAAGTTCTGAGATACATAGAACTTAAATTATATAGAATTGAGACAGAATACCCCTTCAATTTTGACAAGATTTTTTTTGTTTTTTTTTTCTTAAAAATGAAATCCATTTGCTATAAAATTTGCTTGGTATGCTTAGCTTGGTCTAAAATCCCCTACCCTACCATCAACAAACCTTTTCTACACAAAATATAAAAAAAAATATTGTTAAAAAAAAACATCGTATATAATAATATAATAATATAATAATTTATGTGAATGATTTTTTTCATGGCTTTCTTCCTTTTCCAGCATTTGGTTCATTTAAAAGGGAAACAACCCCTTAGGGGCCAAATTTCTAGGATGCATATAACTTGGATCATGTAGAACTTAGTGTATCCCTAAAATTTTGGTAAGATTCCACTAATAACCAATCAACAAACACTTTGTTGGCAAATAAAAAGATGTTATTATAAAAAGTAAAATTTTACAAACATTGTATATAATAATTTATGCGAATGTTTTGTTTACATGTTTAAAGGTTTAAACATTCCCTTATGTCTTGGAAGTAGGGTAATCTTGTAACAATCTTCCCCAACAAGTTGAAATTTTGAGTGATCCAGAACTTTGGTTGATTTCTTGACTCTCTGGGTATCTTTAAGTTGGGTAAAATTCCAGCCGTCAAAGTTGTGAAACACATAGAACTTGGATTATGTAGAACTCAAGGTACTTTCAAATTTTAAGAAGACTCCACTTCAAATTTTTTTCTGAAAATAAGATTCATTTGTTACAAAATAATTACCTTAGTTTACTAGACTTAGTTTACAATCTTCTAACCTCCATTAATAACCCATCAACAAACACTTGAGAAAACATGATTTTTAATAAATAAGATATCTTTTAAGGTCCATTAATAACCAGTCAACAAAAAAACATGTTTTTTAACCGGTCAACAAACACTTTGGAAAACATGTTTTTCAATAAATCAAGGATCTTCTAGCCTTTATTACGCCGAAAGGCGTACACCTATTGACAATGGGCACAATTAATCATCTTTTAACCTTATTTAACCTTAAACCCTAATCTCATGGCTATGCATTGAACATGCTGGGATATTCTTAGTCGTCCTCCAAAATCAATGGGTCAGATTTATTGTTCATAACTTTCTTGTGTTTATCAAGGCATCAGTTAACATGTTTACTTTTTAACATTTACCTAATCACATTAAAAAATTACTGTAAGGATATGTAATTGCCACGTTTAAATGATTAAGTAGGATTAAACTATGGCATCTAAATAAATGCCCACATTCTGCTTCTGAACGTGTTTCATTTATCAACCTAATGCAGCCAAACGTTTCATATTACCACAGACGATTACCACAGACGTTTTATATTGGGGGCACGCGTTCTCAGCCCATACCTTTTGGCGTTCTCAGCCACTAGTTAGCTACTGTGTTAATAACCAGTGAACAAATTAATAACAATCAATAAACCCTTGGGATCACATGTTTTTTAATAAATAGGGGATCTTCTGACCTCCATTAATAACAAGTCAACAAACACCTATGTTTTTTAACCTCAACAAACATTTGGGAAAACATGTTTTTCAATAAATCAGGGATCTTCTAACTTTCATTAATAACTAGTCAACAAATTAATAAAAATCAACAAACCCTTGGGATCACATGTTTTTTAATAAATAGGGGATCTTCTAACCTCCATTAATAACAAGTCAACAAACACCTAGGAAAACATGTTTTTTAATAAATCAGGGATCTTTCTATTATGATGGGGAATACATGTTTTTTAATAAATCAGGGATCTTTCTACTATGATGGGGAAGCACCACCTTGATAAAATAAACTTAAGGTTATCCAAGCATAAAAAATGGAGTAGTCTAAATTTTCTATGATTTTTTTTTTTTTTTGGAGATAACCACTCAAATCCAGTAACATAGTTATTGAAAAAATTCAATTTTACAGTGTTCAAATCTTATTTCTAAATGCATAAATTGATTCAGCGTCCTCAAAAAAGCATATGTGTGGACATCTAAAATATGTATACCAAACCACTGAAATCTGCCATTCTAACTATTTTCTAAATTTCTAACTAATTTTTAAACAAAACAAATACAAAAATACCTTAAAAAAAATTAATTAAAAACAAAACAAAAAAAAATTAAACTCCATCTTCAAAAAATACAGGGAACATTTAAACTTAAACTTGTAACATCCCAAAAAAGAAGTGATTTGATCTAGTCATCTGCATACGTGAGCCTTCGTGGTTTTTTTTATTGGAAAGGCGGAGCCCAACTCTTTGTGTAAAAGAAACGAACCTTTAATGGGAAATTCGGAATGATCTGGACGTCCATTGACTGTAGACATATCCGTGTCGGAATAAATTAGGTTTTCTCTTATCCTACAAAGAAAAAGTTTTCCATCAATATCAGCCTGTCATCGACGCCACGAGTCTATGATAGGCATGAAACTTCCAGTTACTGCTATTAAAATAATTCGAACCACCCAAATTTTGGTCGTACTTGCTATCGCTCAGATGAATTTTTGTTCTTCGCATATTAAGAATTGTATTTTAATTTATACTCCAGAAACACAGGTTGATAAATAGATTCAAAAAAAAATAAAAACGCTGAATATAAAAATCCTGACAATGCACCATGATACTCACAAAAGTTTTATTTTTTTATATTATTTGTTGTGTCTTTCTGTATGTTGATGCTTTCAAAACATTGTTATCTGAATGTTTGATGCTTTCAAAACAGTGTTCGCTGACACCATTCATGCTTTCAAGATAGTGTTATCAGACCGACACCATTCATGCTTTCGAAATAGTGTTATCAGACACAAGGAGCATAGGAGGGAAGAATTCATTGCTCATTTGTTTTGACCAAGCTGAAGGAGAAAAAGTAAAAATTTTGAACTTTTTTATGGGAAGTGGTATGGAAGAATTTAATGTTACTTTATTTATTTTTATTTATTTTGACCAAGTTGAAGGAGAAAAAAAATTAGATGTCCTAATTTATTTGCAATGTCTAATGTCTAATTGGTAAGAACATGTGTTTCCTCCTAAGAGGTCATAAGTTCAAATCCAAAGGAGTAGGGTATGTATACCTTTGTAGACTTTAGCAGTCAAATTGTTGCAAGGAAAAATCCCTTGTCCCACTAACAAGGGAGTCTCATACACCAATTTACTATGGCTTGATCATAATCTTAAAATTAGAATATTGTTATTATTTATAGAAAAATTTAATTGTTTTTAACATGAAAACAACATTTGGAAAACAAAGACTCCAATGCAAGGAGCTTGCCCAGCTAGATGGCCCTCATCACAACGGGGTGTCACCTCTATCTACCTAGAAATTATTTGAAGTCAGAAATGATCAGAAGCTTAGGAGAGAGCACAGAAGATCTTCAACTAATAGATGATTTCGGGATCTCGGCAATCGGGAGTCAACAACATGGTGGTTGTTGCTCCCCAAAGACGCGAAGTCGCGAAAAGCGAGAAAGGACCTGGACCGTTGGTGCTCGAGAAGATCTGGATTGTCGATATGGTCACATTGATCTGACTCGAGAAGATCTCGGGAACTCGGCTATCGGGAGTTCGAAGCAGGGAGAAAGCTGTCAGCCCAAGGCACGAAGTCGCAATACGCGAAATCGTGAAATGTGTGAGAGGATCTGGACCATTGATCCCGCGGAGATCTGGACCATTGATTTGACACGAGAAGATTTCGGGAACTCGACTATCGGATGTCCGAAGCTAGGGGGGGGCTACCTGCCCAAGTTGCGAAGTCATGAAATGCGGAATCATGAAATGTGGGAGAGGATCGAGATCGCTGATCTCGAGGAAATTTGTATCGTTGTTCTGTCGCGAGAAGATTTCGGGAACTCGACAATCGGGTGTCCGAAGAATGGAGGAAGCAACTAGCCCAAGTCACGAAGTCACAAAACGCGAAATCATGAAAGGCACAAGAGGATCTGGACCGTTGATCTGTCGCGAGAAGATTTCAGGAACTCGACAATCGGGTGTCTGAAGAATGGAGGGAGTTGTCTGCCCAAGTCGAGAAGTCGTGAAACACGCGAGAGGATTTGGACCGTTGATCCTAAGGAAATCTGGACCGTTAATATGATCCGAAAGTCTTGAGAATTTGGACTCCGAGAAAACCGTAAAGAGAAACGTAATTAGTCCTACCTTGAGTTGCGGGCATCTTTGTGTATCTACAGATCTTTTTTGTAAGATTTCAGTTGGAATTAATATAAAGATCCACTTTTATTTACAAAAAAAAAAACATTTAAAAAACAAAGAGAAGACATGAGCTAAGAATGCAGATAAGACTGTAATCATGCAAAGTCACAAAAAAAAAGACGATTTTAACAAAGGTGAACAGAGTGCAGTGAAGAAGATTACAAAGAGAGACATTCCCAAACTTGAAGCTTTAAGCCCATAGAATCTGATATTCATCTAACTTTTTTTTCATTTTAAAATGAGTTTATTAAGTGGGGAGAAGGATTAAAGCGAAATAAACCATAAACTACTTTTCTTAACATTATTATTTATTTATTTTATAATATTATTTTTATTAATATTATATAATAGAAAAGATCGGAATAATAATTTTAGTTTGTTCAATCAGAACGTAATACATCAGAAGACTTTTAAGGGCCCATCCAACGAGACTCATACAAAGAAGACACCGCTTCCATACATCACACTATTCTATTGCAATAGGGCATTGAAATGCTTACCAAACAATGATTATTTTTAAGATCACATGAAACATTCATATAAAGACGGGAAAGAATAATATATGGTGCACTACCTAATAAATATAAATATATAGAGAGAGATAGATAGATAATCTTTTTGATATATTTGAACAATTTATATATAGAGAGAGATAGATAGATAATCTTTTTGATATATTTGAACAATTTATATATAGAGAGAGATAGATAATCTTTTTGATATATTTGAAAAATTTATACTAGATTAATTATTTATATATTAATTATAGAATGTTAAAATAGGTCACTAATATATAGAGTATTAATAATATATAGAGTATTAAAATAATTAAGTAGTTTTATTTATATATTAGTTATAGAATGTTATAATATAGGGAGAGAATAATGTATGTTAATTATTTATATATTAGTTATAGAATGTTAAAATAGGTCACTAATATATAGAGTATTAAAATAATTAAGTAGTTTTATTTATATATTAGTTATAAAATGTTATAATATAGGGAGAGAATAATGTATGGTGCACTATCCTATATATATATATAATCTTTTTGTTTGATATATTTAACAATTTATACTATATTAATTATTTCTTCAATATAAATCATTAAACTAATTAATTTTAAATTATATTTAATCACAATGATTATTTTCTTAACTTAAATAATATATAAATAATCTAATTACTTAATATTAACTCTGAAATATACAATCACATCAATTATTTTTCCAACATAAACCATACATAAGTTATTTAATTATTTAACTTTACTTTTAAATTATATAATCATATTATTTTTTTCCAAAATAAATAATATATAAAAACTAAAACTAAGAAGGAAAAAAAACCTTAATATCCAAGAAAAACATCCAATTAAGAAAAAACACTCCATAAAATCACAAATATCCAATTTTGAAAAAATATGGTCTTGAAAACCCTCTCCAAGACATCAATAAGAGAAAAAAGTCCATAGAAATCACAAATATCTAGTTCCAATGAAAGAGCAAGATTTTCTTAACCTTCTCTAAACTTTGTAAACACGGAGGGAAATTTTGTTATAAACTCTTAATTCACAAGGTAAACAATAAAATTATCTATCCAAAAATTGAAAATATAGAACTTTCACTCTTTTACGAAGAAATTAAAGTTAAAAAAATATGTATACACAAATTAAAATCTCATAAATCCTTCTATTTAAAAAAATTAAAAATGCAAAGAATCATTTAACAAATATCCCTTTAATAATTTATAAATTGAATTCTTCACTTTGACACAAATTTTTAAGTCATTAATGTAAAATTCATTTAACAATTATTTATTTAAAGATTTATATCAATTGAAATCCTCACCTTAATAAAAAAACAAATAATATAAAAATATGTTTCATAATATAAAACACAATAGTTATTAACAATTAAAACCATGAATATCATTCATAAAAATGAATTAGATTACCCTGTGGTTAAAAAGTAATGCAAGCAAGCACTATAATCTCCCCTTATTGCAGTTATAATATATATTTTCTAAGTTTCAATTAAACTTATCTAAAATACCACTATTATTATTATTATTATTATTATTATTATTATTATTATTATTATTATTATTATTATAAATAAATTATGTACATATAAATCTTTTATTTCAATAAAATATTTTTCATTACATTATAAAGAGGAGAAATCCATTCTCAGAAATATACAATTACATTAATTATTTTTTCAACATAAACAATATATAAAAATATACAATCACATTAATTATAAACATTAAGAGAAATTTTCCAAGATCACCATACTTTTGTTGAGTTAAGAGGTTAGGAAGGCTGGTAGTGTGACAAATATTTTGAAAATGAGATCTAACATGGGTATAGGCTGGATAATCTAAGAGAAAGTGATTTTCATCTTCAACTTCTTAGTGTCACAAAGGTGACACACTCTTTCATCCCATGGCTTTTTAGGAATTGACCAACCCCTAGTTTGACTATGGAGCTAGTGAAAATTTGTTCTTATCTTAGCAATGCCTATTTTTTTCTTTACATTTGGAAAAACAAATAGATAATTTTGATCTTCTAGATTAGGGTTGATTACATCCTTATATTACTTTAATATATAAGTTATTTAACATTAACTTTAAATTTTATAATCATATTACTTTTTTTCAAAATAAATAATATATATAAACTAAAACTAAAAAAAGAAAAAAAAAATTGACATCTAAACACTCTATAAAAGCAAAAATATCCAATTTTAATGAAAGAATATAATCTTGAAAACCTTCTCCAAAACATTAATAAGAAAAAACATTCCATAGAAATCACAAATATCTAGTTCTAATTAAAGAGAAAGATCTTCATGACCTTCTCTAAAATTTGCAAACATGGAGGTAAATTTTGTTATAAACTCTTTAGTCACAATGTACACAATAAAATTTTCTATCCAAAAATTGAAAATATAAAAGTTTCACTGTTAGAAAATTAAAGTTGAAAAAATTTATGTATATACAAATCAAAATCCCATAACTTTTTCTATTTAAAAATAAATAAAAATAAAAAAATACAAAGAATCATTTAACAAATATCCTTTTAATAATTTATAAATTGAATTCTTCATTTTGATATATATAATCTAAAATTCATTTAATAATTATTTATTTAAATATTTATATCAATTAAAATTTTCACTTTAATAAAAAAATTATATAAAAAACAACAAATAATATAAAAAATTCCTTCATAAAATAAAACACAATAAAACACAATAGTTATGGACAACTAAAACCATGAGGGTCATTCATAAAAATGAATTAGGTTTTCCATATGTTTTAACCTATGGTTAAAAAGTAATGCAGGCAAGCATTATAATCTCCTCCTTATTGCCGTTATAATATATTTTGTAAGTTACAATTAAAACGAGTTAAAATGCAATTATTATTATAAATAAATTATGTATCTATTATTTCCAATAAAAGGCCTTTCATGAATCTATTATTTCCAATAAAAGGCCTTTCATTACATTACAAATAGAAGAAATCCATTATCTTTATTTTTTCTTTTCTCCTTCTTCGATTTGTTCTTTTTATTTTTACATTCCTTTTCTATAATAAAATAATAAAAGGGAAAAAGTAAGAGATAAGACATGCTATATTATTTTTGAAACTGAAAACATAGATATGAAAAAAAAGAAATTTACAAACCACCAACTTACAAATACAATAGCTAAATCAAGTAAAATAAGCAATATATCATTCCTATAATTTTTACATTAAAATTATGATAAATAATTGAATGCTGTTTTATTTTAAAATTATGATAAATAATTGAATGCTGTTTTATTTTCAGAAAAAAGTAAGAGATAGGACATGCTATATTATTTTTGAAACTGAAAACATAGATATAAAAAAAAATAAAAAAATTACAAACCACAACTTACAAATACAATAGCTAAATCAAATAAAATAAACAATATATCATTCCTATAATTTTTACATTAAAATTATGATAAATAATTGAATGCTATTTTATTTTCAAGAAAAAGTAAGAGATAGGACATGCTATATTATTTTTAAACTGAAAACATAGATAAATAAAAAATAAAAAATTTACAAACCACCAACTTACAAATACAATAGTTAAATCAAGTAAAATAAGCAATATATCATTGCTATAATTTTTCCATTAAAATTATGATAAATAATTGAATACTGTTTTATTTTCAGTTTTCAACATTTTAAATACAAAATATTAAACATCATCAACTAAGTAAGTTGTAAAAAACTCAACATCTCTAACTACACTCACTTATCCTAAAAGAAAACCTAAAATATTACAACAGTGCTAACCCTTCTAAAAGCCAAGCTGATATAGTAAGCAAATAAGAATTCACATATATAAAATTTAAGGAAATAGTAAAAATAAATAATTGACTGATGCTTTGTTTTATTTTCAGTATTTTAAATAAAAAATATTAAACATTATCAGCTAAGTAAGTTGTAAAAAACTTAATTTCTCTAACTAAACTCACTTATCCTAAAAGAGAGAACCTAAAATATTATAATGGTGCTAACCCTTCTAAGAGCCAAGTTGATATAGTAAGCAAATAAGACTTAGCAAATATGAAATTTACCAGCTTATGTAGTAGGAAATAGTAAGAATGATCTATAATCAATTTAGCAAATTCTTCCTCTCAACTGGTTATAAAGCATTCTAATCCTTTTATAATGTCCTTTAAAACTTGTGAAGTCCCTTGACGCCATAGAGTTGTTGATTTTAAAGGAAAAAATCCAAGCTGAGAGATTTCAGTATGATTTACAAATGTGATGATTTCAATCTTTACATCTATTATATGAAACTTTCATGCCCTCAAAATCCAAGAGAGATAGATAACATGTTAACATCTTCCTTCTCGGCTTCTTCTCTTTCTCTTGTTTCATACTGTTATATTCTTTCAACCTTAAAATGAGACGAATCTGGATGTACGAACAAAGATTGTCACCGCATAAGAATTTTCCATCGAGAAATGAAGGGGACTTTCACTGTCAACCGAGGAATAATCATTTTCACTATTGGAGTTTTGAGTTACAATCTTCTTTATTAAAAGACTAAAGAAGACTAGCTCTTGCTACTTTTCAGTTGCTTATTTGCAGAAAGATAAAAATGGACTAACTCTTTATTGCACAGAGAGTAGTGTCTGCTTTACAACTTAACATGAGATCATGTAAATTACTTACAATAGAAAAAAAAATTCAGTAAAAAATAAATAACCACATAAGTAATGTATTCATATTGATGATGATGATGATGATGATGATGATGATGATTAACGTCCACTAAGACCTAATTGGTTTATCGGACCTTAAGAGGGCAAGTGATTACTTGTGATTCTTTAGAATTTTGTTTCTGTGCTGGAAAAGCATTAAGAGAAGCTTTCCAAGATCACCATACTTTTGTTGAGTTAAGAGGTTAGGAAGGTTTGTAGTGTAATCAATATTTTGAAAATGAGATCTAATATGGGTATAGGCTAGACAATCTAAGAGAAAGTGTTTTTCATTTTCAACCTTCTTAGTGTCACAAAGATGACACACTCTTTCATCCCATGGCGTTTTAGGAATTGACCAATGCTCAGTTTCACTATGGAGCTCGTGAGAATTTGTTCTTATCTTAGCAATGCTTATTTTTTTCTTTACACTTGGCAAAATAGATAGATAATTTTGATATTCTAGATTAGGGTTGATTACATCTTTATAATA
>ML781483.1:576920-602209 GCA_009831015.1 Picea engelmannii | reverse complement strand
ATACTACAGCCCCAGACTTCACATCCATAAAGAATAATAGGTGTAACAAGAGTCTCAAAGAGGAGTTTCTTCTTATCCCAACTCCAAAGTTCAGCTGATTTACAATTGTTTTCAAGTCCATAATAAGCTTTCCATCCCTCAATAATCTTTTTCTCAATGCTATAATTCCAATTAAGCTTGTGGTGAATATCAATTCCAAGTTTTGTATGAAGTCACTTCCTCCTAGTTGTTGTTGTCATATACCAATGTATCATAAGGGATCATATTGGATTTAATAATCATGACCTTAGTCTTATCAGTATTAACAGTCATACCCATATTGGAGCAAAAATCCTTAAGGATTCTTAGTTGGTTTTCAAGATCATATTAAACTCAGATATATCAAGCACCTAGAGGATTCCTATTTAGTAAGACATATTTTTTTTATCATTTAATATATGATGGAATTAATACATGACATGAAATTAAATGATAAAAGATTTATATATTGAGAAATTTGATCCATCTAGGTTCTTGATAGATCTGGGTTTAAGATGGGTTTAAGTTAGTAATACTATTATAAGTACATTTGTGGGATATTAAGGAATACCCATAATTTCACTAGATATTGATAAATACCAAAATCTTTTTGTTGAACCACCCTCTCAATACATTATTCATGAGATAAATCCTTACCATATAAAGCAATTTATATTTCCACTCAAACTCATTGTAAGATGTAACATGCAATATTACTCATTCATTATTTAAAGCTTAACTTTTCATAAAATCAATACAACAATGCCCATTTGCTTGTCATTTCCTTACCATTTTTTTCATCTATATTGTTTCTTGGATTAATATGATTAAATTTAGAAAAATATTGCACGCAAATGAACTATTTTGTATTCTATTATCATCACATATTTATACATCATGTTTAGGCTTAAGACAGATAGGATATCTTAGCCATACAATCCATTTGTTGAGATAATATCTCAACCACACACATAAATAGGGTCAATATCTAACAAACTCTTAACCAAGCATCTTACATAGAGATTACAATAATTAAAATCAAATATTAAGGATAAGACAAGTAGGACTTAATATCTCCAATATCCCCCTTTAATTAATACTTGTCTTAATCTTTTTTCTGGTTGAGTCTTCATCAACATCTTTATCCACTTTTGAAATTTCGTAGACTAAGCTCCATCTTAATCTTTTGTGTGGTTGAGTCTTCATTAGCATCTTTATCCAGTTATGAAATCTAGTAGACTAAGCTCCATCATAACCATCCATCTCGTAGAGTAAGCTCCATCACAACCATCCATTATGAGCTACCACTTGATCCATTGAAGATACAATTGCTTCATACCATCAATTTTGTACATTTGTAATGATTGGACTACTAGCCATGTTCTATTGACATACTTCCATATGCGGACATACATGGCCTAAAACTGTATTCACTAGTTATCTAGGAAAGAAATCTAGATATTGAATGATGTATCCAGAGTCAATCTTACAACATGCCACATTCATCTATATTCATCATCATTTATTTCACACAAGCTCACAAGTATACAAAGATCAAAAACTGTAGAGACAACCTAATAGCAATGTTTTTGGGGAACTGCACTCACCAAGAACCACAAGATTTTAAGTTAAGTTAACTTGCAATAAATTCAAATAAATAAATTATTTTCTTTTAAGTTAAGTTAACTTGCAATTAATTCAAATAAATAAATTATTTGCTATTAAATAAACTAATATAATTGCCCCAACAATATACCAACAATAGCAATTGTTGAAGAGAATCATGATAATTGTGAACATTGTCATCCTTATTAGTCCCTGCCCTTCGGGCGGGTAGGGACTAATAGTAATCGAATTTATTTTTTCTATTAAACTTGCATGCAAACCAATGAATTATTAGTCATTTAACCTAAGTTTTGGAAAATCCATAAATTTTTGAAACTGCACTTTGCCTTTTTATCCTAAGTTGTAAGTTGGAGGTCTTATTTGGCCTCTTCCCGAGGTCGAGGGAGAAGATAGCTTAGTCTATGTTGATTTAATGCATGCATTTTCATAGTGGATTTTGTCCAACAAAGTAATGCTAGAAATAACTCTAGCATTAGTGCTTAACATTAAATGTTAAAGATTGAATCTCTTTGCAATGCATAGTAGCATAGTCCATAGTGAGTTGATCTACGACTGCCACCTACACCGCCATGCAAACTTTCCACCTACACTGTCGTGCAAACCTGCCACCATGCAAACCTCTCATACCCCTTTTGTACTTACCTATTAGTTGAATCCCAAGCAACTATGTCCGGAGCTGTGTGACTTGAGATGCGATGGAAGTTCTGGACTAAGTACAAGACGAGTTGCTTACTCTCCTCCAACATGCATGAATAATTCTCTGTTCTCAGTGCAATTCCGAGGAAAAACCTTCGCTTCTCCTCAACAACACACTTATCATACTTTTTTTTTACAAGGTAGTTCCGAGAAAAGATGACAAGAAAGAACTCAAGATTCGTGAAACTGTAAGGGGGCATTGAGGTTTAGAAGAATGCTCCTATACTTAATACAAGAAGAATGCAAAGGGAGAAGGTACATACCTTTCCTCTTCCACAATGGCGGGCTTGTCTGTGAGTCTCTCATCATTCTCAAATATATCAAGGCTCTCCTAATTTTGTAGTATATCTTATGAAGACTGCTTTGAAGGGCCTAAGAAGGACTAAAATTAGTCGTTCAAGAACAGGAAGGAGGAGGCGGTTGAAATCACCTATTCTCTTACCGCTTTAGCAGTCTTTTGTCCCAATCATTGGTACCACTATTATCAAGCCCAAGCTATTGGTGGAACCTCCTTGCTCTCACCAAGGCTCCAAAAATTCACATTCTCCAGTTCTTATTCCTTTTTTCCTGGTTCATACGGGTCACATGTGCATATTCCGCTTGTCTGATTGCATCGGCTGGGTAGGGAATTGCCAGCCTCATTAAATCCTCTTTTTAACTGTCCGAGCTCATTATCTACAAGAGTTGATACTTACAGTTGGTTACGCTAAGTAGATTGTGGCATATTGATTAGCTAATGCTCTGTTGTTAATGTCTGATACTTGTTGTATTTGGTTTGATATCGGTATACATGAATCGTTAATGGACACACACATTGGGAATCACTTTACATACCCCAACATTGGACTTATTTATTCAGGAAACATTGTTAGTTCTTATTTCTATTTTATCTCCCAAGGCCTTGTTTTGCACCGACCCATAAACTATTCCAAGTGCAATCTATAAATTTTTAGTTTCAGCTCTAAGCTGCCAATCTCTAGTAAGCTTGGATCATTTTAGATGTAATGTTGTTTAAATTCAGTAGATAATTTAATACTTTGGTAGAGAACGAGGGATTTTTAAGGCCTAGCAAGATTCTATTTTGATCTAGCTATTATATATACATATATATTTTAGGGTGTATATTTATTATTTATACAAAACATATAAGAATACATGTCTATCTGGCAACCAATAATTGTCGATTGAGTCCAATCTTCAGGAGTGTGGACCTATAGATTTAACCTACCTATCTTCAACTTGACTTTTTTTATATGCCTATAATGTTCATTTCAGAGAACATCTACTGAGTTATGGCCTCATAATAGTGTCCTGGCCATAGTTTCCAAAATTTAAAAATAACAGATTGAAACAGATTTCTATAGTATGCTTGCTTACATCCAGATTTATACAAAATTCTAAATATTGGATTCATCATATTCATTTCAGAGTGCCACACAAAATTCCATACATAATAGAAATTGAATTTACCCGAGATAATGGGTAAAATGCATTTACCAGTCATTTTCTAAGTTCATTAGTTCAAAATTTCCAATATAATGCTATGTTATTGCTGTAGAATTCACCAGTACAATGCAAGATTCATGCATATAAAATTACCAGCTACTTTATAGCCATGTTTGCCCCTCACTTGAAGAGAAAAGTGAGGCTTAAAGAGAAACCCTGCCCTCTCGTCCTCTCCCTAGCCAAAAATATGCCTTCAGTCATGTTGATCAAGCAAATATGTCGACTGAAAATGGATAATTTCAATTCTTACAAGGAGCACCAGGTGATAGAGTCGTTCAATGAGCACGAGGTGATAGAGCCATTCAAGAACAGGAAGGAGGAGGCGGTTGAAATCACTCCACTCTAGGCGGGGAAGCTTCGGGTAGTTGTTCTCGGGACTCTTGTTTTATGTGATTAATATGCAATCGAATTGATATAGCAGAGGAGTAGATTCTTTGACTAGCTTCTTACTTCCTGCATAGTCTGTTCCATGCTTAGGCTAGTGTCTGGATTCACAATTAAAGAGACAAGTCTCGTCTACCAGGAACATGATTTCCACGTACTTCCCATGCAAAATCGTGGTATGACATATGGAGGAAAGACTAGAAACCGTCAGATGGACACGCTTATTCTGATATTTTAAATGATTATTGTTTTAATTTATGTGCATATGTGTTATTGTCGAAGTGAAATTTTATGTCCTAAATTTATGGTTCTGTATTATGAAAAGAATTGTGGTAATATTGATCTTTTTCCCTTGTGAACTGGCGATCAATATCGTCGACTAATCGTATCAAAAGAAAGAAACGTTCGGTAGTCATCATCTAATTACCTCTTGACTAAAACACTCCTTAAATTATTTACTGAGTTGATTGTTGTATCCTTCAACATCATTTCGTTAGTTTCCTGCAGATTAGTTATAAAAAGATGTACATTCAGACATGTAAACAAATTATGAAGGTTACCGTAATTTTGTTTTGTTACCCACACACCAAGAACATAACTTAGTCGAGATTGATCATCTATTTTTACTTAGTCTCTTGATTTATTTTCACACACACTATTCGAGTCCTCAACCAGGGAGTTCAACTCCAACACTCCCCAGCAAAGAAGCTTCATAAATAAAAGCCTCAATTGTATTGTAGAAGTCCCTTTTGTCTTTATCTTGAAATGTTAACCTATTTGGATTGAGGGAAGCGACAGATAATGTATTCTGACAACACACCCTTGAATCGTTGGGAACGGGTCTTTAATTTTTCTAGCTCCAATGTTGACGAGGAAGGTCCACCTTAACAATGCTACTAGTTAGATTTCTCTTTTGACTAATTTCTCTAGAAATATTAATTAAACTTCTGATGTTGTTAATTTCAACCCCTTAAAATCCTTAAACTTATGAATAAAGTCTCTACAGAACCTGATTGCCCTGTATTACTCTTAATTACTTAATTGTTTATGGATTTCTAGTTGATAAGTCAGATTGGTAACTGTCAGGAGTTTATTTTATTGTATTTTCTCAAAGGTCGATAATTGATATATTTCGATTTAATTAGTTAGTGAGGTAGGTTATCACGTTAGATATGTATTTAGGTTGTTTACCTTCCCAAGAGATTCATTGAATGAATTTTGTGCAGAGATGTTAATAACAGTTACTCACGATAATATTTAGACTCGATTTAACTTACTTAGTCTGAAAATTTTCAGACTAAGCCTCAGGTCGTCAAGGGTCAGGTATGATCTTGTCACAATACTTCCAAAGCCTTTATTCGACAGTTAGCCTTGCATTCATAGCCTATATCTCTTGGTTTTTGTTCATATTTGAATTCAACCCCAAATGAAATTCATAAAAATTTCAACAACAACAAAAAATTGCAATTGGTATTATTTTACGAGTAAGCTTATTCATAAACTTATGATTTCTTTAATAAACTGGTATATTCATCAAGTGTTCAACCAATTCTAATAAGTGAAGTCGGACCTTGAACCAATTATGAGTCCGCTTATACTTTTAAAACATTGATATTGCTAAATTCTATCCATGAAATCAAACCAGATCATCAACTTTCGACTTCGTTTTGTAATGAGACGTTGTATAAAAGGTAAGTTCAAGGATACCAATCTTAACAAGGGGTTATGAGGGCTATGTGAATGGGTTCCCCCTTGGTTGGCTCCTTATCAATATTTCATTTGTGCTCTACCCAAGTCTAAGAGCATACCTAGGTTGTAAGAAATGTTGCAGAAGGTCATCTGATATTCTATATCAACTACCACAGAATCTTCAATTTCATGTGCCATTTGACCATATCATTATTCCTTGTAAACGACACTGTCCTTTTGTGCTTCGCTCAACAGAGAGATTTTCATCACGACCCTCCAAATGTTGAGGTATCTTATTCAACAAGTAATGATCTATCCTTCTACTCAATTTTTACATGGAACTCATCATCGGACATTTAAAAAAGAGCAAGAAGCTTGAAGCAGTACCTGTACCAAAAGCCAAATGTTTTGACGATGTTGCAACATAATACCTGGACCGAAAAACCATACAGAGAAAATCAAGTCCAACACAAATAGATCTACAGTTCAATCTACAGTTCAAACTAGGGCTAATAAAATCGAGCAGGTCAAGTTGAAACAGCAAAACATGTAATTGAACTTCAAACTTACAAATCTTAAAACTGGAGCTACAAACATGTTTTTCTCTCCAAAGCTACAAATCTCGCTGCTAGCTCCTCCCTTCTTAGCAGGGACTTGTTGCTCCACAACTCCCCTTATTGATATTAGGCACCACCCTCACGCTATCATCCTTTATCATCTTTCTTGGTATTAGGCACCACCCTCACCAATATTTTTGGCACAACGATATAATTATATATCTCCATCCACCCATAGCATGCATATTCTAAGGTTGTCGTTGAGAGAAGAAACCAGGGGATTATGGATATAGGAACTATCAATGTATGCGGGAGCAAGCGACCTTCGAGAAGGACATTGGAGAAGGAACTCACACTGTTTGTGAAAGGCTGGCACCATCGAGCGGAACGTTGGGCAACGAGATTAAATAAACTTGCTGATATAATCGTTTCTTTAACTAAGGATATTGAATATAGTATTCTTCGTTTTGATTATATTCAATATGCTTTATTTTGATATCTTTAAATGCCAATATATGCTTCCTTTCTATCTCTTTAAATATAAGAGATATATGTTTCTTTTAAATACAAAATGTTATATATTGAGCTTTTCTGCTTAATACGAAATTCATAAGTAACAATTTTTTATTTTTTTATTTTTTTTAAATAACAAGTAAAATATTTTATTTATAATAATATGTGCATTATATATAACTTTTTATTTTAATTTATTTATAATATAATTATAACTTATATAATTATATAAGTTTAAATCTAGAGGGGTAGGGTATGTATACTTTAGATTTTATCAGTCAAATCGCTGGGCAGAGGAGGATCCCTTGTCCCACAAACAAGGGGGTCTCATATACCAATTTGATGTGGCTTAACGATAACCTTAAAAATAAATTATTATTATAATTATTATATTTTAACTTTTAAAACAATAATTTCATATTAAAAATAAGATTTAAATATAAAATTATCATTTCTTCTATTAAAATATGAGTGTTTTCTATAAGTTTTTTAAATAAATAATGTTATAAATTTATTAATTAATATAAATAGAGAAAAATGTCACCTATTTGAGAATACACTTTACTTTATTTTATTTTATTTTATCTTATCTTATCTTATCTTAGATGAAGACATCATTCTTACCATTTCAATATATTTGTCCAAAAGTTAATGTGATACATATAATATATCAATAATACATTTGATTTTTTCCTACTTATTAAATTTAATGTTAAATTTAATATGTAACCATTAAATAATAAAATATATAAAAATATTTATTTATAAAAAATTAATTAAATAATTTAATTTTATAATTATTAATCATTTGTTTCTATAGAATAAAAAACAACATACATGATGTTTTATTATCATATTTATTTATGTATATTATAAATCATACTTATTAAATTTAATGTTAAATTTAATATGTAACCATTAAATAATAAAATATATAAAAATATTTATTTATAATAAATTAATTAAATAATTTAATTTTATAATTATCAATCATTTATTTCTATAGAATAAAAAACAACATATATGATGTTTTATTATCATATTTATTTATGTATATTATAAATCATATAGATGTTGAGAAAATTAATAATGATTAATGGATTTATAAATTTTTAAATAAAATTAATATAGTCAATAAAATATCATAATTTTTATAATATAGAAGTAATAATTAAAAATATTTTTGTGTTTTTTTACCATACATCTATTTTTTTTAGATGAAGACATATTTGTTAAACACTCTTGCATTTGTCATACATATAACATATACATAAGTTTTTTTTAAATCAATTTATTATATTTGAATAAACATTTTGTTTAAGACAATTTCCTAAATTTTGAAAAAAAGAAAATGGATTTTTTTTTAAATTTATATTTTATGTTAGAATTTTTTTTTTAATTGAAAAGATTTTTTTTTTAAATTTATATTTTATGTTAGAATTTTTTTTTTAATTGAAAATTGATTTTTTTATATAGAAGATTAAAAAAAAATGTTGTGTTAGATAATTGCACTCAAACATAGAAGAACATTGCATTGAAACATACAAGAACATCGCATTGAAACATACATCGCACTAACATATTTAGGAACATCACACCGGAACATACATGAACATTGCACTAAAACATACAAGAAGATTGCATTAAAACATACAAGAACATCACATTGAAACATATAAGAACATGCTGGAACATAACCCTTAAGGAATGTCGCAATGTGACATAACCCTTGATGAAAATCATAATGCAACGTAACTATCGAGGAGCATTGCAATTCGACATAAGTTGATGAATATGTATTCCACAATGTGAAATAATCACCAGGGAACATCACAATCCAAAACAACCCTTAAGGAATGTCACAATGCGACATAAACCTTGATGAACACCATAATGTTGAATAATTGAAGAGGAACATAGCAATTCCACATAAGTCAACCAATGACATGTTTATCACAATGGATCACAATTATTTAGGAACATCACAATGGAACATTACCCTTCAAAAATGTCACAAGGCAACATAAAAATTGAGGAACATCACATATGACAAAACTAATGAGGAACATAGTAATTCAACATACGTAAATGAATCTAAATGGCATAATGTGAGATAGGAATTGGAGAATTTTTCAATGTGACATGATACTTGATGGACATTTCAATGCAACATAACCATTGAGGAACATCACGATGTGACATAACCCTTGAGGAATGTCACAATTTTACATAACCATCGAGGAATTTCGCAATGTGACAAAACCATTGAGGAACATCTCAATGCCACAGAACCATTGAGGAACATTGCAATGTGACACAACCATTGATGAATATTGAAATGTGACATATCCCTTGAGAAACATTGTAATGTGACATAACCATGAGGAACATTACAATGTAACAAAACCATTAAGGAACATTGCAATGCGACACAACCATTGAGGAATGTCACTACATGACAAAACTCTTGAGGACCGCAGTCATGTGATATAACCATTGAGGAATGTTGCAATGAGAAGAAACCATTGAGGACCATCACATCTGACATAGCCATTGAAACGTCGCAATGTGACACAATTATCGAGGATCATTGTAATATGACATAACCATTGAAGAACGTTGTAATGTGACAAAACCCTTGAGGAATGTCTCAATTTGACATAATACATGATAAACATCACAATGTGACAAAACCATTGAGGAACATACCAATTTGACATAAGTCAACCAAGATGAATGCCATAAAGAAACATTACCATAATAAACCATTTTTAAACATAATTAACATTGTCAACAATAATGAACTATTGTCGACTAAATACAACCATGGTTAACATAAATCAACCATGATAAACATTGCAATAAAAAACATTGAGGAATGTCTAACAATAGGAAAACATGGTCAGCCATAGTCAACCACAATCACCATGGTTAACCATTTTGAACCATAATAAAAAATGGTCAAACATAGTCAAACATGCTCAACCATTGTCAACAAAAGTGAACCATACTTAAACACAATCCACCATAATCAACCATACTCAAATATATTGAACTAAATTCTACTATCGTCAAACATGGTCAACCAAAGTTAACCATGGTCAACCATAACTAGGCATGCTCAACTATTGTCAACCATGGTTAACAATAGTCAACCTTGGTTCACTATGGTCAACCGAAGTCAAGCATGGTCAACCATAGCCAAACATGGCTAACTATAAAAAAAAGTGATGGTCAACTATGGTCAATCCATAGACAACCATGGTCAACTAATATCAAGCATAGTGGACCATGGTTGACCCAAGTCAACCATGGTCCACTAATGTGAAAAACCAACCAATTCGTAGATGAGCATGATCAACCAATGTCAACCATGGTTAAGCATGATAAACATTGCAATATGGAAAAACCATTGAGAAATGTTAGAATCTAACTATAGTAAAACATGGTCAACCATAGTCACCATGGTAAACCATACTGAATATGGTCATCCATAGTCAACAATAATCAAACATGGTTAACCTAAGTTAACTAAATCCAATTGTAGTCAAACATGGTCAAATATATTCAACTGTTGTTAACAAAAGTTAACCATAGTCAACTAAAGTCAACTATAGTCAAACACATTCTACCATAATCAACCATATTCAAATATATTCAACTAAAGTTTACAATAGTCAAACATGATCAACCAAAACTTGGCATGGTCAACCATAGAAAACCATGGTCAACTATGACCAACCTATAGACAACCACTGTCAACCCATCAACCATACTCAAACATGATCAACCATACACAAACATTTTTGTACATTGTTAACCATAGTCAATCATAGTCAAACATTGTTAACCATAGTCAAGCATGAACAACCATGGTCAACTAAGGTCAACCAAAGTCAACCATGGTTAAATACAACTATCGTTGGTCGAACATGTTGAACCATATCCAAACATGGTCAAACTTTCTTAACCATAGTCAACCATAGTCATCCATATTCAATCAAAATCAACCATGGTCAACCAGAGTTAAGCATTTACAAACATGGTTAACCATATTCAAACATGATCAACCACCATCAACCAAATGTCATGTATAATCAATCATCATTAATTACAATTAAACATAGTCAATCATGGTTAATTGTAGTCAACCATAATAGACCATGGTTGACCCAACTCAATCATAATTAAGCATAATCAACCATGACCAACCAAAGTCAACCATAGTGAAACATAACCAAACATGATCAACCATATCCAACCATACTAAACCATAGTCAAAGGTTGTCAACCATACTAAAATATCATAGAATTTTATATAATAATTATATTGATATTTTAATTCACAAATCTACTAAACTTCCCATGCACCAATCAACTAACACAATCAAATAATTAAAATTGGTTGATATAAGTTGATCAACTTCATTAATTTAAAAATTTTAAAAATGACATTATCCATACATATCAACCATTTTTAACTATGTAATTTTGTTAATACAAATACCTTAAAAAAACTCTCACTCTATTTCAAGTCAAGCCACCTTACAAATATTAAAAAATAAATAAAACATAATAGAATGATGAATCACTAACCTTCTTACCTTTTCCTTTTGAAGAAATTGAAATTTCGTCCAGTATTCTTCAAGCCTCCTAAGAGACAAATCATTTCTATCTTCTACAATGGCCGATAGGCTAATCTCTATACATCCAACAATTTCAATTGAGATCATATGTTTAATTTTACGTCCAGAATTTGTTGAATCCATTCCTCTTTTCTCCATCAAATTTATTCCAATAGGAGATATTACTTCCCATTGCTCCTTCAAGCTCGTTCATCTTTTTTCCATCAAATTTCTTCCAATGGAGGAGATATTACTTACAATTGCTCCTTCAAGCTCACAGCTGGTATGTCTTCCAATAGAGAAAAGACAGATTTCCCCATCAACTAGTTCTATCTATTAGTCAGATAAAACATAACATTTGGTTTACCGTAAAAACCATAAGGTTTCCTTGGTCCAACATGAATAGCAGAGCTGCAACATTGCATCCTAAGAACCTTTGACCATTTAAAATGCCCTTTCAAAATTCTTTCAAGTATCACGACTCCTACAAAGTGCCAATATATCTTTACAGTATTTCTATAGTCGGTATATTATTCCTTCTCCCAAACCATCTCCTTAGACCCCAGCTCTTTTGTGTGCTTGACCTATTTTTTTATTAAAAATTTGTCCCAAGGTTGGTCTCTTCTTCTATCTTGAATTGATTTTTTTTACCAGCTGCGTGCTTACCTGTTTTTTAAGTCAAAACCTCTGTCCCAAGGTTGGCTTCTCCTTCTTCTATCTTGAATTGATTTTTTCACCAGTTGTGTGCTTGATCTATTTTTTATTAAAAAATATGTACCAAGGTTGGCTTCTCCTTCGATTTGAATTGATTTTTTACCTGCTGTGAGCAAAATAATGGTTTTTTATTCAAAACAATACGTACAAAGGTTGGCTTCTGCTTCTTCTATCTTGAACTGATTGTTTACCAACTGTGAGCAAACAATGTGTTTTCCACAACCTGCCATTTTCCCATTTCTCCTTTCCTATCTTGAATTGATTTTTTACCAGCTATGAGCAAAATAATGTGTTTTACACAACCTACCATTTTCCCATTTGCAGTGTATGGATAAAATACACTTCCCATGTAAACCCTCCTTTCATGTCATGTCATCGATGAAATGACATCAATAACATAAAACAAAAAAAATCTTGCAAGTTATAATATTAAATAGCGACATAATATCGATCAACATACTTGTTTTGTGTTTTATGACATCACGTGAAGATTTTATGATCATTCGATTGTTGTTTCTTTCAAAATGCCTGCAAGAAAAATGCTAGTAAGACCATCGAGAGGCTCGCCATTCTTCACCATTTCTAATACCTTTCCCATGGTCTACGCATCGGCGATACAAATATCTAACTGAACAGAGTTCACATGGCTGTAAAATTTCTTCCATGTATTAAAACCACCTGTGCCATTCAAATAGATTCTGATCGCTTCTCTGTGTATGGTTTTTATATACAGACGGGGTCTACTGGTTTGTCCATTTGTTGGGCACTGGTTTGTCCATTTGTTGCCATCAAAAGTTCATTGTCCATACGCGTGATCAAATTTGAAAGGATATTCTTAACTTCCAGTTAAATTAACAAGAGTAAATTAAATACATATTTAAAAAAAAACAAATTTAAGGATCAAATAAATTAGTGTAGAAATTTCAATAAAAAGATAATAAGAAACCTACTTTGTAATTTCAAATACAATATTTTGATGGGTTATATATACATTAATAATACTAATAAATCATAAATATTTGACCATATTTTTTTTTGGAGGAATTCCAAAGTGTTAAAAATGATAATATAAAACTCTAGACACAATTACATAATCAAATATTTGTGTAGACGTTCATATAAGAGATGATATAAACTATGTATCCATATGATGCATGAACACTACTTCTTACATTCATATTTTGAGCATTATAATACACCATGAGTGGGCCTACTGGTTAAGAACATGTGTTTCCTCTTAAGAGGTCACATGTGTTTGGTGTATGGCTTGGTAGTGACCTTAAAAATAAAGTATTATTATTATTATTATTATTATTATTATTTTGAACATACCTCAATCCTTCCTAACCATGAGAGTCATGTTCATTCTAGATCTCATTAGAACAAAATACATTGTTGTAGATCTTAATACCTTTATTTAAAGATGATATTGTATCAAAATACTATAAAAGCAACAAAGAGACCCTACCTTCTTTATAGGCCTCTTGGAACATGACCATCTAGCATGATTGCATCAATCGATTTCTTATTATTTAAGGTAACACGTTTATGATTTGAAGCTTCCCAAGATCCATAGAAACATGAAATTAAAGGAAATTACTCATCAAAACCACCAAGTATTTTATTTTTATTGATGATATTGATTGTTCCCTTTATCTCTCAAACCATGTGAAAATGTATGAAAGAGTAGGATGTTCAAGCATAATCCCTAATGCATAAGTTGGATGATAATAAAATTATGTTACCTTCTCCCTAGATTTCTTAGGAATCCTAGCTAGTTTCAAAAATGTCATTAAAAGCATTAATGCTACAAAGGATACATCTCTTTGAACTTGGGCTTGGGATGAGGTAGGGGGAAAGAGATCTATTTGAAATTCTCAAAATATCTGAAAGTGATGTCACACTAATGTCAATGTTGCTAGAAACAAAAAGAAGAAAGTGAAAGAGTGTGATAGATAAAGATACATACAATCGGGAAAAGGGGAATGATCATTCTCGAGAACAATGGAGTGAGGATTTGATGATGCTATAAATTGAATGAAAAAAATCACAATTCTCATTGTTTTAATCCCAATTTTAGGTTGTGTGATGTTGACAAGGTTCATTTTTTGCAAATTCATATCTAAACGATCAAGAACATACAAGTTAGAAAATTTCACCAAGATTAATAGAGTTTTTAATCTCAAATAAATTATTAAATAGTTTTATGTGAAACAAAGAAAAACTACTCATTATATTTATCATAAGCTTGACCACACTTGTACAAGATTGGTGGATTGTTGAGAGATTTACATCCAATTATTAATTGTGTTATGTTCCCATTATCTATTGTATTAGTGGGGATGCCATGAATTACATACCAAGTGGTTGAAAGGCCCACAAATGTGCTGAAATAATAATCATATTAGATACCAAAGCTATATAGATGTCATGAATTTTAACATAGTATGAACACATATAAACATAGAGAGATGAAATATGAATATGAAAAAAAATATGACCTAATTTCCCTAGGTTCACTCAATGTATATTGTTTGCTCTTCAAAATTGACATTGAGCAACTCATTTGTAATTAATCTTACCAATAAGCTCCCAATGCCATTACAATTTACTTCCATAACATATGGCTAATTGTTTTGGATTTTTACAGAACTAAGGGAGGAGACAAATATAAGGAAGGAAAATGGCATTATGGTCACTATCGAAGGTCACAATGATAACATAGTAAATGGGATTATAGAAAGTGTGGGATTCAAAAGCATGAAGTATGTAAATTAAATGTGATGTCAATTCTCATATTGACAAGAGTTAATAATTCTCATAACACATGAATTCAAGTGGGGATTCACAAAAAAAAGTTGTCAATTTCTTTGGGAAGGTTTCATTAAGTGACACATAAGATGGTGCATACACCAATATGGTGTAGGATATTTATCTAGGTGTGAGATGTGTGATATATTTAATATTGTGGAAAGGTACATTATAGAAGAGTACACTATATCATGGAATAGATAAGAGCCAACTAGAATAGATATGACTTTATTCTTTAGATGTCAAAGACATGTAGTGTGTGATGGACAATGCTCATTGACCAAATAAACATTAAAAGTGAGGACATTGATGAGTTATTGAAAATATGACCCTTCTTTTGACGTTTTATGATATTTGTTGTCCTTCATAAATCCCAAGTGATTTTTAAAAATTACATTTTTTTCGAAGGGTATTTTTTGAATTACCCTTTTAGAACAAGTTTGAACCGACAAAATTGAAAGCGAGTCAAGCAAAAGCGAACTTTTTATTAATTCTCCTATATTTTGTTGACCGAAATTGATACAAAACTTCTAATTTGTATATTTGAACCAATCAAAATTCAACAAAATATGAGAAATAATGTATTTTTAAATTTTTTTTAACAAAATCTCAAAAATAATGTATTTTATAATATTTGTTCATACAAAACTTCAAGTCTCTTTATTTGAAGCAATCAAAATTCAAGTAAGAACATGAGAAATAATGTATTATTCATATTAACAATTTGAACCAATAAAAAAAACACTTGATAAACAATGTATGTTAACGATTTTTAATTTTCCTCATTTATGTTGACGTGTTGTGATAAAAAACCTCATATATCTATATTATTGAAATTAAAAATTTTAACGAAAGCCGAAAAATAAATATTTTATATATTAAAGTAAGTCTGAATTCTATACACTGGATCAAAAAGTTGTCCAACCTCTTCGAGACCCTTGCCTTCCCAACCCAATTATCCCTCGCGGTGGGAATGAACCTCATAGTTACCAAATCAACAAGCCTTACTCCCTTAATTTATACTTGGAATCCAAATCAACAAGCCTTAATCCCTCAATTTTATACTTGGAATCCAAATAAACCAAATAAACCAGCCTTGCTCCCTCAATTTTATACTTAAATAATCTACTATAGTATCAACTCTTAAAAAACCTCCCCTACCTAGGCTTGCTCAAAGTAAAATTGAGGTCTTTTCTCACTATGACCTTGTTCTCCTTTAAGTATTTCAACTACCTTCATAAGGATCATAATAATTTAAAACTAAGAGCCCATGACCAATAAATTAAAAGTAAACTTGGTGTAGTGAAAGCAACAAATTCTACTATAGTATCAACTCTTAAAAAACCTCCCTTACCTAGGCTTGCTCAAAGTAAAATTGAGGTCTTTTCTGACTATGACTTTATTCTCCTTTAAGTATTTCAACTACCTTCATAAGGGTCATAATAATTTAAAACTAAGAGTCCATGACCAATAAATTAAAAGTAAACTTAGTGTAGTGAAAGTAACAAATTAACATAAGGATAAATATTTTTCTCCACTATATAAACATTCCACCAAAATTACCATCACATCTAATGCAATGAAATCCAAATCCCTAAATAAGTATTTAACCCCTCTATAACATTATTACTTTGCCCCATTATTCCATGAATCAAGAAGACATCTAGATTATGAGCTTCCACCAACCTAGCTAAATCAAGTATTTTTGAGGCATTGGTGAACCCTCTTGAATTGTAGGACAAAACACTCATTTTGAAACCCTAAAAGGGATATGTCCTACTCTAAGGATATCTATTGCGTTTTATTTCCTCAAGTTGAATCTCAATCAAGTATTTTTCCTATGCATGATGCAACAATATACATTTCCCCCCAACAAAGGATGGACTAGTGTCCTTAAAAGTATCTAAACCAATCTCCCCTACAACTTCCTTGGACCCTCCATCCTTGTTTACTTTCTTTGGCTTTAGAGAATAACTACTAGCTCTTCTAGAGACCATGTCCATCTCTTTCCTAGAATTTTCATAATGTAACTCCTATTTAGTAGAAGAACATGTCGAGGATCTATCTAAAGATGTTACAAGGCTTACATTTTATTTCCCTATTTCATGGTGAAGGGATTCCTTCCTTTGTCGATGACTAGGTTCAATATCACTACTCTTCCTCCCCTTCCAAAACTTTTTAGGGACCTCTAAAGGGAAGAGGAAAACTACCTTATTCCAAAAATACAAATTAGATTTGACCTACTCTAGAACAATATTTTCAAGTGAAGATAAATACTTACCAATATTGCAACTTGCTTCAACCTTTGAAACCTGGGTATCAACGTTCAAATCCATTTGTCATTCCAATGGACATCGAACATAGTTAATGAGGTAAATCATTGTTACACCACTTTTTTCAACAACCCTAGCCACAACCTCATCTACCACCACTAAGACAAGGTTATTTTTCTCTCTCTGCACCAATTTCTCATGAATCTCCTTATCTTCCTTCAGACCCAAATCATTCTTTCTCCAATTTTTCCTTGAAAAAGAATTACTAAAATTTGTAGCATTGTGGCCATAAATATGAGTTACAATCGACACATTTGAAAAGAATTGATTGTAATCCAAAATATGAGAGTAACTCACATCACCTGTAATAATATCCATACTATTTGAAAATTGTCGCAAAAGTCCATTTCCACCAAAACCCTATCAATTTTCCAAAGAGAGATTACGTGAAACCCTAAGTGAACATCCATGGTTTTCCCATGGTATTCCCCAAATGATTCTTGATTTATGTCAATGCTCTCTCAATGTAGAACTCCAATCAGATTCCAGGAAGATTCACCTAGATTGGGATACTTTTAGAAACCTTTGAACATTGGTTGAAGCATACATATCATTCCTTCAAGGATAAAAAGGGTAAGCACCAATACCATTTTTCCTGCATAATATTGTGATCATCCTCCTCAGTTTTGAATATGAACCCTAATCATCTTCTCATGATAATATGGAAAACAAGGCCTTAGCTAATAAATAGAGTTCAAAACCTTTGGATCCACCTAGTTAGACCTTACTTTGCAATATAATGAAAATAAAACCTCACTATGAGTACCTTCCCAGAGGACTCCATCACTTGCTCCAACCACAAGTCCTCCCCAAAACCATTCACACTAGAGATTTTCTAAAATGGACTATCCTCCTAGGCTTATCATAGCTCTATGTATCACATGAGCCTAGGAATATGGCATCCATTTTCAAATAACCACTCAATACTTCAAAATTGATTCCTTGACCAATAAACCCCTCACCTAGACAACACAATTCATCTCAGCATTGAGGATTATCATTTGAAGTTTTTTATAGTTCCACTTCCCTAGAACCCAATCTAGAACAATGAAGAGCCACTTATGTGACTTGAACACATTCAACGGGAACAATAATGGAAGCTCTATAATGAAGAGTCATCCCCCACTTCATGGTGCGTCACCATTCTATACGTCTGCAGTTTCTCGCAGCTGATCATCCGCTTGTTGTGAAAGAAAAACACTTGTTGTTAGTCAACATTATATTCATTCACAATCGACGCATAATTCATATTTTTCAAATGCATACACACAATAGGAAATTTTCATTCTTAACTTCGTCTTTTAATAAAGGGGGTTAGGATAGAGAGTTACTCCTTTTAAAAGTACTTCAAATGGAGTTTCTACGCAACTCGTCCATGAGACCAAGCAGGCCAAGTGTTGTAACCACGCTCTGATACCAATTTGTCACACACCCACTACACCAACTAGGAATTTCCTTTTTCTTTATTTTTTTCTTTTTGTCTTTTCTTTGAGGGACAGAATCCCTGAATTTCCATGGGGCCTAGCATAGACCATACCTTCCCTTATCCTCCTCCATGTGATCGTTGGCTATGACCACAGGCCTTACCAAAAAGGCTCTTTCGGCTTTCGCGATTCGGGGAATTGCGATGCAAGCGTTCCCCTGTTCCCTGTCTTTCGAAATGTCGAAAATAGAAAGGATCTAACAAATACTTAGCTCCTCCCTTGGGTTTCTTGTCATATGACCGATCCTATGACCTGGTGCTAATCTTATAAATTATTTCGAGGTTTCGCGATTCAAGGAATCACGATGCAAGCGTTCCCCCTTTCCCTTTTTTTATCCCTAGGACTCGAAAGCCTGGTATCATCCGGATCTACGGTCCAGATCGTCGGCTTGATCAATGGCCCTAATTAAATCTTGGAATTCTACCTTTCAGGATTTCTGGTGGGGTCTTTACTCCTATTCCTCTGATGTCCAGAACCCCAGTGGCTTTAGACCTTCGCCATGCGTCCCCTACAAATGGACGGTCCAGATTCTTTCGGGACCCGAAATGTTGATTCTCAAGTTTTGACCCTTGATTAACTGCTAGCACCTACCTCCTCCTTCTACCACATGACTCTGTCTGTGACCTACGGCTCATCCACAGAGCGCGTCGGGGTTTCAGGTACCGGGATTTTGTGACTTGCAAAAATGAGGGGTCTTACCCTTTGGTTTCCTGGGTGCTGAAATGCTAAAACCTATTCATGCAAAACCCGCTCATCCAGAGAGCGCGTCGGGGTTTCGGTTACCAGGATTTTGTGACTTGTGAAAATGAGGGGTCTTACCCTTTGGTTTCCCAGGTGCTGAAATGCCGAAACCTATTCACGAAAAGCTGACTCATCCACATAGCACGTTAGGGTTTCGGGTACCAGGATTTCGCGACTTGCGAAAATGAGGGGTCTTACCCTTTGGTTTCCCGGGTACCGAAATGCCGAAACCTATCCACGCAAAACCGACTCATGCATAGAGCACATCGGGGTTTCGGGTATCGAGATTTCATGACTTGAGAAAACGAGGGGTCTTACCCTTTGGTTTCCCAGGTGCCAAAACGCCAAAACCTATTCACGCAAAATCGACTCATCCATAGAGCGCGTCAAGGTTTCGGGTACCGAGATTTCGCGACTTGCGAAAATGAGGGGTCTTACCCTTTGGTTTCTCGGGTGTGGAAACATTGAATACCTAAGAGAACTACTCTCTCTTGTACAAGGTTTCTAGACTCAGATCACATGATCCTTCAATGGTTTCTTGGGTAATTATCCCTAGGCTTGGTGACCTGACTGAAAAGCCTTCCTAATTCGCCGAGCTATGAACTCTGTGTCAGGGGTAAAGTAAACTCGTGGGTTTACTAAAATGGTAGTCTTTTCAAGGGACTCACTCTGGCTCTAGAATGTGAGGGAACTTCCCGGGAGGGGGTGCCTTCGGGAAATCAAACCAGGACACCGTGCGAGTCAAGTAGATGGAACAAATCTCAAGGGAATAGACTCATATTCTGAACTTATTCATTCTCTACATAAACCGATTATGGTCATATAAGTATAAGCATGCATCCATTATTTTCGAACGAAACACCAGGCAAACACTTCTATACAAAAACCATTTATGAGTGTACAAACATGAGCATGCGTCCAGGATATTCAATTCAAGATGCAAGATATAAACACTTATCAGAAACACCAGGTGTGACGCGACTGCTGAGAGGGGTGCTCGTTTCCACCCAAACGTAGGCTCAGTGACTCCAGATGGATTTACCACTATCCACCCCTGAGCTAGACCACGATGCTTGGAGATTTAGTCTCCTACTTCCAGTTCAGTGGAAGTCAAGGATGAAGGTTACTCTCCTCTTCCTGATACAGAAAAATAATCCCAGATGAAGGTTACTCTCCTTCTCCTATGTTTAGAACTCCCTGTGTTTCCAGAGTTTCTTCAGTTTTCTTCTGCGATCCCTGTCGTGCACGCTCTCCTCTCCACTGCCCCTTACCACACTTCCTCCCTTGCCTTTTCTTTTCAAGATTGCATGTGGCGTGAATTTCCCCATCCATGGTCAGGTCTGGGAGCTGTTACGGATGGGCGGTTCACCCCCATCCCCTCATTAACTCTTGAGGAGCCTCCCCACCTACCAATCTGATGGGAAATTCATTCCAGGGTCAGAGAGTTGCTTTGGTCTTTGAGCAAGTAAAAACAAGTACAGTACTTGCTCGGTGGAAGTTAACGCAACCATTCCAGGTCCCTTCCATGACCTCCCATTAGCCATCGTGGTCTCTTTTAGCACATCCCCCTCTCAGCAGTCATGCAACACATAATCATAACATAATTTACATTCATCGACCTTTTATACAAAGGTCCATCAAATCAAACATTCACATCTTTGAGTTTGCCATAGTTCTTGGCCAATATAGTTATTTTTACAGACTGGGGGAAACATGGTGTTACATTGACACTCACGTACATAGTCCCTATGTACACATGTATCCTACCCTAAAATGTTAGGTATGTTATTTCTCTCAAGGAAAATCAATATAATTACCAAGGAAAATTAGTAGCTACGAAACTTGCGAAATGTTGACAATTTCATGATGTACTTCTTTAGAAGATCCTCAACATCGACACTTATGAGAGTTGTATTATTATTTCTAAATACTATTTGATTTGGATGGTAAAAGGACGATAATTTATAAGTGCATGTAGAATTTTTTCAACTATATATGACTTTGAAATTTGTGAAATAAGAAATTGTAAGCATTTTCAAAAAGGATGAATAAAATAAAAAATAAAATTAGCTAATAATTTTATTTGTGGAGATTTTGATTTTTTGAGATGAGACTTTTGTTGAGACTTTGATTTTTCGAGATGAGACTCTAAGATAAGCATAAACTATGACCTCAATTACGAGACTATGATTTTTTAAGATGAGACTTTGAATCCCAAGATAAGTATAGACTACACCCCTAAGACCTCAAGATGAGACTATGAGATATGTATAGATGGTGCCCACAATGGTCTTTGGACATGCTAGAAAAAACTCATCTCCATTGCAACTCACATCATACACATTGCAATCATGCACCATGCACGATGAAGCCTAAAGCTTAAATGTTGAGAATCACATCATGCAAATTGCAATCCAAGAATGTGCACACTGAACCTAAAGTGTCAAGCATCAATGTTGAGATTCATGTGGCACACCCACTCCCATGGGCCATTGGTATGATATATACAATACCAACATTTAAGCTTCAAGTCAATCCAAGAATGTGCACACTGAACCATGAAGCCTCAAGCATCAAGGTTGGGATTCACATGGCACACCCACACCCATGGGCCATTGGTATGATATATACAATACCAATCTTTGGGGAAAGAGTACTCAGATTGAAAGGTCTTTTTGTCCTCCAATAGAAATAATAAAAATGACTTTTCTTGTTTCCATGGGTGAAATATGAATATTTTGTTCGATTTTGAGATTTTTAATGTAGTTTATTTAGTGTTGGTAGTAGAGAATATTGAAGCCTAAAGGTAAAACAAGCCCTCATTAAAGGGTAAGACAAGAGCACTTGTCCTAATTGTTGAAGTTTTTAAATGGAATCTACCTAGAAGCACATGGCCTACTTTGAGAGATTCACCACACAAAAATTAGACAGTGATGGTGAAGATAGTAGGCCACTTGTGTTGTTACCCAATGATTTGAAATCTAGCTGCTAGGCTACCTTTATATCTTTGGGCATGTACCTATACAAAAGTATTAAAGAATTGTTGTTATTATAGAAGCATGCTTGTCTAAGTACATTTATGTTCTTGAAATTGCTAATAGCATCAAGTTTTGAAATGCATGTTTTTATTGATATCCATTGCTAGTGGTTTTTGAGCATCTTCATGGTTTGGATGTGCCCTATGGTAATCACAAAAAAAAGTTGCTATTATATTGACAACACAAATCAACAAAAACATATATGATACACAATATTTAAATGATAAATCAAACATAAATATAAAATGTCATGGTTAAGTGGTTTATAAAACTGACCATAGTGTAAAAGTTCTAAGTTTTGGCCCTTTTCATGGGATATTTTATGCTTACTTTTGTCTATGTGCAGATTTGAGTGGTTAAAAATGTATAATCTAAGTGTCCCAAAAGTTTTTAAGTATCTTGAATTCATTTATGCATCCAAAAATCCAATTTAAACAACAAAAATTGTTATTTCATCGAAATCTATATCCTCAACTTAGGGTCAAAAGAACCAAAACCTAAAACACTTAAACAAAATATTACCCTTCAAATAAATTGATATTTGCTTTCTGACATATCAGGAAATATATATATATATATATATATATATAAACAATTCATATATACCCTCACTTCTCTTTATATATATATATAGATAGATCAAAACTGAAAGATCAGTTGATTTATGCAGTTAAAATTGTGGCTATTAATTTCTTCATATTCAAGAAAAGCCGTGTGCGAAAACAAAGTGATTGTAACTTCTTCATATTCAAGGCTTTCGAAAAACCGTGTGCAGACGACCACAGCTCGTATTTTCACACAGCACGCAACTTAGGGAAGATGGTATCTTTGTTATTCAACGTTGATGTATGACAAAAATTTCAAAAAGAATGGAAGGGTGGGCGGGGATAGATTATCCGACCGAAATAAACGCTGTTCGTGAGAGCAACGTGTTTTTTTAATCTGCGAGGATGGATTATCCAGCAGATATTCAGTTTTTTTTTTTTTTTTAAGGCTTTTAGTATATTTTATCGGACTACGCTTCTCAAAATTGAGATTGCGGATCATGAATGATGTCTTGGTGAGAATGGTTGGATGTTCCATTACTGGATACGGATTTGACAATCAATTATTTGATGAGTATGACTGAAAAAAAAAAGAACAGGTTATAGTTGATTAGTGTGCCTCTTTAAGGTGTGAAGATGTAGACGGTTTAATTATTAATATGTTAATGCTCTATATATGTTTAGATATATGTCATCTGATCTAAAAGTATTTTAAATTCAAACTCTTGCTCATAGTTGTTCATATTAGTTGTTTCCTGTCTTTTTACCCCATGCAATAAATGAGGTAGGTAAGAGATGCTTTAGAAAGTCATATTTGAGTGTGTAAACATATTTCGGAGAGTTTGCATCCAGATATTTCCTCTGAAGTTTTCTAGATATTTTTCCAGGGATATCCAGATCCTTCCTTGACATATTTATATATGTTTTTGGTTTTAATGGAAAAACAATTTTGAGTTAACAGTAGCTAAATTGAATGTATTAGTGTGATCGTGTACTACAAAGTTGTTATACAACTATAGTTGTTCATATTAGTTGCTCCCTGTCTTTCGAATTGATATTAGAGTTGATGGTTTACTCTAATTCGACCATGCCAAGAGGATATCAAATGCCTAAGAGCCAAATCGTTGAATTGTCAATACCTTGCACTTGAGATTTCCTCAATTGAATGATTCTCCTAGGTAGTATTTCTCAAGCCCAAAAAATTGGCATCTCTTTTGATAAGACCAATTAATAATTCAAAAATGAGTCCCTGACTAACAAACCTTGCACCCAAACACCACAATTCATCTAAGCATTGAGGATTAGGGTTTGAAGTTTTTATCAGTTACACTTCCTCACGACCTTGTGAGCCCAATATAAAACAAAGTTGGTGAACGAAAAAGTGGCATGAGGGTCAGCAGGAACACACACTAGCAGGAACACGTGCACATTGTCACGAACACACACACATTCCTGATTCTATAGGTTCTGTAAAGACTAAACCTCTACTCATCTTGCCACACAGAATCGTTGGTAGGAACACGTTCACATTCCTATGAATGCACACATTCCTCTATCATACCCACATTCCTCTATCATACCATTTTTAACAGGTTGCGAGCATGACTTGTGCCCATTTTCACACATTGCGCTCACATTTTTACCTTCATTGAGCAAACACGGAGAAGGAGAAAAGTCAATATCTTTCCACCGTGTCCTATTCAATCCAAGGTATGTTCAAAATTTCTCTTCTTTTCCTCCCAATTTAGTTTTTCTTAGTTTTATTCAATTAATTTAATATATTATAAAAGAATGTAAATTATAGAAATTTGTAATCATATAGAGAAATCTCATCTAGAAAATTTAGATAGAGTCACCTCTTACATTGCCTAATATTTCCCCTTTAAAAATAATTGTAGAGAATTTACAAGAAATGTGATTATTTTATGGGTTTTTTAATTTATAACTATGTCTAGGTCTTACCATGTATAGGAGTTTGAGAGAGAGAGAGAGAGAGAGAGAGAGAGAGA
>ML781483.1:554511-576337 GCA_009831015.1 Picea engelmannii | reverse complement strand
GGGGAGAGAGAGAGAGAGAGAGAGAGAGAGAGAGAGAACAAAATGAGAAATAACAAATATCTTATAGGAGCTTGTGTGCACTCTTAGGAACCCATGCATGCTTTTAAAAATGCGTTCACTATCTTTTGAATTCAAATTTTTAGGGTGATATTGACAACGTGTATGCTGACTTGGTTGCCTCAAATTTAGGGTTTCGGATGAAAAACCTAGTGGTTCGGTCTACAAATTGATAAAAGCCTCCATTTTTGTGAATACCTCTCTATATCTTTGTCTTTGACATTATTTTTCTATTGGATAAACAGTTCAGTTGTTGATGAAACTATACACATAGATAGAGTCAACTATGCAGATTCCAAATATATAGTTTTTTAAAAAAATTGATTCTGTTTACCATTTTTAATCTAGTTTTGTCTTTGTATATATCAAAATACTAGAATACGTACCTCTTTTATTTCTACTATAACTTTTTGTCAGTTTAACCATTTCTCGAATGAGTTATATGTCATACTAGATGAGACCGGTATTTACAATCTAAAAAATAGAAGAAATTATTTTGACCATGTTAAGATCCTCTTAGATTCCAAGTTGCATTTTCAAGAATATATCTACTTTGATAATTTTTAAAAAAGTATAAAATTAATATTATAAATTTTCAAAAACTACAACGCAATAGAAAAATGGGTTCTCTACAAGTATACAAGTTTTTTGAATGGGATTCTATCATTAAGGTACTCAACACAAGCATGAACAAAAACATATACCTTAAATTTTGTTGGAAAACTAACATACCACTATAAAAAAAATCAAATTCGACATAGTTATTCACAATTTATGTGAATAAAAGTTGAATATTTGGAGAGCTAATTCAATTTACTATGTTTCATATTCTTACATCATATTCAAATTCATTATAGAAGTACCTTGAATAATGCCTCCAAGTTAACAGATTGTTGTTTTTCCAGGTTTGCATTGCCATTAACGCATCATGAGAGACCATCATTAGCTTGCACTGACTCAAAGGAATTAAATTAATTTCCTTAAAAAACCGAGCGAAGAGATTTCCCCACTGAAAAACTTCTAGGTGTATTGGATTTTTAATCATACCTATGCTTTTAGGAGGGCTCTCAAATCTATTGTGTAATCACCTCAACCCACATTACCATTAAAGTTTAAAGTATAAATCCTTGTCTTTTGGACCTAGGAAGACATGCTCGCCTTATCCCCTAGGTTTCCACCTTGTCCCATAATTAAAGATCCAACCCCTCTTGTAGGGGTACTCTTGATAGTTTACCGTCTATCTTCCTTCTCAAGTCTATACTTATTTATTTCCATATTATGTTTATTTTATTTTATTTTAATTCTAATTATATATATGGATATAAAATCTCGGTGGTTTAGCGCAAGTGGTTGAGTGTCGCAGTTTCAATGAATGATGTCTTGTGGTCAAATCATGAACAACTATTGTTTCTCTTTGATGATATTGTTGAGCCTCACCTGATCTCCCCACTGGATTAGGCTCATAATCAGGCCGACAATTTACCTTGTTTACCATCAACANTATTAATGTTATTTTTTGGATAGCAACACTTATATGTTTTATCGGAGTTGAGGACTCATTTCCCCTTTAATGAATTATTAAAATACGTTTGTATCTATTATGATTGAGCCTTGAAATTTGGAGTAAACATATTATCGCTCATAGGACATGTTTCTCCAATGACTCCCAAGTAAGATGCCAAGGGCACCATCCTCTAGAAATCAAACATTGCCAATAGTAGAAAAATTAACCACTAGACCATAACTTGGTCGTATTGGAAATTATTAGTGTCTACTCTTGAAGATGAGTGGAGGGTGGGACTTAATCACTACCTTTAGGTATTTCATGATAACTTCTCATTAAAATTGAACCTTTAATAATAATAAAAAATGCATCATCCTTTACCAATGGATCCAACCCCTTAAACACTCATTTCTATATACATATTTATCCTACCCTAAAATGTTAAAATGTTATTAGGAAAATTAAAATGTCTAGGATAAATGATAAAGAAAAGTCCATTTTAACTAAGGCACTTGAGAAATGTTGACAATGAACTTCTTTGGAGGATCCCCAACGTTGACACTTATGGAGAGTTGTCACGACTTATAATTATTATTTCTAACTACTATTTGGTTTGGATGTTAAAAGGACGATAATTTATAAGTGCATGTAGAACTTTTCAACCACTATTAGGTTACGTGGCTTATAAAATTGCCGTTCCAATCCATGTCACTAGCACGTTGTAACCTTTCTAACCTATCGGGAGGTAGANATTGTCTTGATGTATATTTGACAATGTATATACTCGTTTCCATTAGAATAAATCAATAAACTATGAGAGAAAGAATAACATTAAATTTTCTTTACTATTTCATTTACTTTTCCAACAAACCTGGATTCCATGCAACCCATTGTATATACTCCTTTCCATTAGAGTAAATCAATAAACTATGAGAGAAAGAATAACATTAAATTTTCTTTACTATTTCATTTACTTTTCCAACAAACCTGGATTCCATGCAACCCATTGTCGATAGATCCATGTGGCCATGATTCCATGCAACACATTGTCCATAGATCCATGTGGCCATTGACGCGAGATGTTGAGTGGGTAAGTAGGCAGTAAATGCCATGCATTATCCATGTACCCCGTGAGTAACATGGTCTAATACTTGGTTAGTCTCATGCTCGAATACTTGGTTTTGTAACAAAGATGGTTGGTGAGTCTCTTCTCATTCTTATCTCATGACGTAGATCTAGGCGCAGAAATGGAAGGAAGGGGAAACATAAGCAACTATTGAAGCAAAAGTATGAATTGATCCAGATCGATCAGATCAAAATGAAACAACCTTGCCTTCCGTTGAATCACAATCTATCTATCCACCAACAACAAATGGACTTTATACTGAACCAACTGATCTCATTTACCCACCTATGTTTGTAGTGGGAATTGAAACATGGTAAACTCACATCTGAAATTGGTTATTTGAAAAGCTGGGTAAAAGAAATAAATGGATATATTTGGAACTACTACACCCTTCTGTGGGATTCACTCATGGAAGGTCAACCAATAAATGGATATATATGACCTCTAGATATCCCAAAATTAAGTTCTTTTATAATGTTCATTGTCACTAGAAAGCATGCAGAGCCTTGGAAATTCACTGTACACTAGCTCTCTGTCCGTGGGTTCGATCATCAGGCTATTTGTTACATTATGACATCATTCTAGCGATCTTCTTCTCCTTGTAATTTAGAGGTTGAGGGGGAAGAAAGAAAATAAGTGGGATATTTTTTCATTTTCATACACTTGTGGTTTTCCGGTTTTATATAAAAGAGTTGGATGCTAGTAAATGAAACGCTAAAGTTTCTACATGGCAAGTAAATAGAAGGACCTCTAAGGTTATTCTTCACAAATGTTTTTGCATAACTAGTTGCAAAATGTTCAAATCCGTTTCATATGAATTCAATACTATAATGAAAACCAACATCATAATGTCCTCTCCACATTTTTTTGGTTTGTAGTGAAGAACAATATGCAACCACAATAATCTAGGTGGATATTGGTGGCCACCCACTTGTTCTAACTGGCTCCTCTTGTTAGTTTTTAGTACATCACGTTCTTTTGTACTTCTTTGTAATTGTGGGTCCTACACTTCTGGGGCTGTCTGAATCCATACACATACTCCAAGTGGATACTGGTGGCCTCCCACCTAATCCAACTAGCTTATTTTGTATGTTTTCATGTCAACACATCTTGCTTTACTTCTAGGGCCGTTTTGGGCCCCTAAACAGAGTTTGTTGGCTCGCCACAGTCAAAATGTAGGCAGATTCATATTTTGACTGTGTAATGCATAGTTCTCTAAAAGACCTTCCAACGGGCTATCACGTGCCTAAAACGGAGATCGTATGCAAAAGTTACGACCCCGAGAAGCTAATGTACTAACTTACCCAAATGAGGCCCACATGACTTTTGACGTTTCATTTCCTAGGGTTAGTTTTTTGGATGTCTAGGGTTTTGACATTCCTGTTTATCATAAAAATTCCTTTAGAGCCTCATTGTAATTATCTTCTTGCGAATAAGCATAGCCATCACATCTCTTCTCAGAGATAAAGCTACCACCATTCTAGCGAGTCTTGCATTTTGTATTTTTACAGTCTCTTTACAATTTTTTCATTAATAGAATTCAAGTATTGTTGTATTTCTCCGTTTCTGGAAATTTTCATGAGTATTTCATTGTAATATCTTTGTTTTCATTTTGTTTCGAAAATAATCTAGATCAGTGGTATCAGAGTAGGTTGCTCTTGATCGTTTTTCAATGCATGTCCCCGATGAGGTCCAAGTATAGCCAGTTGGGTCTTTCATTTTTCTCTCTTGAGGAAAATCACCCTCGCACACCCAAGAAACCATCAATGGCACCAGAAAAGAAAGGCAGCGGAGTAGAAGATTCTATTAACACGTTTCTTGAGAAATCTCTCGTGCGACAAAGGGACGAAAATATGGAGAATTTTGCACACATTCTTCAACGCCTACCAATAGAAGCAAGTGCATCTTCATCAAGTGGCCATTTTGGAGGAACCTCTCACTTCAAGGTACAAGTTAATTTTGATATTCCCATATTTGATGGTTAGATAGATGCAGATTCCCTAGAAAAATGGTTAAATCTATTAGAAGGTTATTTCTCTATTCAAAAAAATTTCGACAGGGAAAATATCAGCTTCACACTCCTCAAGGCTCTTCCCCATGTCAAACATTGGTGGGAAACTTACTGGAAGCAAATTTCCACAAAGGAATCTGGAATATATGGGTTCGAGCCCACTTGAGATTTTTTTGTGGATGTGGTTAAAGAACACTACTATCCTGTTGATAACGATGAAGACGAGTACATGGGATGGATCACACTATAGAAAGAGAAGAGCCAAACAGTGTCAGAGTTCACAAACACTTTCCATACCTTGTGCACCAAGTTGGGTATCAAAGACTCCGAGGGACATCTGGTTCTGAAATACCATGGGGCTCTGCATAGGTACATCCAAACCGAAATGGATTTCCTAAAGATCTCATCATTGAGAGTTGCCTATTGATATGTTGTCAAAATCGAGCAGAAATTTAGGCACCAGAAAAAATGGGAATTCGGGTCCGCAAATATTCCACAACCAAAGCATGGTAAAGACGAACCTAACCAACAACCTCTAGACAACCAGTCCAAGACATAAGAAAAATAGGGTAAAGGGAAGACAAAGAATAACACTGGGAAGTGGTGTGACTTCCACAAAATCCCCTGGAACAACACTGATGAATGTCGCTCGAAACAGTAATTGGTGGCTGAGGTCAAAGACACGGAGCCAAACCCTGATTCCAAATCTGATCTAAAAGATATTCAAAATAGACAGATCATCGATGAAGACCCCACTACTACTATCGCGACCATATAAATTCAACTAGAAGAATCAATAGATCATGAATAAGGGGAGCACCTCTTCCATTCACAGATGTGGGTGAAGGGGACCTCATTGCATTACATTTTTGATAACAACAGCTAGGAGAACCTCATCTCAACTAAGGTCGTCAAACAATTGGGGTTGTCGAAAAAACCACACCTGCAGCCATACAACATTGGGTGGCTTAACCAAGGACAAGATATCCATGTCAGCCTAGAGTGTTTCCTGTCGTATGGCATCCAACCCTTCAAGGATGAGGTAGTGTGTTATGTTTCCACTCTTGATGTATGTGATGTTGTTTTGGGCCAACCATACATGTGGAGACGTCATGTTGTCTATGAATCTAGACCCCATAGTGTCATTATTACTCTGGAAGTTCAACTCTATAGGATACCAGAGGTAGTTCTGACTACTGCTCCACCAAAACAATGCCGCAAGGTAATCTCTCATATTGCAAAATTCATCCTCTTCATAGTCAGTCCAAAGGATGCATAGAAGACCGCTACAACCACTGCAGCCTCAACACCTTCCATCCAACAAAAACATATTGTTTCTTCACCTACAATGGTGCCTACATAATGCCCCATCAAAACCAGAGACAATAGATTGGTGGAGCATATTCAACCCTGCCAGCAACAGATGTGTGACTATCTTCCACAGACAAAGAAACACAACTTCTCCAAGAAAGCACACAACTCACCAAGATTCAGATTTAGAAAATGCTTTCCCCTCTTCCCTGGGAACACAACACAATCGAGACCATTGTTTCATAAGGGGGGAGGATTGATCCAGGTGGATATTGGTGGCCACCCACCTGTTCCAACTGGCTTCTCTTGTTAGTTTTTAGTACAACACATTCTTCTATACTTCTTTGTAATTGTGGGTCCTACATGTTTGGGGCTGTCTGAAGTCCTAGACATATTCCAGGTGGATAATGGTGGCCTCCCACCTAATTCGACTATATTATTTTGTATGTTTTCATGTCGTCACATCTTGTTGTACTTCTAGGGCCGTTTTGGGCCCTTAAACAATGTTTTTTTGGCTCACCACAGTCAAACTATAGATAGAGTTAGAGTTTGACGACGTAATGCATATTTCTCAAAAAGAAATTTCCAACAGGCTATAACGCACCTTAAACGAAGATCGTATGCAAAAGTTACAAACCTGAGAAGTTAATGTACTAACTTACCCAAACGAGGCCCACATGAGTTTTGGCGTTTCATCTCCAAGGGTTAGGTTTTTGGATGTATAGGGTTTTGAAATTCCTGTTTATCATAAAAAGGCCTTCAAATCCTCATTGTAATGATCTTCTTGTGAATGAGCGTAGCTATCAAATCTCTTCTTAGAGATAAAGCTGCCACCATTCTAGAAAGTCTTGTACTCTATATTTTTGCAGTCTCTTTACAATTCTTTCTTTAATAGAAATCAAGTATTGTTGTATTTCTTTGTTTCTGGCAATTTTCATGAGTGTTTCATTGTAATATCTCTACTTTCATTTCGTTCTGAAAATAATATGGATCAGACAATCCAGTAGTCTTTGGATCTCATGAGAATGTATGCCATCATTCAACAATGCAATATCCTAAATGCCTTCACAATTTAATTACACGTCGAACATACGAGTGACTTATCAGGATCACATGCATAGAGATTGCAATCGAAGATATCATCATTGCAACGTGTCATCAAGAGGTCAATCATTGGATCAAGAAGTCAAGTTAATTCATACCAATTCATTCATAATCATACAAATGGAAGAGTAGTTCATCACCAATAGAATCATTATTCTAGTTCCATTATCAATCCAGTCATCAAGTTGCATCGCAAATCACTCAATCATCAAAACAACAGAAGAGGCAATCCCAATCCTCTTGATCTGCTAAAAATAACCAAGGGAAGGAATACCCCTACAGACTTGGTCAAGAAGCCGACAAGATGAACATCTTTGTTGAAGCGAGAAAGAGCATAATTGACCATCTATTTGTTGGAAAATTTCTCTTAAAGGATGGTAATTAGTTCATTGATTTCCCTTTCCATTCATTTGCATAATAATTTCAAAGCTTCTCTGTTAGATTTTATAAAGATGAATTCCTATCTGCAACGAACATTGTATTTTCTTATAGATAGAAGGTTACGAGGTCATTTGAGCATTTTCATATATACTATTACATTTCCTTAGCCTTTCTGGGACTATGTTCTTTAATCCATCAAAGAACTATTACGTTAGTTGATTCTACCATTGTAATTTAGCTTAATATCACCATTTGTAAGCATTTTTTAAAGATAAATTTTAGTGAATCCAACATTATTTCCTAGTTGTAGTTCAAATATAACTAACAATAGAGTGCCAACAATTATCTATCTTCATAAAGAATCTGATAAAAAATGGTTTTAAATGACAGTTAAAAATCAATCTCAACAAACTCATAATCTATCCAGATAAGAAATTCCCCAAAAAACACTTTCTCAGTAGAGTAAATATCACAAAAATTTGTCGTCGAAGCATTTGAAGAGGAATTTTGGCATTTTCTACAAGAATGTAGTCATATAAAATAAATTTGATCAAAATCACAATTTTCTGTGATTTAAAATTGTATTTTTGAATACATAAATAGATTAAACATTCTTTAATTGAAACATTCTATATGTTGAGATATATTTACCATAAAACAGAACATTTAATGTTCTAAATGTTAGATATATATACCATGTAAGCTAAAAATATTTCAAATCCACCCATATATATACCATTATATAGAACATTAATTGTTTACCATAATATTAAACTAAAGAAATATATTTAACTTATATTTTATTTTCTCCAACTTATATGTTATTGTCACTGCAAAATGGTCTTAATCAATGACATCGAATGTACTAGGTTATCTCACGGAATACACTAATCTAGGAAATGAAGTGTTGTGGAAGATTATGAAAACCAAGTAATCGAATGGTATTATGTACACAGATTATTGTTGGGATTTATGAAAAGCCCAACTACCTAATTATTTCAACCAATGATAAGTAGCGACAAGATTGTTATTCCATAAGAGTCGGTCAATGGTTCATGTCGACCAACCCAAGTGAAGCAAATTATGTGTTTTTATAATAGTTAGCCTTATGGTTAACAATATTTCTTCATTTTTGCAATTAAATTTTAGTATAGCTAAAGCTCTAAAATGCTGGAATAAACTAATTACTCATAGTAATAAGTTTTTATCCCATGCAATAAATCAGGTAGGTAAGAGACGCTCTAGAAAGTCATATTTGAGTGTGTAACCATATTCCATAGAGGTTGCATCCAAATATTTCCTTTGAAGTTTTCTAGATATTTCTCGAGGGATATCTAGATCTTTCCTTGATGTATTTATATATGTTTTTGGTTTCAAGGTATTAGTCTGATCGTGTATTATCAAGTTGTTATACAACCATAGTTGTTCATATTAATTGATTCATGTCTTTCAAATTGATATCAGAGCCGAGGATTTACTCTAATTCGGTTGTGCCAAGAAGAAATCCAATGCTTAAGAGCTAAATCGTTGAATTTTCAATACTTCGCACTTGAAATTTTCTCAATTGAGCGATTTTCCAAGGTAGTATTTCTCAAGCTCAAAACGTTGGCATCTCTTTTGATAGGACCACTCAATACTTCAAAAGTGAGCCCCTGACTAACAAACCTTGCACCCAAACACCACAATTCATCTAAACATTGAGGGTTTGAATTTTTTAGTAGTTCCACTTCCTCGTGACCTTGTAAACCTAATTTAGAACAATGAAGAGCCATGAGTGTGACTTGAACACTATCATCTGGAAAAATGACAAAGGGGTGTGTGCACAAAGTTGGTGAAAACAAAAGTGGCAAGGAGGTCAGCAGGAATGTGCACTTGCAAGAACGCGTGTGCATTCTTAGGAATGCACATGTGTTCCGGATTCTATAGGTTTGGAAAATCCTGAACCTCCACTCATCTTTCCATGCACGTTCGTTGGTAGGAAAACACACACATTCCTTAGCGCACACACGTTCCTCTGTCATACCATTTTTAATGGGTCACGACACGATTTGTGCCCATTTGCACACATTGCGATTTCCCTTTTACCTTCTTTGAGAAAACACAGAGGATGAACAAAGTAAAGTTCTTGCCACCGTATCCCGGTCAAGCTAGGTATGTTCAATATTTCTCTTCTTTTCCTCCCAATTTAGTAATTTTTTATTTGTATTCAATTAATTTAATATATTCTAAAAGAATGTAAATTATAAGAATTTGTAATCTTATAAAGAAATTTCATCTAGAAAATTTAGAGAGTCACCTCTTACATTGCCTAATATTTCCCCTTTAAAAATAATTGTAGAGAATTTACAAGAAATGTTATTATTTTATGGGTTTTTTTATTTCTAACTCTGTCTAGGTCTTACCATGTATAGGATTCTGAGAGGGAGAGAGAGGGAGAGAGAGAGAGAGAGACAGAGGGGGTAGAGAGAGAGAGAGAGGGAGAGGGAGACATAGCGGGGGGTAGATGCTGGAGAGAGAGAGGGAGGGAGGGACAAGGGAATGGAAAATAACAAATAGCTTATATGAGTGTATGCACACTCTTAGGAATGTGTGCGAGCAAGAACACGTGTGGGATCTTTTGACTTCAATTTTTTTGGGCTAAATTGACAACATATATGCTGACTTGGTTGCCTCAGATTTAGGTTCGGGATGAAAAACCTAGTGGTTCAGTCTGCAAATTAATAAAAACCTCCATTTTTGTGAATGCATCTCTATATCTTTTTTTTTTGACGTTATTTTTCTATAGGATAAGCAATTCAATTGTTGACGAAACTACAGACATAGATAAAGTCGACTATGCAAATTACAAATATATAGTTTTTTTTTTTTAATTTGATATTGTTTACCATTTTTAATCTAGTTTTTTCTTCGCAATACATACCTTTCTTATTTATAGTATAACTTTGTGTTAGCTTAACCATTTCTCGAATGAGTTATATGTTGCACTAAAAGAGACTGATATTTACTATCTAAAAAATAAAAGAATTTTTTTTTATCATGTTAAGACCCTCTTAGCCCGCAAGTTTTATTTTCAAGGATATATTGACTTTCATAATTAAAAAAAAAAATTAATATTAATATTAAAAATTTCCAAAAAATACACCACACTAAAAAAATGGGTTCTCTACAAATACACAAGTTTTTTGAATGAAATTCTATCATTAAGATACTCAACACCAACACACAAAAAAAAACATATACCTTAAATTTTGTTGGAAAAATAACATACCACTGTAAAAAACAAACAAAATTGACATAATTATTCACAATTTATGTGAATAAAAGTTATATATTTGGAAAACTAATTCAATTTTCTATGTTTCATCTTCTTACACCATATTCAAATTCATTGTAAAAGTACTTTGAATAATCCCTCCAAGTTAACATATTTTTGTTTTTTCAGGTTTGCATTGCCACTAACGCATCATGAGAGACCATCATTAGCTTGCACTGACCCAAAGGCATTAATTCAATTTCCTTAAAAAACTGAACCGAGATATTTCCCCACTGAAAAACTTTTAGGTGTATTGGATTTTTAATCGTACCTATGCTTTTCAGAGGGCTCTCAAATATATCATGTAATCACTCCAACCCACATTACCATTCAATTTTAAAGTACAAATCCTTGTCTTTTGGACCTAGGAAGACATGCTCGCCTTATCCCCTAGGCTGCCACCTTGTCCCATAATTAAAGATCCAACCCCTCTTGTAAGGGTACTCTTAATAATTTACAAGCTCTCTTCCTTCTCAAGTCTATAATTATTTATTTCCATATTATGTTAATTTTATTTTATTTTAATTCTAATTATATATATGGATATAAAATCCCGGTGGGTTAGCTCAAGTGGTTGAGTGTCGCGGTTTCAATGAATGATGTCTCCTGGTGAAATCCCTTAACAACTATTGTTTGTCTTTGATGAGATTGTTGAGCCTCACCCGATGTCCCGATCGGATTAGGCTCGTAACTAGGTCGATGATTTTCCTTGTTTACCATCAGCAAAATGTGATGAAGTACTCGTGGGTTTCGTGTGATTTCTTCCATCGGAATATATATATAATTATTTTATTAATGTTATTTTTTGGATAACAAAACCTATATTTTTTTATAAGAGTTGAGGACTCATTTCCCCTTAACGAACCAATAAAATTTGTTTCTATCTATCATGATCGAGACTTGAAATTTGGAGTAAATTATCACTCTTAGGACATGTTGCTCCAAGAACTCCCAAGTAAGATTCTAAGGACACCATTCTCTAGGAATTGAACCTTGCTACTATTAGAAAAATCCACCATAACTTAAGTAAGATGCAAAGGGCACCATCCTCTAGAAATCAAACATTGCCAATAGTAGAAAAATTAACCACTAACCATAACTTGGTCGTTTGGTCGTATGTGAAATAATTAATTTCTACTCTTGAAGATAACTTGGTCGTTTGGTCGTATGTGAAATAATTAATGTCTACTCTTGAAGATGAGAGGAGGGTTGGACTTAATGTGTGGGAAGTGTGAGGCTCACACGTTTGGCTTTAGGTATCTCATGATAACTTTTCATTAAAATTGAACCTTTTATTTATTGAACCTTTAATAAAAGAACTCATCATCCTGGATCCAACCCCTTAAACACTCACCTACATAGTGTCTATATACATATCTATCCTACCCTAAAATGTTTAAGTAAGTTATTAGAAAAAATAAAATGTCTAGGACAAATGATAAAGAAAAATCCATTTTAAAAAAGGCACTTGAGAAATGTTGAAAATGAACTTCTTTAGAAGATCCTCAACGTTGACACTTATGGAGAGTTGTCACAATTTAAAATTATTATTTCTAACTATTATTTGGTTTGGATGTTAAAAGGACGATAATTTATAAGTGCATGTAGAACTTTTCATCAACTATAAGGTTACGTGGCTTATAAAATTGTCGTTCCAATCCATGTCACTAGCACGTTGTAACCTTTCTAACCTATCGGGAGTAGAACTTTTCAACCACTATTAGGTTACGTGTGTTGTAAATTTGCAGTTACAATGCATGTCACAAAAATTAGGTGATTCAACTTTCTTGTATCACAAAAATTGCAAAAACAAATGGAAGGGTGGGCGTGGATAGATTATTCGACCGAAGAAAAAAGGAGAAGACCTAGTTGTAGTTGATTAGTCCGTGGCTCGATCAAAGATTTTAAGGTGGTGTTAAGATGTAGACGGCTTAATTATTGACATGCAGACAATTCAGACTTTCTCGTGCACGGAAAGTTGGAAACTAGTATTGGGGTAGAACGAAAGCAATGAAATTCAATTTCTAATAGAAGGAGACGTAAGGATTAGGTTAAGCATCGAAAAATTCCATAGTTGCAACATTACTTGTTGAAAATTGAAAACGATCTGTCCTGGTTGTCCTAACGTCAATTATGCTCTTCCTTTATGTCATTGCAGATGTCAATTATGGTGGGAGCTCCGGTTACTTCAAGCGAAAGCCGCGACGACCCTCAAGGTTGAAAACTGTGTTTAAGTTTGAAAAGGGCGATCTATATAAATATATAGCCTGTTGCAGAGTTTTTAAGACTACAATCACTGATATATATATTGTTGGATTGTCTCCTGTTACTTCAAGTGAAAGCGGCAACCCTCAAAGTTGGAAACTGTGTTTAAGTTTGAAAAAGGCGATCAATATATAGCCTGCTGCAGAGTCTTTAAGACTACAACAACTGAGATAGATATATATATATATATAATGGATTGTTTTGACGATGTATATATCCCTTTCCATTCGAGTAAATAATAAACTATGAGAAAATGGATAATATTAAATTTTCTTTACTTTCATTTACTTTTCGAATAAACCTTGTCAAGTCTACCACCCTCTAGGTTATACAATAGAGCTAAAGGAAGCTAAGTACCTACTAGAAATTATGACAGGTAACTTATGTGGTAGAACTTCGATTTTACAGATTTGGATTTTAGATGTCGATGAATGATGTCGTGTAGATTTTGTATTTACTTGTCAAATATGTCTTAATATAAAAAAACATCCTACTGGATGTCAAATTCTAGGCCTTCTAGTGACATTGTCTTCTTAGACTACACAATATTTATTATCTACATCAAAAATTATGCGTTGTGGCCATGAGATCATGCCAGAAATGAAACAAAATTTGTTCGAGACCACATGTGTTCAAAAATAACATTATTCACATAGGCCACATGGAATTCGTGCCCGCAACCCAGGTGTTTTCTTAGGTGTTTATAAGACAATATTCAATCTTCTATTATTCGACCCTCTCCCAATTTTGATAGCCACTAGGGTCTTCAAAAGGGTTGGTTTTATGAGGCAAAATTGTTTTCTCAGCGAGACCTATCTATCATTATCATAAGTAGAATTATTAAATACTAAATGCCACTCCAGAGATCATGTAAAAAATATATTTCATAAAGCTATGTCCACATGTTCATTCCATGCAACCCATAGATCTATGCACTAGCTTCGGTCTACATCTGGATTCCATGCAACACTTTGTCCATAGATCCATGTGGCCATTGACGCGAGATGTTGAGTGGGTAAGTAGGCAGTAAATGCCATGCATTATCCATGTACCCGTGAGTAACATGGTCTAATACTTGGTTAGTCTCATGCTCGAATACTTGGTTTTGTAACAAAGATGGTTGGTGAGTCTCTTCTCATTCTTATCTCGTGACGTAGATCTAGGCGCAGAAATGGAAGGAAGGGGAAACATAAGCAAAAGTATGAATTGATCCAGATCGATCAGATCAAAATGAAACAACCTTGCCTTCCGTTGAATCATAATCTATCTATCCACCAACAACAAATGGACTTTATACTGAACCAACTGATCTCATTTACCCACCTACGTTTGTAGTGGGAACTGAAACAAGGTAAACTCACATCTGAAATTGGTTATTTGAAAAGCTGGGGTAAAAGAAATAAATGGATATATATGGAACTACTACACCCTTCTGTGGGATTCACTAATGGAAGTTCAACCAATCATTTTACTGCACTTACCTCTAGATATACCAAAATTAAGTTCTTTTATAATGTTCATTGTCACTAGAAAGCATGCAGAGCCTTGGAAATTCACTGTACACTAGCTCTCTATCCGTGGGTTTGATCATCAAGCTATTTGTTACATTCTGATATCATTCTAGCCAGTCAGGATCTTTTTCTGCTTGTAATTTAGAGGTTGAGATAGTTTAGAGGTTGAGGGGGAAGAAAGAAAATAAGTGGGATATTTTTTCATTTTCATACACTTGTGGTTTTCCGGTTTTACATAAAAGAGTTGGATGCTAGTAAATGAACGCTAAAGCTTTTACATGGCAAGTAAATAGAAGGACCTCTAAGGCTATTTTTCACAAATGTTTTTGCATAACTAATTACAAAATGTTTAAATCTGTTTCATATGAACTCAATACTATAGTGAAAACCAACATCATAATGTCCTCTCCAAATTTTTTTAGTTTGTAGTGAAGAACAAGCTTTTGAGTTGAAACATGCAACCACAATGATCTAGGTGGATATTGGTGGCCACCCACTTGTTCCAACTGGCTCCTCTTATTAGTTTTTAGTACATCACGTTCTTTGTACTTCTTTGTAATTGTGGGTCCTACACTTTCGGGGCTGTCTGAATCCATACACATATTCCAGGTAGATACTGGTGGCCTCCCACCTAATCCAACTAGCTTATTTTGTATGTTTTCATGTCAACACATCTTGCTTTACTTCCAGGACCATTTTGGGCCCCTAAACAGAGTTTTGTTGTATCGCCACAGTCAAAATGTAGACAGATTCGTATTTTGACTATGTAATGCGTAGTTCTTGAAAAGACCTTTCCAACGAGCTATCACGCGCCTAAAACGGAGATCGTATGAAAAAGTTACGACCTCGGGAATTTAATGCACTAACTTACCCAAACGAGACCCACATGACTTTTGACGTTTCATCTCCTAGGGTTAGGTTTTTGGATGTATAGGGTTTTGGCATTCCTGTTTATCATAAAAATTCCTTTAAAGCCTCATTGTAATTATCTTCTTGCGAATAAGCGTAGCCATCATATCTCTTCTCAGAGATAAAGCTGCCACCATTCTAGCAAGTCTTGCATTTTGTATTTTTACAGTCTCTTTACAATTTTTTCATTAATAGAAATCAAGTATTGTTGTATTTCTCTGTTTCTGAAAATTTTCATGAGTGTTTTATTGTAATATCTTTGTTTTCATTTTGTTCCAAAAATAATCCGGATCATTCGTATCAGAGCAGGTTGCTCTTGATCGTTTTTCAACGCATGTCCCCGATGAGGTCCGAGTATAGCCAATTGGGTCTCGCGTTTTTCTCTCTTGAGAACAATCACCCTCACACGCCCAACAAACCATCAATGGCGGCATAAAACAAAGACGGCGGAGCAGAAGATTCTATTAACACGTTGCTTGAGAAATCTCTCGTGCGACAAAGGGACGAAAAGATGGAGAATTTTGCACACATTCTTCAATGCCTGTCGATAGAAACAAGTGCATCTTCATCAAGTGGCCATTTTGGAGGAACCTCTCACTTCAAGGTACAAGTTAATTTTGATATTCCCATATTTGATGGTTAGATAGATGCAAATGCCCTAGAAAAATGGTTAAATCTATTAGAAGGTTATTTCTCTATTCAAAAAAATTTCGATAGGGAAAAGATCACCTTCGCACTCCTCAAAGCTCTCCCCCATGTCAAACATTGGTGGGAAACTTACTGGGAGCAAATTTCCACAAAGGAATCTGGAATATATGGGTCCGAGCCCGCTTGAGATTTTTTTGTGGATGTGGTCAAAGAACAATACTATCCTATTGATAACTATGAAGACCAGTACATGGGATGGATCACACTGCAGAAAGAGAAGAGCCAAACAGTGTCGGAGTTCACAAACACTTTCCATACCTTGCACACCAAGTTGGGTATCAAAGACTCCGAGCGACATCTGGTTCTGAAATACCATGGGGCTCTGCATAGGTACATCCAAACCGAAATGGATTTCCTAAAGATCTCATCATTGGGAGTTGCCTATTGATTTGTTGTCAAAATCGAGCAGAAATTTAGGCACCAAAAAAAATGGGAATTCGGGTCTGCAAATATTCCACAACCAAAGCATGGTAAAGACGAACCTAACCAACAACCTCTAGACAACCAGTCCAAGACATAAGAAAAAAAGGGTAAAGGGAAGATGAAGAATAACACTGGGAAGTGGTGTGACTTCCACAAAATCCCCTGGAACAACACCGATGAATGTCGCTCGAAACAGTAATTGGTTGTCGAGGTCAAAGACATGGAGCCAAACCCTAATTCTGAATCCAATCTAAAAGATATTGAAAACAAACAGATCATCGATGCAGACCCCACTACTACTATCGCGACCATAGAAATTCAACTAGAAGAATCAATAGATCAGGAATAAGGGGAGCGCCTCTTCCATTCACAGATGTGGGTGAAGGGGACCTCATTGCATTTCATTGTTGATAACGACAGCTAGGAGAACCTCATCTCAACTAAGGTCATAAAACAGTTGGGGTTGTCGAAAAAACCACTCCTGCAACCATAAAACATCGGGTGGCTTAACCAAGGACAAGATATCCATGTCAGCCTACAGTGTCGTCTGTCATATAGCATCCAACCCTTCAAGGATGAGGTAGTGTGTGATGTTTCCCCTCTTGATGTATGTGATGCTGTTTTGGGCCAACCATACATGTGGAGATGTCCTGTTTTCTATGAGTCTAGACCCCGTAGTGTCATTATTACTCTGGAAGGTCAGCTCTATAGGATACCAGAGGTAGTTCTGACTACTACTCCACCAAAACAATGCCGTAAGGTAATCTCTCATACTGCAAAATTCATCCTCTTCACAGTCTGCCCAAAGGATGCATAGAAGACCGCTACAACCACTGCAGCCTCAACACCTTCTATCCAACAAAAACATATTGTTTCTTCACCTACAATGGTGCCTACACAATGCCCCGTCAAAACTAGAGACAACAGATTAGTGGAGCATATTCAACCCTGCCAGCAATAGGCATGTGACTATCTTCCACAAACAAAGAAACACAACTTCTCCAAGAAAGTACACAACTCACCAAGATTTAGATTAGAAAATGATTTACCCTCTTCCCTGGGCACTCAACACAATGGAGACCATTGTTTCCTAAGGGGGGAGGATTGATCCAGGTGGATATTGGTGGCCACCCAACTGTTCCAACTGGCTCCTCTTGTCAGTTTTTAGTACAACACGTTCTTCTGTACTTCTTTGTAATTGTGGGTCCTACACGTTCGGGGTTGTCTGAAGCCCTACACATATTCCAGGTGGATAATGGTGGCCTCCCACCTAATCCGACTATTTTATTTTGTATGTTTTCATTTTGTCACATCTTGTTGTACTTCCAGGGCCATTTTGGGCCCCTATACAATGTTTTTTTGGACCGTCATAGTCAAACTATAGATAGAGTTAGAGTTTGACGACGTAATTTCTATTCCTCAAAAAGAACTTTCCAACAGGCTATAACACACCTTAAACAAAGATCGTATGCAAAAGTTACAACCCCAAGAAGTTAATGTACTAACTTACCCAAACGAGACCCACATGACTTTTGGCGTTTCATCTCCAAGGGTTAGGTTTTTGGATGTATAGGGTTTTGACATTCCTGTTTATCATAAAAATACCTTCAAAGCCTCATTGTAATGATCTTCTTGTGAATGAGCGTAGCTATCAAATCTCTTCTCAGAGATAAAGCTGTGACCATTCTAGCAAGTCTTGCACTCTGTATTTTTCCAGTCTCTTTACAATTCTTTGATTAATAGAAATCAAGTATTGTTGTATTTATTTGTTTCTAGCAATTTTCATGAGTGTTTCATTGTAATATCTCTACTTTCATTTCGTTCCGAAAATAATCTGGATCAGACAATCCAGTAGTCTTTGGATCTCATGAGAATGTATGCTATCATTCAACAATGCAATATCCTGAATGCCTTCACAATTTAATTACACGTCGAACATACAAGTGACTTATCAGGATCACATGCATAGAGATTGCAATCGAAGAGATCAGCATTGCAATGTGTCATCAAGAGGTCAATCATTGCATCAGGAATTCAAGTTCATCATAGAGAATATAGTTCAGTTAATTCATACCAATTCATTCATAATCATACAAATGGAAGAGTAGTTCATCACCAATAGAATCATTATTCCAGTTCCATTATCAATCCAGACATCAAGTTGCATCGCAAATCACTCAATCATCAAAACAACAAAAGAGGCAATCCCAATCTTCTTGATCTACTAAAAATAACCAAGGGAAGGAATACCCCTACAGACTCGGTCAAGAAGCCGAGAAGATGAACATCTTTGTTGAAGCGGGAAAGAGCATAATTGACCACCTATTTGTTGGAGATTTTCTCTTAAAGGATGGTAATTAGTTCATTGATTTCCCTTTCCATTCATTTGCATAATAATTTCAAAGCCTCTCTGTTAGATTTTATAAAGATGAATTCCTATCTGCAATGGACATTGTATTTTATTATAGATAGAAGGTGACGAGGTCATTTGAGCATTTTCATATATACTATTACATTTCCTTGGCCTTTCTGGGACTATGTTCTTTAAACCATCAAAGAATTATTACGTTAGTTGATTCTACCACTGTAATTTAGCTTAATATCACCATTTGTAAGCATTTTTTAAAGATAAATTTTAGTGAATCCAACATTATTTCCTAGTTGTAGTTCAAAAATAACTAACAATAGAGTGCCAACAACTCTCTATCTTCACGAATAATCTGATAAAAAATGGTTTTAAATGACAGTTAAAAATCAATCCCAACAAACTCGTAATCTATCCAGATAAGAATATCCCAAAAAAAACACTTGCTCATTAGAGTACAAAAAAAATTGTTTTAAAGGCTCAGTTTTAATAAAAAAAAACTAATGAAATTTCTCTGTTGAGATGCATCAAAGTCAATACATTGTAGATTAGTCCAGTAAAATAAATCACACTAAACACAACTCTATTTCAGAAAAATACAGCAAGATAACGAGACTATGTTGAATAAAAAACACTACAACAAAAATACAACATACAACAACACAGGGGCACTCTGTTGCAAAAAACACTCTACAACAAAAATACAGTAACACAAGGGCACTCAATCCTTTTTCACACTCTAGATAGAACAAACAATTATATTAAATAATGCCCAACAAGGACCCAATGATGTCGTTTGATGAAACAAATGTGGCAATCTAACTCAAAACACTTTGTGGTTTTAAAATTTAAATCTAGACTTCATCAATCATCCAGATGTCCGTGGAATGCCTAAAAACTAGGACTCAATTATTTCAATCTCCCCCTTGATGTCATGTTTTTTAATTCCCAACAGTAGTCCGAGATTTTCTAATTTATCCTTTGCAAGAGCCTTAGTAAAAATGTCTACGAGATGAACTTCAAATTGACAAAAATCGAAAGAAATGAATTGTTGTTGTACAAGATCTCAAACGAAATGATGCCAAATATGAATATGTTTTCTCTTGATGTGGAATATAGGATTCTTCGTCATGGAGATTGTTCTTTGATTGTCGCAATATACTTTGATTGGCTTATTGACTTTCATTCCCAAGCCTTCAAATAGTATTTTCATCCAGATGGCTTGTGTACTTGTTGATGATGCTACAATATACTCTGCTTTAGTTATAGATAAAGCAACAATGGGTTGTTTTTTGCTACTCCATGAAATCAGATTTCCTCCAAAGAGAAAGGCATATCCAGAAGTTCTCTTTCTATCATCCAAGCAACCTGCCCAATCTGCATCTGTGTATGTTCAAAAATTTGAATCATTAGTAGCATTATAAAACAATACAAAAAATTATGTGCCCACTAATGAGACTCATGAGGTTGATGCATGAACCTAGCAATCATACTCACAAAAAACATGATGTTTGGTCTAGTAGTTGTCATATGCATAAGAATGACAATCATAGATCTATACAAAGTGACATTACAAAGGGAAGTTTCATCTTCCTTCATCAATTTATTCCCAACCACTAAGGGAGTGTTCACAGGTTTACAAACTTGCATGTTAAACCTCTTCAACAAGTATGCAACATGTTTGGATTGACCAATGGATATACCTACAATTGTTTGTTTCATTTGCATACCCAAAATATATTACATTTTTCCTAAATCATACATCTCAAATTCATATTTCATTTCCTCTTTGAGCACCTTCACAAGTGAGGGTGAGGTTCTCATAAAAATTAAGTCATCTACATGTAAGCAAACAATGATGAAAATTGATCCCACAACATTTTTTTACAGGGTACTCTCAGAAGTACATTTATCAAAGCCATGATCGTGAATATAGTTATCAATTCTAGACTGCCAAGCTTTAGGGGCTTGTTTAAGACCATAAAGAGCCTTTTTAATCCTATAAACCTTACATTATTTACCTTTAGCAACAAAACCTTGAGGATGTTTAACATAAACTTCATCTTTCAAATATCCATTTAAGAAAGTAGATTTAACATTGATCCAGGAGCCCTCGGATGGGGTGCCACCTGGTCAGTGTCAGAGGACAGCTGGAATGGGGCGGCCAGGGGAGTTATTAACCCCAACCGCCATCCCTCTGCTCATAACTACAGAATGGCTCGCACTCTGTGGATAGTAATGGTAATGCGCCTAGACAACCTTGCAGGTTTAATGGCCCCTCATGCAAGCCAGGCCAGGCGTACCAGGCCTAGGGTGGCCATCACCTCGGCTCTCATGTCTAGCCTATCCTTCAATTCGTGGTGTACTAAGCGGGAAATTTCCCTGGTGAAATTATTCATTCCCTCTCTGCATTTTCTCTTGCTCCTTATCTCTTCTAAGATTTTTCTCACCTCTGCCCTATGCAATTGAGTTTTCTCCATTGATCTCTCAGGTGAATTTTGTCCTTACCCTTACACTACTCTGCTTCTGTCCCTCGGACCTCACAGGAGATTTCTCTACATTTCCCTTTGCTTTTTCACCTGCGCTTTGGCTCTTTTGAGATGTTTGAGAGCTTTCCAACCTCCCCTCCACCCTCCTCCCTCCACCTCTGCATTATTTCCACCATGCCAAGATAAAGGGGGAAGTCAAGGAGAGTTTTTCTGTACTACAACGCCCTCTCTAGGCGTGGGAGACTTTCCCCCTCCCAATTATCTCTCATTGTTTCTCGCATCTTTGGTCCCATGCATAATAGCCAGGGGTAATCGGATCCTCCTTCTTCACCCCCTCTCTCCATCCATG
>ML781483.1:529996-554407 GCA_009831015.1 Picea engelmannii | reverse complement strand
GATGATCAGCTGCACTCATAGTGCATCCTCAGTCAAAGACTGGACATTTTGTTTGATGCATTAGTGGATGCTCTTGCGTGGACTCGATGCCCAATGTGTGTCCAAAAGTAAACCCATGTCTACAACATCCATGGCCACTCCAGCTCGCCTATGGAATAAAGCCTCCAGGTTTATGTTCTTTGTTTGCTCTCGTTGTAGGATTATGTTTTTTGGTTGCTCCTGGTGCAAACTAGATGGTCATAGTGACCAATTCCACACTGTCCATACAATTTTGTTCATATAGTTAGACCATACATTTTTATTCAGTCAGTTTTGTTCATACAGTTTTAGCTCATGTGGTGATGCGTCAAACTCTGATTTTTTAATGGCAGACACCTATTTTGGTTTCCCTTTTGTGGCATAACAAGTGACTAACACTTGTCATTGTATAGATAACAGAGGATATTAATACAAGGACCTTCTTTTTATTTACAAAAAAAAACATTGATCCAGGAGGATCTCCAGATGGAAAATTCCTACTTTCCACACCATGGAATAAATCATTAAGAGGTTTGATAATAGGTGGCAAACAATAATTAATGTGCATGAATGAATTAATTAAATTGTAAAAATGATTAATAGTTAAAATGAGTATGAGAAACTCATGTATTAGTCATGAACATTGGAAAAATGTTTAATGCTTCAAGTGAGTTTGAGAATCTCGCGTATTATTCATTTAATTGTAAAAGGAGAAATCAATTTTGTGAGAGAATGCAACTCACAAATTAGTTTCCTAATTTTAAGGGGAAAAAAAAAATACTTGGAGTGAGTGTAAATCTCACATATTATTTGTAAAAATGGGAAATTAGTTTTATGTGAGAATCCAACTCACAAATTAGTTTCCTACTTTTAATGGGAAATTAGTTGTATGTGAGAAACCAACTCACAAATTAGCTTCCTAGTTTTAAGGAAGAAGTTAACGGTCTCGTGGGTTGGCTTGGACTTTTCCTCTCTTTATTACAAGTGGAATTTAAGGGCCTTTCTCATTTTTGTCCTTGAGTAGTTATTGGATCCTAAATTTATGGATCTTGTCTTTTTGGAAAAAATATTTAAACCCCTTTATTGGGAGATATTTTGGAGGCCCTTTTGGAGGCTCTTTTGGAGAGATCTTTGAAGAGAGAAACAAGCACTCATGCTTGTGGTTTGTATGCAAGCCCCTTTTGGGAGAGTCAAGCCACTTTTGGGAGAATGTTGTCCTTCTAGTGTTTGAAGAAATGTGCCACATTTTGTGAGAAGATTTCAGCCCTGGTAAAGGAAGGATAGTTAAGCCATTTGTATTCCAGTGGATCCAAATACATAGCCATACATGGTGAACTTTATTAACAATTTGGTGATCTCTTGTTTTATGTGTTGATCTTGTCTCATGTTTTCTTATGCATGTTTTTATTTCCACAATTATGATTGTTAAGTGCATTAAGTAATGGATTATGAGACTAACAACACATTCACCAAGTTATATTCAATTTTGATTCAATACTTTCATAGGCACATATGTTCACCTTTAATGCAGATAAATTCAATTAAAATGATCATATAACTAATATTTTCATTAAGTGAACCTAGAACCAGATCAGATTGATATCAAGGTTACCCTGGATCAGATAAAGTTTGGTATCAGAGAAGGATTGGAAAGGATTGCAGGTGTTGAATACAAGATGGAAAAGACACCAAAGCAGACATGGCTCAATGAGCTATAGGAAATAAACCAAAGAATTCAAGTGGAGAATGTCGAGTTGAATAAAATGTTGTGAGATGCAGAGGAAGAGAATTAGATATTGTGACTTCGATTGCAAGCACGAAAGAGGCTTTGACAAAGTTGCAAGGTGATGAAGGCTTAACAAATCCATCCCCCATACCTGATTCAGAATCAGTGACTGAGGTAAACAATACTCCTTCAATTTCATGTTCTTCTCATTATGATGATGATTTTGGTGCTTTTGAAAAGCACACTATAGGCATTGGCTTGAAGCTAATGAAGAATATGGGATACGAAGGAAGAGGCCTTGGAGCTAATGGCCAAGTTATTTTGAAGCCCATCCAAGTGTTATAATTACCTCGATATACAAGATTGGGCTATGTAAGGGATGTTGGAGAATTATTCAAAACCACCAATGAAAAAAACTCCAAAACCACATAGTCAAGCAAGTCCTCAAATGACAAGTATGACTTAGTGCAGGATGAGAGCACATCATACCATTCTAATGATCGTGATTGTAAGCCATCTCCAAAGGGAGATGAGTATTAAAAAGGATAAGTTGAGGAAATCTCTCCTTGCCAGACCTACACTAGAGACAATAAAGCAAGATATAAAAAGTCTCATCATTCCAATATTCCTTTTAATTATAAAAATATTTTCAATGCAAAACAAAGTTTATGGCATAGAACACCATGTACATTTTGTGGGTTGAATAACCATGCTACCTCCAAGTGTTGGAAAATAATGGCTTTGTACAATATTATTATGGAAACCAAGAATAATCCACGACAGGAAGAACCTTCTTCACATCAGGAGAAAAAGAAGGGCAAGAAAACCTGGGTAAAGAAGAACCTTTGCACCCATTGCGATAAGGGTGGACATCAGGAAGACATGTTGGACACTCTATCCATAGTTGCGTCCAAGGAATGACAATAAATTTGGACAATTACCTGTGAAGGAATTAGCCGACGAAACAACTTATAAAGGAATCCAACTAGAGGAAGAATGTCTACTATAGACAAAGAAACAACTCGAGAAGGAGGACCTATTCGTCTTGATGACTGAAAGGATGGGTAGAATTTTTGAGTTAGTTGAGAGTGTTCATCATGGTAAATCACTTATTCATGAAACATAGTGATATTTTAGGCCTTTTGGGACAAAAAAGGCCCCTTGGTAAACCATTTTGAATAACTGAGCCATGGGGCTCCAAAATAGCTCAAAAAATAAAGTGCCCAAAATTAGACAAAACTAGTGCCATGTTGAATATCTCGCCGAGACCTTTCCAATGGTGTAAATGGATCATCAAACGGAGTTAGGGTAGGGTGACATAGTTATGGCCATCTGAAGTTTTCAGAAAATAGTCGAAACTGGGGAAATTCATATAACACTCACGTCAGCATGTTGATTTGGCAGCACTGCAAAGAGACACGTGTTCTACTGACGTCAATAGACTAATGTGACAATACAATAGGTTTCCATGTGTCCCCAATTATTTTCACTTTCGGGGGTCCGTGTGGATCGATAAAAATGTGCCATGTGGTAGCCATACTAACGCCACATGGCAGTAAGGATGTTGACGTAGTAGTATGATGATGATGTCAAAAAGTCAAGGTGGTAGTATGATGATGGCATCAGTAGGGTGATGTGGTAGTATATATGTCGACATGGTAGTATGATGATGACATCAATAATTCAAGGTGGTAGCACAATGATGATGTTAGCAGGTTGATGTGGTAGTACGACGTTGACATGGCACTAAGGCAGGCACTAATTGGACCAATGTTGTGGCACTGACTAGGCCTCTTACACAACAGATAGTACAATTGATGTCGTAGATCCATACAGGCTTATGTGACGCTAACCTAGGAACTGACTAGGCTGATGACATGGCAGTTGTACGCACAGTGAGTAGACTGTATAGGGTGATGTGGCACTGACCGTACCATGACATGGCAAGAAGTACATGATGAAGTGGAACTGACATCATCATCTGACATGGTACACAGTTGGTAGGTGATGTCATCATGTTGACGTGGCAGTATGAGAGGCTACCACATGGCATGCCAATTTGGCATTTTCGAGTTACCAAATGGCCCAATGGAAAAGTGACACATGGCACCCCCAAGATGTGCCATCTGGCCCAATTACAGCATGAAACATGGCAGTGATGTCAACATATGATTTACACCTTTTTTGAGATCCGTACAAGCATTTAATGCATGATGTACAACCTATTTGAGACACATTTCGAGGCAGAGGGCCTCGGGGGTCCAAAAGTCACAGTGATAGAATTGGACGAAAGTGGAATTATTTTGCATGATTTTTCACCACGAATTGACTAGTGTAGTCAAAATTTGAATCTAAGTAGTGTATTTTTAGGGCTCATGGTAGAAGCCCACTTTTTTTATTAATGCATGGCACACAAATCAAGAAAGAGAGCCCAGAGGAGTTTAGAAGTGATGGTGTCATAATTTGACGAAAGTACAATCATTTTTGCACGTTTTTTTTCCATGAATCCACTAGTGCGGTCAAAATTTGGATCCGAGCAGTGGATTTTTAGGTCTCATGGTAGAATCCCACTTTTGTCATCAATGCATGGGAGACAAATCGATGCAGAGAGCCTAGGGAGTCCAGAAGTGACAGTGTCATAATTTGACGAAATTATAGACATTTTTTCATGATGTTTTTCCATGAATCTACTAGTGCAGTCATAATTTGGCTCTGAGCAACAAATTTTTGGGCTCATGGAAGAATCCCACTTTTTTCATTAATGCATGGCACACTTTTTTGAGGTAGAGTTTCACTTTTCAAAATAGGTCGAGTTTATAGTCAAAAGTTACAAAACGACGAAAAGAACTTGCTAGTGATGTGTATGCCAAGATTTGAGCAACACTTTAAGCGCATTGGCATGAAAACCAATGTAAGTTTTATGCATTTATGAGTTTATCCTCTTTTTGAAAATTACAAGAGGATGAATGTATGTTGTAGATTTTGGTGATCTTTGAGTGCTACAACATGGCAGAAAGATCTGAATTATTGTAGGAAATTAATTGTTTGGGCCTTACACAAACCGAGACAATGCAGTAAGAGACCATTTTGACACTTCAATCGAAAGTAGTCATGCTTATAGTCAAAAGTATCAGAATTGTGAGACAAGTGTGATGATGATGGAATTTTCCTTCTTTATTATGCTGACATGTTTGTAATGGGGGGATTTTAAGAACCATAGAGTTCCCACTAGTGCACATTTGGGGGGTATTCACCTTAATGTTAATGATGTAAAAGGTTGTAATTAACCACTCTTGAAAGTGATGATGAGAATGAGAGGCATTTTTTTCTATGCATAAACTTGGTAAGCCTTGTTGGCATATTTTAATGGGTCTTTTAGCCACTATTGAGTGAGAGGCATTTTTTTCCTAAGCCTAAATTGGCAACATTGTAATGGGTTTTATAGCCATTATTGAGTGAGAAGGCATTGTTTTTCCTAGGTTTGTTTTGTCAATCATTGTAAACTTGACTATGCATGTTTTATAAACTCTTGGAAAGTATGGTATTGCTTTGAAATTGTTATCATTTAATGTTATCTACAACTTTGCATTGATTTAAGTTTCAACATCGACATCCTCATTCCAAAGTACAAAGGTGAAAGAGAATAAGGGTGCAAACTTTGAGGACATGTGTTATGAAGGTCAAGGAATCAACTGCATATTTGGATTGGTGCAAGTCTTGGCATCGATATCCTCATTCTGAAGTACAAAGGTGAAGGAGAAGAAGGGTGTGTCCTTTTTAGAAACATTTGTTATGTATATCAAGAAGCAGGGAACTGCATCGTAGAATGTAAGACTCTTCCTAGAATCTGGTTTTAGATATTCAAGTTACAATTCCTCTCTATACTTTTGGAGGAACAAAAGTGTTTTTTGTGGGGAGTTTGATCCAGGAGGATCTCCACATGGAAAATTTCTACTTTTCACACCATGGGATAAATCATTAAAAAGTTTGATAATAGGTGGAAAAGAATAGTTAATGCTCATTGTTATCCATGATTTCTAGGGATAACTAGGAGATCATGTCTCAAGGCCCACAGGTCCTAGACATGGAGTACCGAGAGCAGGATTGACCTAAGCATGGCCCTGGAAGGCCCATCCTTTTCTTCTTCCATCAGCTTTGTCTTGTTAGCAGTAGCAGCATCCATCACCATCGGCTTGGTTTTGTATCAGAAGAGGTTCTTGCTCCATGAGGTAATTAGTCCAGGTATCATGGTATGTGTCACTTTTGATCATTAAAACCTTTTAAAATATGCATCTAATTCCTTTTATCTCTAACATTTGCTCGGATGTTACATTTTCCCTCTTGACCATGCTTTAGGGAATTGATAGGGTGCCCTAGAAAGCTTGTGCCAGTAGGTTTTGGTTTTCCATTGGGGAATTTCTGAAAAGCCATCATCCGCTCCCATCATAGCACCATTGTTTCATCTTATCTCCCGCTCATTTATCCCATTCCCCTTGTCCAGGCATTGGGTTGACCTGTTTGTAGGATTGCAACTTATCTCATGGCTTAGAAGGTAAAAGTAGTTGGTAAAAGACAAAAGCCTAAAAATGAAACCTCGAGATGCTTCACCCAGGGATCCCCGAGAAGGCAATAAAAGTCCTCTCAGCAAGAAACAAGAGGGACCTGGAAAATAACAAAAAAGACCTAGTCAGAGGATAGGGGGTCTCATCACGAGCCAACCTATTAGATTCATGGGTACTTAACAATATGACATTTCCACCATCTGGTTACCACACCAGGGCAGTGACCTTTGGTTGCATGGCCAAGGGAAAGGGGGTCTCATCACGAGTCAGCCTTCTCATCTCTGTGAAAGTACTTGTGGGTAACACTGTCAGCTTTGGTCACCATGCCAAGGCAGTGTCCTCTGGTTAGCCATTGAATAAAAAGAAAAATAAGAAGAAAAATAAAATAAAAGAATAAAGAAAGAAAAAGAATAAAGGCAAGAACAAGCTTGGAAAAAATGCATCCATGACAGGTACAACTCACCTTCTACAAAGGCACCCACAGATAACATTATGCATCCTTGGCCCTCACTGCACCTACATGTATGGAGATCCCCTAGCCACATCACCTCACTTACATGGTTTGGATGAAATCTTCCCAGAAACTTTCATTTTCTTGTGGACACTAGCCTAATAGGACGTATTGTGTTTTTCTCCAATCTTGTATTGTAGGTTTTTGTAATGTCTTTGAGATATTGACTGATGTATTAGGGTTTTTATGCATATGTTTAGTAATATTGATGATAAGATGTGATTAACATTGATATGATCCTGGTGACTGATGAGCCCATGGAGGGCATAACTTTTGATGTGCAGGACCATGCCTGACGGACAGATACCATTTGGACCAATACACATGGGGGGATGATCAGTTCAGACCTCCATGGGGCTGAAGAGCCCACCAAATGGATGTTGAGACCCCATCAGGGGGTAATGACAGGATGGAGATGGATCAGGGATTTTGTACTGGAAAGGAAGAGGACGTTCCATCATAGGCACTCCGGCAAGACTAGACTTGGGGAGAATGACCCCTTTTCAGTGGAACACCAACCTTGGAAGGCTCGTGATGTCTCCATCTTCACCATGACATCATCCAACTTCATAGATGCTTTTGGAGGTAGATTGGGCAACAATGGTACGTGTGGCATGTTGGAGAGGCCCATGCGGGCTAACGTTTTGCTCATTGGTGTCTCATTTGCCCTAGAAAGGGCTAACGCCTCCCTTGAAGGGGATTTTACTCTCATTTTTACTTGATTAGGGTTTTTTACTTAGCATTTAATGTAAAAACAGTATGATTTTGACATTATGGCCTTGTCGGCCTTTTTATGACCTAAAAAGTAAAATTAGGTCATTGATACACTATATATTGAGGGTTTTGATTCTCATTTTATCATCAATTATCACTCACTCATAGTGAGGTTTGATTTTTAGTGCCCTATTGGGGTTTTGGGCTGAACTAGTGATGCGCACTTGTTGAAGGAAGATATTGTTTTGGCATTTATGGTGTTTCTCTTGAAGGAAGGTGTTACAACTAGGATTTGCATGGTTATTTCTTCATGAATTGTAAGTGTTTTTTCTGCAAAACTTCTTATTGAATGGTTGTAGTTTAAATTTCTTGCATATTTCTTATAAACTTGTTAAATGAAAACCCTATGGAACAAACACACAAGTAGGTCATTGTCTCATGTCCCTTTATAGAGAAACCTTTAGCCATTGAAAGAGAAGAAGAGAGCCTAGCCATAGCTACACTCCTTGCTTCTCTCTCCCTTTTGCTAGCTGTACCTTTAGAAATCCAAGAGAGGGAGACGTCTTAGGCCTAGGTTATCTACACCTAGGGTCATTTTTCCCTTAGGATTTGAAGAAAGAGCCTTGTCGCAACAACACTCTTCCTCTTTAAGCTCTCTCATCTTTTTTTTGTGCTTTATTTGAGCTAGTCGTTTGCCAGGAAGGAGGAGAGAGAATGAGGCCTTGCTTTTGTAACACCAGAGTGAGCCTCTCTCCCCTAGGGTTCTGTCTTTGAGGCCCTGCTTTAGAAGCACCTTGAAACCTTTCCCTCTAGTCCTTTGGAATCCCGTCCCCTTCAACTTCTGCGTCCTTCACCTTCTGACTCCATTTAACTTTAAGGCACTAATCTCCAGCCTCTATCATTGAAGTGAAATCAAATCCAAACACTCTCAAACCTCTTTGAACTGAAACCCTAACTACAGTAGCCATAACCTACTAACCCTAGAATGTTGATGCCACCCTTGGTTATTTCATCTTGATGCAGCAACGTTTCATTTTATAAGCAATTGAATGGTAGTTAAGAACGTTTACTGGATTAAGTGTTGATTTGTTACATTGAATACTACATCGTTCCAGTATTTACTGACAAGTGACATATTTATCATTGACATTTTGCAAGCATTGATTTCGTCAATATTTACTGTCAAATTTCTTACATTGAATATCAGATAGTCATTGATTTATGAAGTACTAACCAAGATTGCACATATTAGTCTCCTTGTTGTGTTGTCTCAAGTAGGTGCTTCTCTTTTCTTTGGTTATACTCTATTATTGGTTGTTTAGCCGGGACTATCTAATTGGCGGTAATCTGTGAGGGGGAAATTTGTCTTTGTACTATTATCCTTTGCCCTTTCAAAACCCCAGGTTACCGGGGACATCTCCCCTAGGCCTAGCCTCCCTAAATAGAAAGAGCCTCCCCATTGTGGTGACATTGGGTGGGGAAGGTTCCTGTTTCGCCAGTTTGACCTAGTATTCTTTGGCCTTTCTTGCATCTAAAAACTGTGCGATAACACTCATGAATGAATTAATTAAATTGTAAAAATGATTAATACTTAAAATGAGTATGAGAAACTCATGTCTTAGTCAGGCACATTGGAAAAATGATTAATGCTTGAAGTGAGTTTGAGAATCTCACATATTATTCATTTAATTTTAAAAAGGGAAATCATTTTTGTGAGAAATCTAACTCACAAATTAGTTTCCTATATTTAATGGAAAAAAAAGGAATACTAGGAGTGAGTGGAAATATCACGTATTATTTGTAAAAAAGAGAAATTAGTTTTATGTGAGAATCCAACTCACAAATTAGTTTCCTCCTTTTAAAGGGAAATTAGTTGTATGTGAGAAACCAACTCACAAATTAGCTTCCTAGTCTTAAGGATGAAGTTAAGGGTCTCATGGGTTGGTTTGGACTTTTCCTCACTTTATTACAAGTGGATTCCTAGTATCAAGGAGGAATTTAAGGGTATTTCTCATTTTTTTCCTTGAGTAGTTATTGGATCCTAAATTTATGGATCTTGTGTTTTTGGATTATGCAGCTAGGAAAAATTATTTTAACCCCTTTATTGGGATAGATTTTGGAGGCCCTTTTGGAGAGCTCTTTGAGGAGAGAAATAAGCACTCATTCTTATGGTTTGTATGTAATCCCATTTTGGGAGAATTTCGTCCTTCTGGTGTCTGAAGAATTGTGCCACATTTTGTGAGAATATTTTAGCTCTATTAAAGGAAGGATAATGAAGCGATTCATATTCCAGTAGATCCAGAGATGTATCCATACATGGTGAACACCTTTAACAATTTGGTGATCTCTTGATTTATGTGTTGATCTTGTTTCATGTTTTCTTATGCATGTTTTTATTTACACAATTATGATTATTAAGTTCATTAAGTAATGGATTATGAGACTAATAGCACATTCACCAAGTTATATTCAATTTGGATTCAAGCCTTTCATTAGAACATTTGTTCACCTTTAATGAAGTCAAGTTCAATTAAAATGATATTATAATGGATCTTTTCATTAAGTGAATGTATAACCAGATCATATTGATATCAAGGTCACCCCGAATCATATCAAACATCCATCTGATAAACTATTAACTTTAACTGAGATGCAATGGAAAGAAAGGTTCTTACAATTTCAAGTCTTTCTATAGGAGAAAATGTTTTCTCATAGTCAATACCTTCTTGTTGCACATATTCTTTTGAAAATAAGCATGATTTATACTTTGAAATACTTCCATCCATATTAAATTTTAGCTTGCAAATCCACTTTACTCCAATAGTAGATTTTCCCTGAGGAATATAAACTAACTCTCATGTATCATTTTTTTCAATCTGTGACATCTCATCCTCCATGACTTGCACCCATGGATCATTAGTGCAAGCTTCTTTAAAATTAAAAGGTTCAACATGGGCAAAGGAAAAAAGAGAAAATTTATCACCAGCATACCTAGATGTCTCATATATCTCTTTCGAGCTTGTTGTTTTTCTAGGATTAGATGGATATGTCGCTTCCGTATTAACATGAGATATTGTTATCGGAGAATATGAAGATGGATTTGATGGAGAAATAATTGAAGGTGAGCCTACATTTCTTACAGTAGAGGTATGAAAAGAATGATCATTGTTATCAAAAATTAATTTTTCAATATGTGGAGTAATCACTTTATCTTATCCTTCATTCTTGATATAAACTCCCCCTTCATCAAAGATCACATCTCTACTAACATAAATATTATTAGTAAGTGGATTGAAACACATATAATCCTATATTTCTTCTTAATATCCAATGAAAATACATTTCACTGATTTTTCATCTAATTTATGTATTTGTTGTGCATGGATGTGAACAAAGCATGCAGACCCAACAATTTTGAGATAAGAAATAGTTGGTTTCTTACAAAAACAAGCTTCATAAGGAGTAGAATTTCTTACCATATTTTTAGAACTTTTGTTGATGATATATGCATTTCTATGGATTGCATCTTCCCAATACATGTTTCAAAAACACATTTCTTTTAACATACATCTGGCCATCTCTACAATTATTTTGTTTTTCCTATCCGCTACTCCATTTTGTTGAGGAGTTGATCCATGTGGATATTGGTGGCCACCCACCTTTTCCGACTGGCTCAAAACAATTTTCTAGCAATTTTGGCAATTTACTATTTTTAGTAGTTTTTAACTTCCGGGGCCATTTTGAGGGCCTAAATGAAGGTCTTTTGAGATAAAGGTTCTCAATGATAGCTGAAGGCATGATTGAGCCCCCAAAATAAATCTCCTCGACGATACCTTTCCAAGGAGCTATCATACACCTAAAACGGAGATCGTATGCAAAAGTTACGACCCCGAGAAGTTGATGTACTAACTTACCCAAACGGGGCCCACATGAATTTTGGCGCTTCATCTCCTAGGGTTAGGTTTTTGGATGTCTAGGGTTTTTGGAATTCCTAATTATTGTAAAATGCCTTCAAAGCCTCATTGTAATCATCTTTTTGCGAATGCGAGTAGCCATCACATCTCTTCTCAGAGATAAACTGCTACCATTCTAGCAAGTCTTTCACTCTGTATTTTTACAGTCTCTGTATATTTCTTTCATTAATAGAAATCGTGTATTACTGTATCTCTATGTTTATGGTTGCATCTCTGATATATTTATGTTATATTATTGGATATACGCGATATCTCTGTGCATTTCTTTATTATATCTCCGCTCTCATTTCATGTCGAAAATAATTCAGATCAGTGGTATCAGAGCAGGCTACTCTTGATTGTTTTTTCAGTGCATTTCCCCGACGAGGTCCGAGTATAGCAAGTTGGGTCTCGATCTTGTCTCTCTTGAAGACAATCTCTCTCACACACTCAAGAAACCCTCAATGGCGGAAAAAAAGAAAAACGAAGGAGCAGACGATCCTATCAATTTGTTGCTTGAGTAAGCTCTCACGCGACAAAGGGATGAAATGATGAAGAAATTTTCCCACATCCTTCAACGCCTGCTGATAAAATCATGCGCATCCTCATCAAGAGGCCACTTTGGAGGCACCTCACCTTTCAAGGTACAAGTTAATTTTGATATTCCTGTATTTGAAGGACATATAGATGTAGAAGCCCTAGAAAAATGGTTAACTCTGCTAGAAGGTTATTTCTCTATTCATAATTTTTTCGACAAAGAAAAGATCATCTTCACACTCCTTAAATCTCTCCCTCATGTCAAACATTGGTGGGAAACTTACTAGGAGCAAAGTTCCATAGAGGAGTCTGGAATATATGGGGTTGATCCCACTTGGGATTTTTTTGTGGATGCGGTAAAGGAACAGTATTACCCTATTGGGAACTATGAGGACCAGTACATGAGATGGACCACACTGCGGAAAGACAGGGGCCAAGAAGTTCTAGAGTTCACCAATACCTTCCATACCTTGCGCACCAAGCTGGGTATCAAATACTCTGAGTGACATTTGGTTCTGAAATACCGTGGGGCTCTACACAGATACATCCAGATTGAAATGGATTTTATGGACATCTCATCACTCGGTGCTACTTATCGATATGTTGTTAAAATCGAGCAGAAATTTAAGCACCAGAACAAACGAGAATTCGGTTCTGCAAATCCGCAACAACCGAAGTATGACAAAGACGGCCCTAACAAACAATCTCCTGAAAACCATTCCAAGACACAGGAAAAGAAGGGTCACGGGAAGACAAAGAAGGACACTGGAAAATGGTGTGAGTTCCACAAAATCCCCTGGCACAACATCGATGAATGTCGCTCAAAACAGTCATTGGTGGCCGAGATCAAAGACAAAGAGCCGAACCCTGGTTCAGAATCTGATTTTGAAAATACTGTTAAAGGACAGATCATTGACGCAGACCCCACTGCTATTGTCGTGAACACAACAATTAAAACAGAAGAACCAACAGATCCTGAAGAGGGGGAGTGCCTTTTTCATTCACAGATGTGGGTGAAGGGGAACCCGCTGCATTTTATTGTTGATAGCGGAAGCCAGAAGAACCTCAACTCAACAGAGGTCGTAAAACAGTTGGGATTGTCGACAACACCACACCCACAACCATACAACATCGAGTGGCTTCGCCAAGGATGGGATCTTCGTGTCAGCCAGCAATGTCTATTGTCATACGACATCGATCCCTTCAAGGACGAGGTATTATGTGATGTTGCCCCACTAGATGTATGTGATGTTCTCTTGAGCCAACCATATATGTGGAAGCGCCATGTTGTTTATGAGTCTCAACCCCTCAGTGTCATTGTTTCTCTCAGGGGTCATCTCTATAGAATACCAGAGGTAGTTCTGACTACTGTTCCACCTAAAAAGTGCCGCAAGGTAGTATCTCATACTACAAAATTCAGCTTCTTCACAATCTGTTCAAAAGGGGAACATAAGGATACTTCAACCACTACAACCTCGGCCCAAGCACCTTCTATCCAACAGAAGTGGGTCGACAAGATTGCAGTAAAACACAAATATTCCTTCTACACATAGTCATCTCAGATAGCCCGATTGGTTGAACAGATTCAACCCCTCCAGTAATAGGTTCATGACAAACTTCCACAAAATGATCAGTGCGACCTCTCCAGCACGACAAGCAGGTCACTAAGATGCAGATTCAACAAATGTTTTTCCCTCTCCCTCGGACACTCAACGAAATGGAGACCATTTATTCTTAAGGAGGGAGGATTAATCCAGGTGGATATCGGTGGCCACCCACCTTTTCTGACTGGCTCAAAATAGTTTTCTGGCAATTTTGGCAATTTACTATTTTTAACAGTTTTTAACTTTCGGGGCCATTTTGAGGTCCTAAATGAAGGTTTTTCGAGATCAAGGTTCTCAATGATATTCAAAGGCATGATTGAATCCCCAAAATGAATCTCCTCTACGATACCTTTCCAATGAGCTATCATACGCCTAAAACGGAGATCGTATGCAAACGTTACGACCCCGGGAAGTTGTTGTACTAACTTACCCAAACGGGGCCCACATGACTTTTGGCACTTCATCTCCTAGGGTTAGGTTTTTGGATGTCTAGCGTTTTTGGCATTCCTACTTATTGTAAAATGCCTTCAGAGCCTCATTGTAATCATCTTCTTGTGAATGCGAGTAGCCATCACATCTCTTCTCAGAGATAAGTTGCCACCATTCTAGTGAGTCTTTCACTCTGTAATTTTACAGTCTCTGTACATTTCTTTCATTAATAGAAATCGTGTATTACTGTATCTCTGTGTTTATGGTTGCATCTTTTATATATTTCTGTTATATTATTGGATATACGTGATATCTCTATCCATTTCTTTATTATATCTCCACTCTCATTTCATGTCGAAAATAATCTGGATCAGGAGTATATGCAATAGTTAACTCCTTCATGATGCCATGTAAGCTGAAAAATTCTTTGAATTCATTAGAGGTGATTTTTCCACCTCGACTAGTTCTCAATACTTTCAAATATTATCCTGATTTCTTCTCAACAAGTGCTTTAAATTTTTGAAAGAAACTGAAATCTTGAGACTTTTGACTTAAGAAATATACCTAAGACATCCTTGAAAAATCATCTACAAATAGAAGAAAATAGACATTCTTTCCAAGAGATAAAGACTGCACGGGGCCACAAATATCTTCATGTACTAATGCCAAAGGTTCTCTTGCGCTAAAATGATGATGAGGAAAACTATCTCTATGTTGCTTCCCTACTACAAAACCTTCACATATCTTATTATCCGGCTCTATGAATGCAGGAAAACCTCTTACCAATTTCTTCTTTTCTATCAAGGAAAGGGATCCAAAATTAAGGTGCCCAAACCTCTTGTGCTAGAACCACGACTCATCAACTGAGGATTTCAAGCAAGATACACTTGATTCCATACTTAACAAAAACATCCTATTATCTGTCATAGGAACTTAAGAAACAAGGCCATTGTTGTAAAAAATATTACAAAACTTTCCTTCAAAAATAGTGTTGTAGTTTTCAGAATTTAGTTTCATTATGCTAATCAAATTATGCTTTAAACTTGGAACACACAAACTATCATGTATATATATAATTCCATTCTTGACTTTTATGGCAAGGGTACCTTTTCCCCTTCTACCTCATTATCGTTTCCAAAGTTTACTTTCCCCTTCACATTCTCATCTAACTTTACAAACACTTTTTTGTTTCCTTTCATGTGATTTGAGTAGCCACTATCTAAATACTATAAAAAATCATGTTTGGTATCAAAAGTGTTACATGTGAGAAACAAAGTTTGATATTTTTCACCTTCATCTTTACTAAAAAATTCTTGACATGTGTCTTTATTCTTCTTAAAACAATAGATTTCAAGGTGTTTGTCTTTATTATAACAATAGTTGCAATGAATGTTACCTATGCTAGGGTTGTTTCTTCTTCCTCTACCATGACCTTCTCTTCCTCTGGATCTTCCACGACCTCTACCTCCTCTATTTGATGATGAAGAAAAAGTAGAATCATCATTCATGGTAGTGGAAGATTGTTTCTTCTTGTCATCAACTTTCAACTTGCTTTGGAAAGCTTAATATCGAGCTTCCTCATTCCTTTTTAACATGTCTTCATATACTTGAAGGATTCCAAACATATAAACAAGGGTTAGTTGTGATAAATCCCTTGATTCCTCTATACAAATAGTGACAAGATCAATTTTTTTAGGAAGACTTCTTAAAAAAAATTCAACAATCCTCCTACCTTTAAGAGATTCATGAGGAGGATGTATACCATTCACAATATTTTGAACTCTATAATAAAAGTTTCAACAGTTTCATTTTCTTTCATAGTAAGAGATTCAAAATCTCTTCTCAGCATTTGAAGTTTGACAACTTTTACCTTTACAAATCCATTGTATTCCTTCTCGAAGGTTTCCCAAGCATCATGGGACTTAGTACATTCTGCATTCTTTGGAAACATTTTGATGTCAACTCTAGTTTGAAGGACGAACAAAGATTTGACATCATTTTTTCTGTTCTCCTTCAACTCCATCTTTTGATCAATAGAGAGAGAATTGTAGGTTTCCTGATTATCCAGCTATGTGTAACCTACATAAATAAGCATCCATAAATCTTGTGAGATAAGCAAATTTATCATCTTCACACATAAGTACTCATAGTTTTCCCCACCAAAAAGAGGAATTTGGTATTGTACTACATTTTAATTATGGGTCATTTCTCCTTCTCCAAAATAAAAAATGTTGTGATCAACCTAACTATGATACCAAATGAAGAATCCGAGAAAAAATTGTTTTAAATGACAGTTAAAAATCAATCCCAACAAATTTAGATTCTATCCAGATAAGAAATTCCCAAAAAACACTTGCTCAGTAGAGAAAAAAACACTCGGGTTTAAATGCTAAGTTTTAATAATAAAAAAACAACTTATGAAATTAATCAATTAAGATACATGCAATTCATTACGAATTCGATTAATCCAGTAAAAGAAATCACATTGAACACAAATTTGTTTTAGAAAAATACAACAACACAATGATGCTCTATTGCATAAAAAAACACTACAACAAAAATATGATAGCACACAGGCACTTTGTTGAAAAAAAACTCTACAACAAAAATATAGCAACACAGAGGCACTCGATCCTTTTTCACACTCTAGATAGGAGAAAAAATTAAATTAAATAATGCCCAGAAAGGACCCAATGTTGTCGTTTGAGGAAAGAAACGTGGCAATCTAACTCAAAACACTTGGCGGTTTTAAAAATTACATCTAGAGTTCATCAATTGTCGAGATGTCCATCAAATTCCTAAAAAATAGGAATCAATTATTTCACTTCAATTGATTGGAGGATTAAGCACCCATTATATACCTCTGTTGATAATTCCTTAGGCCACCTCCAATCCATCTTGAAGACGACCATAGAATATGATGTAGCCGCCCTTCTCTCCTTTGGGCTACACGACCTCCGGGTCAAGGATCTATGATTCTCTGAGCCAATTCGATTCTTTGAAACCTTGATGGTCTCACTTTGTAACTAAACACAGGCCCTTTCGGCTTTTGGTGCAGGTCTTATGATACTCACGACCTCTCCCTTCGTGCTTTCGAAAGATTAAAGTTCAGGCGCTAGCTCCTTTTCCATTAGCCCCTTCTTGGATATGACCTCAGGCTATGACCTCACGTAAACATGTGATTGCGGGCACGGCCAAGAGTGGCTTGAAACCAAAATTATTTTCTCCCCACAATTCACTACCAATTTCCAAGTGTCCCTTTTGCAATACCATGGTTTTGATTGTAGCCCGCTCTCAAATTTTTAAAGTCTGAGCACTTTCTGTCCCCTCAATTCAACGTGACCATTGATCTCGTGATATCGGTCAATGCCTCTTGACCGATGGTTGGGATATAACCCTCTTTTCTTCCTTCTCTCTAGAGCATGCCTTCCCAGATCTTCACGATCTATCGACGCGTGTCCCTTTCAGATCAACAGTTTTGATTTTCTTCAGAAATTCGGGCTTCAGAGTTTTTAAATCTCAACCTTCACTTTCTCCCAGAATGATTTCATCGAGAGTTCGTGATCTATTGATGCGTGTCTCCCGCAGATCAACAGCTACAATTAGCTTCGGCTCTTCGGGCTTCGGAAGTCTCAATTCTCAACTTCTCCACACTCGCTTTTTCTCGGAGCGTTTCACCTGGAGTGCACGATCTATTGACACATGCCTCCCACAGATCGACAGTTGTGCCTCACTTCGGGTATTCAGACTTCGAAAGTTTCAAACCTTCGCATGCTCGTTCCTCCCGGAGTGCTTTCACCTAAAATTCATAGATCTTTGTCGCGTGTCCCTCTAGATCTGATGACTATGATTCACTTCATCTATTCGGGCTTCGGGAGTTTCAACTCCTCCTCACCCATTTCCTTCCGAAGTGTTTTCACCCAAAAACAATGGATTTTCGCCACATGCCATTTACATCGGACGATTGTGATTTTCTTCAGGCTTCGGGACTTCAGAAGTTTGACACTCTCCACACTTGAAATCCCCTGAAGCGATTTTCCCCGAAGTCTCAGATTTGTCGACACGTGTCTCCTAGTGATCAACGTCTTGGATCTACTTCGGGTCTTCGGCTACTTCACCTCCTCCTTGTCTACGAACTTCAGAAGTTGTAGATCTTGTGCCACCTTTCCTTCTTGACAATGAATGGTCCCTAATCACTTCAGGATTTTGGAACTTCGGTAAGTTTGCTCCCCTATGTACACAAAGGGTTAAGGTTTGTGCACTTTACCTTGATCGGACAACTATCGATCCTCTGTGCTCAGATCCGATAGTTGTTGTCGCTCCTCCTCATGAGCTTTTGATTTCTTCCTAACTTGGAAGAGTTTGTAAGTGTTCAAAGACTTCGACCTTTGCTCCTCCTGTGAGCTCATTCTCTTGGGTCTCGTTTGCATTTCTAAAAGAGCTATCTCTTATGAGCTTTGTTCCTTTGAGGATCTCGATCTCCCGCGCACTCCTTATGTCCTCGGGATCTCAACAAACACAGATCGAAGGATTTCTTCGAAATAAATTATTCCCACACTCCTTGCGCTCCTCTTTTCTGGTTCTTCAACGCTTAGTTGCTCCTTGACGTTGTGAACTCCTTGCACTTGGTCTAATTTCCCTTTGTTCCTTCTGAACTCTTCTGAGTCAATTCAAGACTTTGTCGACGCACTCCTTGTGTACAAGATGCACACCTTACATACGAGTTTCAAAAGAGAAACAATTGAAACTTATCCAGTTCGTCACAAATTCATATGATCAACCATGAACAATTATGCATAAACGAAATGAATTAAAACACCCACAGAATGTATCATTCATTCAATCACTCATCAAAATGAACACTATCCAAGGAATTGGAACAATTATGTCTGTTTTATTCATTCATGAAAAAAATTACATAGTATTACAGTTCTTCATTGTCTCTCTGTTACTCTACTACTCTGTTCTACTCTTATGATACTCTATTATCACTACTCTTACAATACAACAACAAACTATCTAAGGAGTGGCACCAGGAGCTCTCTTCGTCCTGTCTGCAACCTATCCTATCAGGTTCTAGCAGTTACCTACCTTCTCCTATTACAATAAATATCAATTATTACCAGATAAGAGATGACAATCTCTATCTACAACTCCTTACAGTTGTATAAGACTTTTAGAAACAAGATATACTTAAAAATTTTGTTTCCAAAATATCTCAAAAACTCATTTATTTTTGAGTTAAATGTTGATTTGAAATCATCTACAAATAGAATAAAATAGATATTCTTTCCAAGAGATAAAGTCTGCAGAGGGCCACAAATATCTGCATGTACTAATGCCAAAGGTTCTCTTGCGCTAAAATGATGATGAGGAAAACTATCTCTATGTTTCTTCCCTACTGCAAAACCTTCACATATCTTACTATCTGGCTCTATGAATGCAGGAAAACCTCTTACCAATTTCTTCTTTTCTATGAAGGAAAGGGATCCAAAATTAAGGTGCCCAAACCTCTTGTGCCAGAACCATGACTCATCAACCGAGGATTTCAAGAAAGATACACTTGATTCCATACTTAACAAAAAAATCCTATTATCTATCATAGGAACTTAAGAAACAAGGCCATTGTTGTCAAAAATATTACAAAACTTTCCTTCAAAAATAGTGTTGTAGTTTTCAGAATTTAGTTTCCTTATGCTAATCAAATTATGCTTTAAGCTTGGAACACACAAACTATCATGTATATATATAATACTTCCATTCTTGAATTTTATGGCAAGGGTACTTTTTCCCCTTCTACCTCATTATCCTTTCCAAAGTTTACTTTCCCCTTCACATTCTCATCTAACTTTACAAACAATTTTTTGTTTCTTTTCATGTGATTTGAGTAGCCACTATCTAAATACTATAAAAAATCATGTTTGGCATCAAAATTGTTACATGTGAGAAACAAAGTTTGATATCTTTCACCTTCATCTTTACTAAAATTTTCTTGACATGTGTCTTTATTCTTCTAAAAACAATAGATTTCAAGGTGTTCGTCTTTATTACAATAGTTGCAATGAATATTACCTCTGCCAGGGTTGTTTCTTCTTCCTCTACCATGACCTCCTCTTCCTCTGGCTCTTCCACGACCTCTACCTCCTCTATTTGATGATGAATAAAAAGTAGAATCATCATTCATGGTAGTGGAAGATTGTTTCTTCTTGTCATCAACGTTTGACTTGCTTTGGAAAGCTGATATCGAGCTTCCTCGTTCCTTTTTAACATGTCTTCATATACTTGAAGGATTCCAAACATATAAACAAAGGGTTAGTTGTGATAAATCCCTTCACTCCTCTATACAAATAGTGACAAGATCAATTTTTTTAGGAAGAATTCTTAAAAAAAATTCATCAATCCTCCTATCTTCAAGAGATTCACGAGGAGGATGTATACCTTTCACAATATTTTGAACTCTGTAATAGAAGATTCAATAATTTCATTTTCTTTCATAGTAAGAGATTCAAAATCTCTTCTCAGCATTTGGAGTTTGAGAACTTTTACCTTTACAAATCCATTGTATGCCTTCTCCAAGGTTTCCCAAGCATCATGGGACTTAGTACATTCTGCATTCTTTGGAAACATTTTCATGTCAACTCCAGTTTGAAGAACGAACAAAGATTTGACATCGTTTTTTTTGTTCTCCTTCAACTCCATCTTTTGATCAATAGAGAGAGAATTGTAGGTTGCCTGATTATCCAACTCTGTGTAACCTACATAAATAAGTATCCATATATCTTCTGAGATAATAAAATTTATCATCTTCACACACAAGTACTCATAGTTTTCCCCACCGAAAAGAGGAATCTGGTACTGTACTGCATTTGAATTATGGGTCATTTCTCCTTCTCCAAAATAAAAAATGTTGTGATCAACCTAACTATGATACCAAATGAAGAATCTGAGAAAAAATTGTTTTCAATGATAGTTAAAAATCAATCCCAACAAACTTAGATTCTGTCTAGATAAGAAATTCCCAAAAAGCACTTGCTCAGTAGAGAAAAAAACACTCGGTTTTAAATGCTAAGCTTTAATAATAAAAAAACAACTTATGAAATTGATCAATTAAGATACATGCAATTCAATACGAATTTGATTAATCTAGTAAAAGAAATCACATTGAACACAAATTCGTTTCAGAAAAATACAACAACACAATGAGGCTCTATTGCATAAAAAAACACTACAACAAAAATATGATAGCACACAGGTACTTTGTTGAAAAAAAAACTCTACAACAGAAATATGATAGGACACAGGCACTTTGTTGAAAAAAAAACTCTACAACAAAAATATAGCAACACAGAGGCACTCGATCCTTTTTCACACTCTAGATAGGAGAAAAAATTAGATTAAATAATGCCCAGAAAGGACCCAATGTTGTCATATGAGGAAAGAAACATGGCAATCTAACTCAAAACACTTGGCAGTTTTAAAAATTACATCTAGAGTTCATCAATTGTCGAGATGTCCATTGAATTCCTAAAAAATAGGAATCAATTATTTCACTTCAATTGATTGGAGGATTAAGCACCCATTATATACCTCTATTGAGAATTCCTTAGGCCACCTCCAATCCATCTTGAAGACGGCCATAGAATATGATGTAGCCCCCCTACTCTCCTTCGGGCTACACGACCTCCCGGTCAAGTATCTATGATTCTCTAAGCCAATTCGACTCTTTGAAACCTTGATGGTCTCACTTTGTAACTAAACACAAGCCCTTTTAGCTTCTGGTGCAGGTCTTATGATACCCGCGACCTCTCCCTTCGTTCTTCAGAAATATCAAAGTTCGAGCGCTAGCTCCTTTTCCATTAGCCCCTTCTTGGATATGACCTCAGGCTATGACCTCACGTAAACACATGATTGCGGGCACGGCCAAGAGTGGCTTGAAACCAAAATTCTTTTCTCCCCACAATTCACTACCAATCGCCACATGTCCCTTTTGCAATACCATGGTTTCGATTGTGGCCCACTCTCAAATTTTTTAAGTCCGAGCACTTTCTGTCCCCTCAATTCAACATGACCATTGATATCGTGATATTGGTCGGTGCCTCTTGACCGATAGCTGGGATCTAACCCTCTTTTCTTCCTTCTCTCTGGAGCACACCTTCCCATATCTTCACGATCTATCGACGCATGTCCCTTTCAGATCAACGGTTGTGATTTTCTTCAGAAATCTGGGCTTCAGAGTTTTGAACTGTCAATCTTCACTTTCTCCCAGAATGATTTCATCCAGAGTTTGCGATCTATTGGTGCGTGTCTCCCACAGATTGACAGCTACAATTAGCTTCGGCTCTTTGGGCTTCGGAAGTCTTAATTCTCAACTTCTCCATGCTCGCTTTTTCCCGGAGCATTTCACCTAGAGTGCATGATCTATTGACACATGCCTCCCACAGATTGACATTTGTGCCTCACTTCAGGTATTCAGACTTTGAAAGTTTCAAACCTTTGCACACGTGTTCCTCCCGGAGTGCTTTCACCTGAAATTCATAGATCTTTGTCACATGTCCCTCTGGATTCAATGACTATGATTCACTTTGACTATTCGAGCTTCGGGAGTTTCAACTCCTCCTCACCCGTTTCCTTTCGAAGTGCTTTCACCCAAAAATGATGGATTTTTTCCACATGCCCTTCACAACAGACGATTGTGATTTTCTTCAGGCTTCGGGACCTCAGGAGTTTAACACTCTCCACACTTGAAATCCCCTGAAGCAATTTTCCCTGAAGTCTCAGATTTTTCGACATGTGTCTCCTGGTGATCAACGTCTTGGATCTACTTCGGGTCTTCGGCTACTTCACCTCCTCCTTGTCTACGAAATTCGGAAGTTGTAGATCTTGTGCCACCTGTCCTTTTTGACGATGAACCGTCCCTAATCACTTCGGGATTTTGGAACTTTGGTAAGTTCGCTCCCCTGTGTACACAAAGGGTTAAGGTCTGTGCACTTTACCTTGATCGGACGACTATCAATCCTCTATGCTCCGATCCAACGGCTGTTGTCACTCCTCCTCCTGAGCTTTTTATTTCTTCCTAACTTAGAAGAGTTTGTAAGTGTTCAAAGACTTCGGCCTTTGCTCCTCCTGTGAGCCCGATCTATTGGGTCTCGTCTGCACTTCTGAAAGAGCTATCCATTATGATCTTTGTTCCTTTGAGGATCTCGATCTCCCACACACTCCTTGCGTTCTCGAGATCTCGACAAACTCAGATCGAAGGATTTCTTTGAAATAAATTATTCCCACACTCCTTACGCTCCTCTTTTCTGGTTCTTCGACGCTTAGTTGCTCCTTGACGTTATGCACTCCTTGCGCTCCTCTTTTCTGGTTCTTCGACGCTTAGTTGCTCCTTGACATTTTGCACTCCTTGCACTTGGTCTAAGTTCCCTTTGTTCCTTCTGAACTCTTCTGAGTCAATTCAAGACTCCGTCGACGCATTCCTTGCGTACGAGATGCACACCTTGCATACAGGTTTCAGAGGAGAAACAATTGAAACTTATCCAGTTCATCACAAATTCATATGATCAACCATGAACAATTATGTATAAATGAAATGAATTAAAACACCCACAGAATGTATCATTCATTTAATCACTCATCAAGATGAACATTGTCCAAGGAATTGGAACAATTATGTCTGTTTTATTCATTCATGAAAAAAATTACATAGTATTACAGTTCTTCAAGGTCTCTCTATTACTCTACTACTCCGTTCTACTCTTCTGATACTCTGCTATCACTACTCTTACAATACAACAACAAACTATCTAAGGAGTGGCTCCAGGAGCTCTCTTTGTCCTGTCTGCAACCTATCCTATCAGGTTCTAGCGGTTACCTACCTTCTCCTATTGCAATAATTATCAATTATTACTAGATAAGAGCTAACAATCTCCATTTGCAACTCCTTACAGTTGTATAAGACTTTTACAAACAATATATACTTAAAAATGTTGTTTCCAAAATATCTCAACAACTCGTTTATTTCTGAGTTAAATGTTGATTTGAAATTATGTCATGCTGAGATGTCATATATTTACCTCCACGCTTGCTTCTTTGACTTTGAAGGCGATGCTCTTGCATCAGAATACAGGCCCAAATCCCCCTGTGCCAATTTTCCTTCCAAAGATTGTACGATTACGAATATCCATGTTGTTTAAGAGATTGCTTTATTCTCCAATTTTTTGGAATGCATCTTCCAATATAAATGCGTTAACATGAGAATGCTTTATATAAATTTATATAAATTGATAAATGGAAGTTCTAAATTCATGGATTAAAATAATTTTAAAATGCATGTGTCAATATAAGAATATAAGATCGT
>ML781483.1:512609-529978 GCA_009831015.1 Picea engelmannii | reverse complement strand
TTTTTGGAATGCATCTTCCAATATAAATGCGTTAACATGAGAATGCTTTATATAAATTTATATAAATTGATAAATGGAAGTTCTAAATTCATGGATTAAAATAATTTTAAAATGCATGTGTCAATATAAGAATATAAGATCGTTAACATGAGAATTCTTTATATAAATTGAAGTTCTAAATTCATGGATTAAAATAATTTCATAATGCATCTATCAATATAAGCATATAAGCGCGTTAGCATGCGAATACAAATAATTTTGTTTTTCAGGTCATGTAGGTGGAATCTCACCAAGGTTTACATGGTCGTGTAGGTGGAAGTTGAATAGTGTAGAGCTTCGGTAGTTGATAAGGGTTGAACACTTGAGAGCCATATCATTACAAAAACAAAACAAAATTATGAAATCCGTGCTCTGAAAGCTTAAGTCACCGTCTCCCCCTTAATACTCAATGGTTCCAGTTTTAGTTGTTTGCTGATTGAAGCAAATCTTTCCTGGCTAATAAAACAAATCTATTATTTGTCGATTCCTTTTGTAAAAATATATTGCCAAGTGATTCTCTGACACTGTGATAACAAGCTTTAATCATTGCTTTCCTGAACATTCTCCCACTTAATACACAATGGTTCCTGTTTTGGTTGTTTGCTGATTGAAACAAATCCTTCCTTGCTAATAAAACAAATATATTCTTTGTCAATTCCTTTTGGAAAAATATATTGCCAAACGATTCTCTGACACTGATAACAATGTAGAAATGAAATCCCAAAAATCTCTGTAGTCAAATTCTCTGACAACATATTGAGGTTCCTGCTATGTATTTTGTCTCCATTGTAGACAAAGAAAGCATTTGGCATTACTTCAAACTCCACTCTATAGTGCCACTGCAAAGAGTAAAACAATATCTTGAATTTGATTTCATATCATTATTGAACTGACCCAATCTAAATATGAAACTCTGACTAACACCAAACTCTCTCGTGTTATGTAATGGATGTCATAATCCACTCGACCTCTGATATATAGAAGTATTCTCTTAGGTGCTCTTATATGATAATTGTGATGTGGTGATGTAGTGTTTCAACTCGTCCCAAGTTGTTAGATTTGGGGATTTCTTTTTGAGTTTCCGTATTGAATTTACATATCTAGACTCAATCACTTTTAATGTTTAATGCTGTTTTTATTTCCAGGGTTTGATTCATGAATGTTATATGATTCATTTGAATCTGAGTGTTGAGAGTACTAATAGATTGCATTTCTCCCTTGTGCTTTGAAAACAACTTTGTGACACTTTCCATCATTCTTCATGATCTTGCTTGGTTCTATTTAATGCCATCTTGCTTTTTCTTCATGACAATATAGATTTGATTTACTTTTTCATGCTTTGGTTGAATCTTATTTTGCTTTCATGTTCTTGTTGTGGTACAAGAATGTCATTTGTGTAGTTCATTGGTTATTAGCTTATATGATTTCATGGTTTAACATGTTTCAATGCTTGCTATTGTGTATGGATTCCTTACCCTATCTAATAATGGAAAGAAAATCTCCAACCATAACCCTTCAACAAAAGGCATAAGAGGTTGGGTATTGAATCATTAAGCGGAGAAATGAATATGCAAGTAGAAATGCAATTATGAAATGACATGAAAGGGGGATATAGACAATGTTTCAAAACATATGGTAGTGGTGTCAAGCTACGTTTTATGAAGAAACATCATGGTCATGAAGCCCATAGATTTGTGTCATGAGATCCATGGTTTTGACATTGAAAACACAATGAAGAGCACAGTGAGAATGGTGAGTGAAGTGGCAAGGTTAAGGGAATGAATAATCCTAGGCATGTAAGTATAGTTTCGAGCCTTGTTTAAGATTATCACACTTATTCCTTATTAATAAAAATATTCGAGTCAAGTTTTGAAGCAAGGTGACAATTTTTATCATATTTTCCTCATAAATCAGTTTGGGGCCCAAAGGCCACCTTAACAATTAAGAATTAGTTTCTTGTGTGATGATATCCGAGACATCATTAAATGGACTAAATTCATATATCCAAAATAACTATCACATAGAGATTTTTTATTCCAACAAAGTAGTGCTCCAAACAATGCCTAGACTTTTTCCTTCAAGTGTTGTTTGCCTAAAAAAAATTGTCCTGATAAAATGGTTTGGGGAATTATAAACAGGTTACTTAGATATTTTTGGGCCTACAAACTCAACAAAACTAATAAAACTCAATTTTGAGGATTACAAGTACAAAATGCACATTTAAAAAATTCTTGTCAACTAGGCAATTTCTACAGGTGGAATGATGATTTGAGGTATGAGAATGGGTTATGGTTTTACAAACCCAAAAAAACAAAGGGTTTCACCATTCCCATTTTAATTAATTTTTAATGGTTCAATGAGTATTATTTTGCTTCGTTTAGGACATCGTGATCAAGTTGAATGTTGTATCATTGATCTAGAAACTTAGTTGTAGATAATCTCTCCTTTTTATGGTGTGAAAATAACAACAAAAGTGTTAGATCCTAACTACTCACCATGGTTTCTAGAGAGCCAAAGAAGCCTTGCAATAGCCCAACTCTTCTATGTGAGGATCATTTCAATATATGAAATATTAAATATCATTTGCAAGAAATTAAGTATACATTGTTCAAAGACTTACAAATATTCTCCATCAATATTGTTTCTTCTCTAGATGAGCCAAAGTGTCAAATCATTGCATCTAAAGGATTTTTTGCCTATTGAACCCAACAATTCACCCCTAGAGGATGAATTAGACAAAATGCGATAAAAGTAGCCCAAGGAAAATGCTAAAAATTATGTTTTTGCTCAAATTATCTCTGTCAATGCAAAATCATTGCGTTGGGAGACTTGTTCACTTTTTAAACCAAACGAAATTGCCAAACAAGGCTTTGAGGTTATCTATTTTCCTCTTAAAAGAAAATCCCTCACCTTTTTTTTTTTTAACTCTCCAAAGTCAATGATTTTCCTCACAAGGTTGTGAACTCAATAATTCATTTGGATTATATTCATGTTTTTCATATGAAATACTTAGTTCCAAGCCTACAACGACAATAAGAACACTCCATTCCCATTCTCTTTGTCATTTTCACTCCATGAAGGATTCTTCTTTAACATGTTGATCATGACGTTTTGTATTCATTTCATGCATCTACATGGTTTTTAAAAGCTTCTCCAACCAACAAACACTTCTATCATTCATCTAGAGCTAATACACATTGATCCATAGACCCTTGGTGATGCATTTTCACCCCAAAAATGTGATGTAACTCTATACTACATGTTTGGCATTCCTAGGTAGCCATTAAAGAATTTTCCATAGAAAAGGCATTTTCCATCTCAATAGAGTGATTAGGTTCTTAGGTAAAAAAAATTCTCTCCTTGAGAAAGGGAATAACACCTCTTGTTGCTTGGAACAGACATGGTAGCTTGCAAAACGTCTTTTCATCCCCAACAATTAGCAAAACTTTCAAAAATCAATCTAAACCTATAGTGGGTGTCAGCAAGCCGTTTCTCTTATTTTCATGTCTTCACTAGAGTAACTGAAGTCATGGTTTATTTATTCTTTGAGTTTATGAGCCACTCATCACCTTCATTTATCCCTAGCAAGATCAATTCATCTCTAATATTTTTTTATATCAAAGGATGATTATTGGACATAAAATAATTAAGTGACTAATGGATTCTTGTTCATGTGGAATAAATGGTTGCTTTGATATTTTTAACTAGATAAAAAAATTCCTTATTTCTTCTTCACTTTGATCTAGCCAGAGGATGCAAGTGTTCTCACCCTTTAAATGCTTTTAGATACCCATTTTAACTTTAAAATGATTTAAAATAGGTTTTTAATGTTAGTGGATCCACATTCTAGGTTATGTCAGATTAGGTGAAAACAACCATGTTTAGTTTGAGAGTCATTAAGCCAAGGCTTTCCATGATTCATAACTTTCCTTGCATGAGATGATCTAAAACCATTTATCTCTTTTATTAAGGCTCTGGTTTCAAATGGTAAAAAAAACCATACCTTAAGAAGTTTGTCGAGTATGAATATAATCATTACCATAATATACAACTCACATAAGGAAATTCAATGGTTTCATTACTCTGCGATTAAGGCACAACATTGTGAAGGATCATTTGGAAATAAGAGCCAAGTCATGGATTATAAAAACTCACATGTGCATTGAATCAAATGTAAACTTAACATCATCTTTGTTTCCAATCTTTAAATATTTGAGTGAAGGAAGGATCGATATACTTGTACAAAAGGGTTGGAAGAAGTTTGTAAATGTTAAGGATAATTTGTTTTTCAACATGGTTTTCTACTTACAACAATCCACAAAGAAGAGACATAGTTGTTGTGAATTGTGAAAACCTCATGAAATCTTAATACCCCTTTAATTGCAACTTCTAGTAAGCATTGCCATATTTATTCATTTCCAACAATTTGAAGAAGAGGAAAACCATGATCATAACATTCATAAGCTCTTTTGGTGAAGGATCCAACTACACACACATAGATGGGATTATCATGATGAAATCAAGTTTGCCTTAGAATAAATGTAAGTACATATTTGAATGCATTATAGGAGGGTTTTATATTAGGGATCAATGCCCTCTCAAGCCATTTTAACAAAATTTTCATATGGTTTAACAATCTGTCTAAGAGGACATTCTCTCCAAGAGTCTAGAGGATCACTTATAGGAGGAACTCACATCAGAACCTCAAGAAAAATGACTTTGAATTATTTGTACTTTAATAAATTTAAATCCAAATTGGTTGTGCAAAGGAACTCAATAGAATGACCTATATAATTTTCTTTTATGAATTCATCATGGAAACATTATATTCCTCACAGATAAGATTTATGAAACACAATGAATAAGTTTTAAGTATTGAATTTACACTTACACACTTGGATTCTATATGGATTGTTGAATGTTTAATCTTTGCAAATAGTTTAGAGAGGCTTTTCCCATAAATGTTTTATTATAAGAAAGTTTCACCAAGTGAACTTGTTTGGTTGATAAAATACATTTAACTATATCAACATTTTGGCACTAGAAGGAGGGAGACACCCTTATATGGATGACAACTTAAGTAGTTTGTGTGAATTATTGTTAACATAAATAATCACAAGGTACAACCCAAACAACCAACAAATGAAGATGACTTGCGAGCATGACTGTAGGAACCAAGTCCAAAAATGAACTTTTATCAGGATACTAAAGTTTAGTTTAATAACTGATCCGAAAGGATCCAGGGAGGCCTAAAGATAACTCAGAATTCCCAGAAGTTCTTTAGGAATCTCAGAATGGCCTCGGCAAGGGGAGAAAAGTAAAATATCCAAAGTCCTCAAAACTCAACAAAATTGGCATCATCGCAAAGAGCACATCATAAGATTTCAAACAACGTAAATAGTTCGTCAAAAGGAATTATGAATCGAAAGATATTCACGGTCAAGATTTTGTTCAACCTAGCCCAGTCAACAGGGATGAGTCAACATTTGTACTACTGATGTCATCATCAGTATGGATGACTTTAGTATCCGTATAGGGTATGTGGCACAGTAATAGATAGACACGTGTCATGATGATGTTAGCATGATGACGTGGTAGCACTAGAAGCTGCCACATGTCACCCATTTTTGGCATTTTATGGTCAGTATGTGGACCGATGGAAAAGTTCTATGTGGCAGTTCATACATCCACATGGCAGAACATACATGATGTGGAAGACACATGGAATTGGTACAACCACTTGGCAGGTGATGTGGCAAGCTGACCAGGTAGGAGGTGAAGTGACAGATGACTGTGTAAGATGGTGACATGGGCCAATGAATGTTCATCATGTGGCCCAGTCATGAGATGCCACATGGAAGCGGGAAATGTCCAATGAGGGCCAATAACCAAAATTGAAAAATTAAAAAGGCCGGTCCACCAAATATCGTGGAGGTTCCACCAAATCTAGTGGTTGACCCCATTATAACTAGATTCAACAAATCTAAACGGTGGACAACTCTGGCATATCTCCAAAATTGGAATTAGTCGTGAGGGTTAGTGCCATTATGGCATTTGTTATAAACATTATCCAAAATGGGGAGGCCTGTGGGTTCGATCCCAGGTCCTCCCCAACCAACGCTTTAATATAGACTCTAATATCATTGGGCCAAACGTCCATGTTGTACAATCCACCTGCCTTTTAACTTAAAAACAATTTTTTCCAATGCATGGGAGGAGGGCGCTCGACGGTACGACCAAACACATTTTACAAGGAAGAATTTAAAGAATTAATTGCAGGTTGCAAGCATGAAAATTGAGATGATATTTTTCATGGGCCTGGGAGTGCCATAGTCAGATTGAGGCATGGAGACAATTGTTTTTGGGTAATTCAACTCGACGAATTCAATGGTGTTGTATGTTTTCTGATCTAAGAAAAAAATATGTAGATTAATTCCAGAATGAGGTATACTTATGTATTTTGACAAATTGTTTTGTTGAATTAATAAAAAGACCTACCCATTTAAGAGAAGGACCCAGAGACATAGTCCATTAGGGACGAACTCCGTTATCAATTTTTTATGTTCAGATTTGATGATTATGTCTCTTTATTATTGAGTTTTTCCTTCTTTATGGTGCACTTTAATTTATGTTCATTTAATACAATTCTTTAATATGTCGCATAGATGAAAAGATCCCAGATCAATAATGGAAGACCTTTACAACCTAAATTTGAGCTACAAGTTGATTTCTATCCATCATCTAAAATAAAACATCAATTTTCTATTCTGATGGAAGAGTTTCAAAAATTTCATTGTCTTACTTGTAATTACACTTGTCAAATCAATCCCTTACCAGTTATGGATGAGTCACCCCAACATAAATGGTCTAGAAGAGTTCAATATGACACCAAAGAAGAATCCCTTGTAGGTAGCCTTGTAGATTCATCTCTCATGTAATTAATGAAATTCCATAACCCCTAGACAAAATCCCACCTACTCCTACTCTTGAGAAATCCAAACACAGATTATGAATCTACCCATTAAACCTTCTTGTTACATAATATCGATGTAGACAACATGGTTGAAAATAAACTGAAACAACCCATTTGGTTGGTTTCATATGCATTAAATGTGTTGGGATCTACCCATGATATACCAAAGAACATATATATATTTCTACCTAAGTTAAATCTAGACAAGTTAGGGCCTCTATAATACCACATCAAGAAATTTATTCAATTTATTTGATTACTTAATGTGAGGCACGAAGATTTGGTATGCTACTTATTTCTTTCTACATTCAAGAATAAAGCATCTACCTAGTATTGAAATTAGTAGTTGGATATATCACAAGTTGAATAGACTTTGAAACTATGTTTATAGGTAAGTTTGGTGATGGAAAAACCCCTATTATTCTATCCCTATATTCTCAAGAATGAATGTGGAGTCATAGGAGAGGATAAATGATTTTAATCAATGAGTTACTAGTCCATTGAAAAATATTCCAATAGAATCAAATCATACTAAATAAATTTTGATCTATTCCATTTCTATCCCATTGTCCATTGCCATTTTCACCAAGAGAGAAAGAGAGGAAACATTCACAGTTGCTTTCGAAGAAGATCACAAAATGGAGACAAAAATGACAAATTTAAAGGGAAATTGATTTGTAAACTATCGTGGATGTTACACTAGAACAATTTGTCACAAGATATCTGATAAATAAAATCTAAATCTACACTATGAAGGTTAAATTCCTTTAGATTCTAGAATATTTAGTTATTGATTTTCCACTTATGCATGAGATAAATAAAATGTGGAAAATAGAGATGAGGTAAATAAAATCACACACCATTCACAAAATAACACAAATATTTTCTCTAGGAAACCCTTACGAGGGAAAAACTAGCAAGAAGGTGAGGTTTCTCTGCTCTCCTTTCTATGGTATGAAAATAATGCAAGTACAAAGGAGAAGGCACTTTGTATGCAATTACCTAAGACCTGTGGCATATTAGGCTACTACAAAATATTAATCCCCTCTATTATTCTCTCTAATTTCCCACTCCCATTTGTTCTAATATACTCTGGAACAAATACAATAACATAGAATGGAACACCTTCTCCTCCTGGCAGTCTGGTATTTAACATAGCCTGATAGTCATCTAGGGTTAGGGTTTTGACTTCCTCAACCTTCAATTGTGATAATATTTTTGACCTTCTATATTCTTCTTCAAATTTATCACATGTATACCCCCATATGCATGACTGTTATAACCCTAATTTGCACCATGTACGTAAGCTAGCTGCACCATTATAACCCATAATCTCAACGAATCCCTTGCAAATTTTTATTTTTTTGCAACTTTTATGAGTATACACAGGTTGTAATGGTGTAGCTAGTGTACGTACGTGGACAATAGTGGTGCAACTAGAGTACATATGCGGGAAGTAGTGGTGTAGGGAGCATACATCTTCAAAATTTAGTTTTTAAGAAGAACTATTCAATATTGTCTTGGAAACAATAGTAAGTAAGATGGCCTGCTGCTAGGTATGCATGTCTGGTGAAAATTAGGGTTATAACAATGAGTAACGATGGTTGATGTGGCGTCCTCTTGTACCATGGTGGTCAACACTATAGGTCAAATTGCAGGAGGCATACTTTTGCATACGATCTTTGATTAACGCATGGTTTGAAATGTTTGAAAAGTATCAAAGTGTAGAACACTGTGAAGTGGGTGGGTGCTTGTTTTCGATACTAGAACCCCCAAAAGTGTCATTTAATGCCTCAAAATGGCTCTAGAAGTTTCCAGACCCCAAGTTTCCAAACTGAGACCTGCCACTAAAATGACCCTACAAGCTAATTCATCTAGTTTTTTCCACTCTCAAAGCATCAAGATAAATTACGAATACATATCATAAACATAGATCTAGGAGAGAAGAAAGGAACTCTTGCTGAAAATCCAAAGAAGTCCTTATTATTGACAAATCCAAACATCAAATCTAAGCACAAAGATTCAAGTATGGACATGGAAAATTTGCAATGAGTGATGTAGAAAATGTGAAATGATATTTTCCATTTCAAATCAATAGAAAGAACTTGTGGAAAAACACTTTCAATCCCTTTCAAAAGAAGATGATTGTTGTGTGAAAGACACCAAGAAAATCTATGGTGAACAATCTTGTGAAAGTAGATGACATAGCCATGGACCATTTCTGCCACATACATCAGACCAACCATCTAGAGAAGATTTGTCCATAATCCATAAATATCATTGATCATATATTCAATGAATAATTACACGATGAAACTAAATAAGTACACAACACGATGTTTCAAATGAATAAGTACAAGAATAAACTAAAGAAGTGAATTAACAATAGTGATATTAGACATACTTCATAATTTTGAATGTGCTTGGATGTTATTGTCCCCCTAATTACCATGGTTTCCAAAGGATTTTTTTTTAAATATATTTTTCTTTAAATTTGTAGTGGACATATTCTTCTTCAACTAGATTTCTAAACAGTAAAGAGCCAAAGGCCTTATGTGGTCAAAAACCTAAATTTTAGAGAAACTATGAAAACAAATTGAATGTGGCCCAAAGCCAGATCAAGAAGCTCAAATACCAAAGTTCATTTCCTGAATATGACATGAGGAACTTGGTTGATAAATTGAATATCCAAAACAAATGGGATAACATAAAATAATCCATACAGATAAATATTATATTGAATAAAAATTAGATATGAGATAGAATGATATGTAATGACCTATATGATGGTGTGTGTGTGTGTGTTTGTTGACTAGTCATGTTGGTTGAATGGTCGTGTTATTTAGTTAAGTCATGTCCTTTCATTAGGATGTATCATTTCGTTAATTACTAATTACTAATTATTATTGTTATTATTATTTATTGATGCTTATATGTTTATTGCATTATAATCAAGTATCATTAATATCGAATAGATGTTTGAACCATTATATCACACATGTGTAGGACATGGTTGTGCCCTTCATATTGGTAAAGTACGAAAGAACACTAAGGAAATACACTAAAGGCACACTTTAACCTAATATTACATTAGACCAAGTTGACCTTAGCTAGATCCTAGTGTCTAAATTATATCCTAACATCGATCCCTATGAGTAAATGCAAGGCACCATACACACAAAATAGAATGGAAAAAAATAAAGAAAAGGATGAGAGATTTGTTGGAACACTTACTCTGAGATGGGGGGTGACTTAGTATAAGATTGTTTTTTATTATCTTACAATTTTTACCAATTTCTTACTTCACTAATTATAAGTATTTAATGAGAAATGCACATACAAACATATAATTCATTATATGCAGATATTTAACGTGGAAACCCAGATGGGAGAAAACCACAGAAAAAATTCTTTATAAAATCTTGTAGGCACCAACCTACTGTTACAATTCTTGCAAGAACCAACCTGCAAAAGACACCAATCTCCTCTCCTTAGCACCAACTCAAAAATAACGTTTGCAGGCACCAACCTCTAGGGGGCACCAATCCCCTTAGTTGACCACTAACTCACCAAAGCCTTTAGGTACCAATTGTGCTCGAAACATCAAACTCCACATGTTGTTGACGATACCATATTATCTCTTTCCTTAAATCCTTCACTCACACAACTCTATCTCTCTGTCTTTGCTATCACAGTTCTCAATATGCATAGTTCGAGAAGTTTCTTTGACCTTGCACCTCCCAGCCACCCTTACATTAGCTTCCTTTCATTCTCTAGAAACCACATACCTCAGAGCATCAGAGATTATCTTCATAGAATCCACACTTACTCACACTTCTCACTCTTCAATTTATTCCTCTTTTAGTTCTGCAAAATCAAAACTCCTCACTCTCCCATCCTTTCTCAATTATTTCACACCTTTAAATTGGATTCGAGCATCATTATTTATACATTCCATACTTCCATGAATTTGTCCACATACAAAAGTATGTCCATGAAGTCGAATCCATATATCCTCAAACTCATGTTATGACACTCCTTAGAAATCAACATAGACTCCATTTGGTTTCCTATGAGATATTCTCTCAAACCATAGTGCATACTTCAACACTCAGTTGTCATTCAATCTTCCCTTGATCTAATATCAATCATCAATTTTCTTACTTTCCACCAAACATGCCATACAACCACAATAAAAAATAGTCATTGAATGATATCCTTTATTATATCTCAACCATTGATCTACTCATCACCCCCAAAAAACACACAATACCCCCTTGATGCTCAACATCCATCTGATATGGACCTCGAATTGATCTCTACCATTGATCCAATTCTCATATATCTCAAGCCTACAACTCACAACTACCATCGGATCAGATCTCTGATCAGCCTCATTTGTTGATAAGTCATCTTGATGGTTTCACCATGGGTCTAAATCATATATTTGTATACCTCCACGACCTCCATAATGTACCTTCACGTTCCTCCATGCCCATTTTTCATCTATACTTAGACACATTTCCAAGTATTTCACCGTGGGTATAAGGCATATATTTCCATACCTTCACGACATCCAAAATGCACCTTCGCATTCTGCCGCACTCACTTTGCAACCATACTTAGAAAATTTTATAAGTATTTCACCATGGGTTTGAGATACATCATGAGTCATCGGATCTCTCTTTCTCTGGGCCATCCAATCAGTGATAAGTGGAAACCTCCTGGGTTGTAGAGTCTCTCATGCTTTGGGCCTTCTGATCTTGTGATAAGTGATGACCTTATGGGCCGACATATCTCTCACCCTCTTGTCCATCTAATATGTGACAAGAGGTGACCTCATGGGCCTTCATATCTCTCACCATATGGGCCTTTTGATCTGTGACAAGTGGAAACCTCATGGGTCGTTGGATCTCTTAGTACTTAGTCATCCTTTATACTTAGCCAATTTCCATATCTCGTCGCATTTTGCAGCATCTTCGTTCTTTGCTAATTCATGGCCTCATCCATATGAACAATCCACTCTTGATACTTAGCCATTTCTAGAGACATATTTTTCCAACCGATTCTTGGTACTTTGTCATTTTCAAGATCTCACTTTGTGTTTGTGGGTTCTCCCTTATTTCTTCACATACTTTTGATTATCCATCGTGCTCACTATCTCTGTGATGTATTGATACTTAGTTATTTTTTCAGATCCTTGTCCAACCGATTCTTGGTACTTAGTGATTTTCAAGATCTAATCGTGGTTCAGTGGGTTCATGCTCATTTCTTCACATACTCCCTATTGAATTTTCTTATTTTCAGATCTGATAATTATTTCCTTATGATATTGTTATCATAGAATAATTACACACCAGAAATATCAATTGAAGATAACAAGTAAATATATGTATGGGATTATATGAGATGATATATTTTAATTGAGGGCTCGATATATGTACTTGGCCATACTTTCCTTTCATTAATGGACATGTATTTTCCATTATTTTTTTTTCATTAATTAATTTATTATTATTGATTATTTATATCTATATATTATATTAAAAATATATTATTTATATATTTATAATGTAATGTAATCAACATGACCAATATGGGAGAATGTATGCCCGATGCTAAAACATCAACACTCCCTCTTAGCGAGGGAGGCATTCTGCATCATGCTAGGTTTGTCTCTGAAGTATACAAACTTCTCCCTAGACTCATGACATATGTCTATTAGTCCTAAGAGATGTATCTCTCCCACCTGAACCTGAGGGGGAACTCCCTTTACGACTTTCCCTCTGAACCAACTGACTCTCTCTAAGATGAGGCTAACTTTGGGTCTGCATGTGATAGCATATAACATCTCAAGTCTTTATCACTCCTTATCAAATCAACCTGACTAAGGAAAAATACTATGTCTGGGCCATTCACCACTATCAAAGCCCCATGAGTGAATGCATCATTTTCCCTTGGTCAAATCAACATGACCAATATGGGAGAATGTATGCCCGATATTGAAACATCAACTATAATATATAATCTTGAGTATTTATCACTCCTCGTCAAATCATCATGACTAAGGAGAAAGACCACATCTAGTCCATTCACCACTAGCAAAGCCCGGTGAGTGAATGTATCATTTTCCCTTGGTCAAATCATCATGACCAATCAGGGGCAATGTCTACTTGATGTTGAAACATTAACTATCATCTAGCATCTTGATTCTTTATCACTCCTATTCAAATCATCATGACTAAGGATAAATACTACAACTGGGCCATTCACTAGTAGCAAATCCCCATGAGTGAATGTATCTTTTTCCCTTGGTCAAATTGGCATGACCAATCTAGGAGAATGTTTTCCCAATGATGAAACATCAATTAGAATCTATAATATTGAGTCTTTATCACTCCTATTCAAATCAACATGACTAAGGAGAAACACTACACCTGGGCCATTCACCACTAGCAAATCCCCGTGAGTGAATGTATCATTTTCCCTTGGTCAAATTAGCATGACCAATCTGGTAAAATGTTTTCTTGATGCTGCATATTTATATTGCAGATCCATTTGGAGGTCACCACTAACTTCCCCTTATGTCTCGACACAATCTTCCACTCATCATTCTTCATGAGGGACTGATACTCTTCCATCATGGCATCCTTCCAAACTTATTGGCTTATTGCCTCCTCATAACTGGAAGATTTATAATCAATGATGTGACTCATTAATGTCATATAACTTGAGAACCTCTGAGGTTGTTTTCTCTCTGTGAAAGTAACAATGGGAGTCACATTCCTCTCTACATCCTACAAAGTGTCACAAAACCCTCTTGGCCTCTTCCTGGTCACGCCAACATCTCTAGGTAGATCCACTAGCTTTGTCGGCTCTACTGATTCCTCCTGATAATATGAAGGATGAACAATTGGGAAAGAGAGATTTGTACCGTTATCCTTCAGAGCCTCCTTCTCCTCACTATTGATCTCCATGTGAGACTCTCTAGACCTCAAATCTTTAATGTGGTCGTGCCCTGTAATTAGGAAAATCAAAACTAAAGGGAATGTGGTCTCCCTGTGTGTATAGGCCCCTCCTGACCATAATTGTGGTCACTCTTTGTGCACAGGCCGCTCACAACCATGACTTTGGTCGCTTTGTGTGCACAGGTCGCTTGTGACCACGACCGTACAATTGAAAAAAATAAAATATTTGAAGTAGATCTATCAAATATGGCACTGAAATATTTTAGTTGGTTTTGGAAAAGACTTTGAAGGCTCTGATGCCATATTGAATTTTCTGATTTTCAGATCTGATAATTATTTCCTTATGATACTATTATCATAGAATAATTACACACTGAAAATATCAAATGAAGACAGTAAGTAAATATATGTATGAGATTATATGAAATGATATATTGAAATTGAGGGCCCAATATATACTTGGGCATAGTTCCCTTTCACTAATGGACATGTATTTTCCATTATTGTATTTTCATTAATTAATTATTATTAATTATTAATTAATAATTATTGATTATTTATATCTATATATTATATTATAAGTATATTATCTATATATTTATAATATAATGTAATCAACATGACCAATATAGGAGAATGTCTGCGTGATGTTGAAACATCAACACTCCCGATTCTACGAGATGCTCATTATCTCTACGATGTTTTGATACTTAGTCATTTTTCAATATCTATGTCCAACCGATTCTCAGAACTTAGTTATTATTAATATCTCATGACGCATCTGCACTCATTTCTTCACATACTCTCAATTCTCTATCATGCTCACTATCTCTGCAATGTCTTGATACTTAGTCATTTTTACAGATCTCGGGTGTTGATGTTGCAAGTGCGGTGGCTTCCACACGAACGTCTTCTCTGCATACACTAGATGATGTGGCATCGATATGTGTCCTAACACATGGTAGTGATGTGGCACTGATGTGGAATCGCTCTGATGTGGCACTCGTATGACTGAACATGTGGTGTTGATGAGGTTGCTATCATGCCACTGACGTGGCTGAGCTAATCCACTAGGTATCAGACCCCAATATTATGATCTTAACCGTTGATCTCTAGGGATGAACGCTTAGGATTTAACCTATTTCGGGTTCACAGTGCTTCACAACAAAAGTTATTCCTTGTGCATGGTTCCATAACTCTTCATTCACATTTAAACTATGTGCTTTCATGTTATCATTATAAACTCTTTAAATTTGTTTTTCCTCATAAATATGGGATTTGGTTCTTTATCTCGGTCTCGTTATCTGGGCATGAAACCTCTTCTTCTAGACTCTATACATTTCCATACTTCCTCTACACTCTTCATATTTTTTTATTCTCTTCGATATTTTCCTCTATGTGTAGAATCATCTCCTTTAGCATCCAATTTCCACTTCTTTTCATTATTGTGTAGTTTTGAAATTTCTTGGGTTGTTCTCGCTCAATCACTTCAATTTTCGGGTGAACAAAGGACACTTGCATAAATTCAATGACATCCAATCATCTTTTCACACATAGGCCCATCAATGTACAGGGGCATTCTTTACTTCCTTGGCGTGAATCACACAATGAGACACTTTTGTTTAACACATAAGCTCATCATCTTCGCATAGACATTCATAGTCCCCCCCTAGCTTTGACATCAATGAAAAAAAAATCTAACAAACTCCCCCTTTCTCATTTATGGAAACACTTAGTTATTTTAGTGCTCCCTTGAATGTCTCTTGTTCTGCAAATCTCCCCCTTTGACATCAACATCAAAGGGTTTTGTTTTTCTCCCCCTTTATCTTTATTCCTTATTCTCTTCTCTACAACCAACACCCTTCTCTCTTTCAGAAGCTCCTCCTGAGCTAGTGTTCCTCTTGTATCTCTTTATTTAGTTGATGGCATAGGTACCACCCCTAGTTTATGTCTGAGATACTCGTAGACTTCTCTAGGAAGAGGTTTTGTAAATATATCAACAATATGTTCCTTTATGTCGATATATTCCATCTTGAAAATATTCTCTATGACTTTCTCTCTCAAGAATTTATACTTGATTGGAATGTGCTTTGTCTTCGAATGCATGAAAAGATTCTTGGAGATATTTCTTGCTCTAGTATTTTCACACATTATTGATATTGGATGATTATACTCTACCTTAATGTCCTTCAACATTTGTTTCATCCAAAGGACTTGTGTACAACATGCTTCTATTGAAATTTATTCTCCTTCTTCCATGGATAGAGAAATTGATGATTGCTTTTTGTTGAACCAAGACACTAGATTGTTTCCTAGAAAGAACACTCCACCGCTGGTTATTTTTATATCATCCACACTAACTTCCCAATATGCATATGTGTAAGTTATCATAGTAAAATCCTTTCTCATGGGATACCATAAGCCAAAGTCCAATGTGCCTTGTAGATATCTAAATACTCCTTTTACTTCCTGCACATATGTTTCCAACTAACCCTACTACTTGCATGGTATCTAATCTTGATGCTATCAAGTACAAAAGGTTGCATGCCATTGATTTGTACAAGGTTTGATTTGATTCCTTTGATTCATCCTTTTTTCTTATCTTAGAACCAATGACCATGGGTGTCCTGATAGGTTTGCAGTATTTCTAGTCCAAAGAGGATCCATAGAAGGCTAAGAATAACTCAGAACTCACAGAGGCAACTCAAAATGCTCAAAATGGCTCCAGCAGAGAGAGAAAGGGAAAAAATTCAAATTTCCCAAAACTCAGTGAAAATGGCATGATCGTGAAGAGCACGTCGCAAGATTTCTAATGGCGCAAATAGCTCATCAAACGAAGTTATGGTTTGAAAGATATTTGCCGTCAAAGTTGCGATCAAACAATGCCAATGAGTAGGGGACACATCATCATCTGTATTGATAACATCAACATGATGTTAACAACTGACATGGAAGGGTGACATCATCATATGGTATGTTGACGTCAACATTCCATGTGGTAGCACCAGAGGCTTCCATGTGTCACCCGCCAATGGGATTTTCAGGGGTCCATGTGGACCAATAGAAAAGTGCCACGTGGCACCCCAGGCGATGTCACGTGGCACCCTCAGGCGACGCCATGTGGCACCAACCAGGGAGCACCACATGTCATTACGGAGTGACAGGACAACCACGTCAACATACAGGTGGGTGTATTAGTGGGCGCCACATGGACCAATCATCGGGCGACATGTTACATCCCGTAAATGCCTAATATTGGCCTGTGAACGAATTTCGTTTTAAAAAAAATGGTGGGTCCGCCAAATCTAGTGGACCAGACCAATTTTAAATAGTCGTTGGAAGACCCTTCTAGCAGGTCACTAAACTTAGTGGAGAATGGATATATTGTA
>ML781483.1:465124-492611 GCA_009831015.1 Picea engelmannii | reverse complement strand
AAACCTCGAGAATGTCCAATTAAGAGGAGAAATTGTTTCTCTCTTAAAACCAGGGGTATCCATGTAAGAAAACAATATTTATTTTTAGAGGAGCTTCTACAATCTGCTAGTTGACTAGAAATTTTTCTCACATATGGATCTAGAACACCACTGTGGATCAGAAGTGAAACAAGAATCAATATCAAATATAAATACATGTTAACAAACCATGAAGGATTGATCTTGGGTTATATATTGGTAATGGGCCACCTATTTCATCAACTATATCTAAAAGGTTGAATCAAAATTTTCAATTATAGAGGGTGTTGGGCCACCTATTTCAAACCATCTAGAATCTGAAAGACTTTTTGTGTTTCCCTCGACGTACCCATTATGGGGGGGTCACGTTTCCATATGTTCACGTTTCAGAAACTTCTAGACATTTCCATGTTTCGTGCAACTTAGTCACATTTATTAAAGGTAAATTGATTGTTTGGTTAAACACCTCATTAAGCAACCTAAGCTAATACTACTCCCATACTACAACGCATAGGCTAAGTTGACTTTAGGGATACTCCCCTGGGCTAGGAAACCCCATCTCCTTAGTCTAAAGTGAAAGGCAAGGCCATTGAAGTGATAATGAGTTGATTTCCTAGTAGTTTCCTCTAGGCTCTCCCGTTGTGGTTAGGACTTTCCAATATAACAAGAGTTTGAGCGGTAATAGGGCCGTCCCCTCTTCTTGGAGTTGGTTGAGCTTCCGTTGACTTGGTATGTGTCTCATGGCATTATTATATGGATTGTTGACTTGTCATCACCTTGGAGACCACATGATGTATTATTTTATGGTTATCTTGATGGGACGTCTTCCTTTTGGATCCACATGTGCCATATGGAGCATGCATTCCACAATTTTCATGGTATTTGATGAGACGACCTAGCATTGCAGGCACATGTGTATTTTAAGTTGGTTACATTGCACATTTATGGAGATATTCTTGTGGAGCAACCTCCCTTGGGTTGGTTTGAGGAGGTCGTTGGATTTTTACTTGGTCTTCTTACTATTTTTGGATGGCACATGTGGGAGGGTACTTTAAGTGATGTGTGCTAGCTTATTAGAGAATATATTTTGAAAAAGTGCTCTAATTGTTCCAGATCATTGTCATTAGATGTGGAGTAACTACAACATTTCCTAAAAGTGGTTATAATAAAAAATTTGATAAATATTGAGGGGTTGCGGCAATTTCAAATCTGTCATTTAAAAACCCCTCGCCACATTTTGACCACATGTGCCACATGGAGAAGCACACCCTTGATATTTATTTACTTTCTTTGTTGGTTGGCACACATATGGAAGCTTATCTCATGGTCAACCAACCACACAGTCATCTAGAGGATGCATGCCACCTTGTTGTGCTATTCTTGGAGGGTGTTGCATAACCAACTCCATTATTTTTTTATTGCCGTCTTGTCTCATGGAGTTGGTTACATGAGAGAATTATTGTATTGTTTTCCTTGGATATTTTATTATTTCTTCTTGGAGGAATATGGATCTCAACAACTCATTGCTACTTTTAGTAAGGAGGTTGTTGAGAAAGATATTGTATTCTTATTCCTTGGAGAATTGATGGATCTAGGAAAACATATATTTCTTTATTGTTGAGGAGATAGAGATGAAACCTATATAAGGGTTTTCCCTCCCCATTTGATGTATGGTTGAATTTAGGAGCTCTCCCCAATTGAACTTTTGTTGAATATCTTGAAGGCTATGCAAGCTATGGATTTCTCTTGGGAGGTATAATGTGTCTTTTGTACTTAATTTGTCGAATACTAAGGCTGAAATATTTGCATCAAATTTGTCAAGGGATAGAACATAGGCAACAAAATTCCTCATTAAGAAGATTGTGCCTTTGTTAAGAAGAGATTTAATTGTGATTCGGTCTCCCTTTAAATCCTTTGTGTATATTGCTGGAAAATGTCATTATGTATCCTCTTTTTTAAGTAGTATTAGCTACATCTTCCATTTTCCATTAGTGGGCACACCCTCATATACATTTGGATGTCTTTCTTCATTTGGATTCCTACAAAAATTATTTTGTTTTGGTGGGAAGCAAGATAAGTTTGTAGTAGAATCTCGATTGAGGCCACACAATCACATAAGAAGACACCTCATATTGTTATCCTTTGACTCCACTTGCACAATGGACTTGATGCTAGTCTTGATCCTCCCATCACCCTTTTATAATCTATCTTTTACAGATATATTTTGATAAACTTAACTTCTCCTTTTCACCTTGAGATTTTGTGATAAATCTTTAGCAATCCTATTCCTAGGGAAGCCCCCCTTGTGCTGGAGGAGACCCAACTTAAAGAGTGGGGAAGAGCTACCAAGATGACAATGGGTAGCCTTCCTGAGTTCCCTTGAGGTTGCATTTTGTGGTTGGGACTTTGTACACATTGAATGTAGATTTGATAGGTGACAGGTACCACAAATATGCAGACCAGGTAATGTAATAACTTACAAAAAAGAACATAATGTTACAAGAATCCTTCTCCCTTCACTGAAATACAAAAAAACAGTTTCAGAACAAACGTTTTAGCTTTAATATCTGCTCTATAGAACGACTATTTTCAACAAACTTTTTGTTCTCAAACTTGCCTCAAATATTCCAAAAGAAGCTTCAGAAATCAAACAATGGCCTCACTGATTTCAAACTCGGCCTCAAAATTCGACTAAATATCCTGAGCTTCGAAATCAGGCATTAGGATCTGAATCCATGCCTCAGAAATTTGAAATTAGGGCACAAAAAAAGAAAGCCTCGGAGACCAAATCATACCTATGAAATTGAAATGAGATTTTCTAAATTTGAAAATGGCCTCTGGAACTAAGCTTGTTCCCAATATAAGAACTATGGTGTTCCAGACTCCTTGAAATCGAGGACTTTAGATCTACCCTGGCCTCGGTATTTGAAATACCACCTCAATAAGACCTTACAAAAATCAACCTCAGAAATCACTAAAATAGGCCTAAGAAATCGTTGAAACCAGTCTCAGGTTAACTTGTTCAGAACTTTACTAACTCACTAAGATTCTTTCTCGTCAAGGCACTCTGGCACTTGAAAAAGCCAACATCCACAAAATTGAGTACAATGACCTCAAACATCGCTTCAATTAGAGGATTTCCTGTTCTTTTACTATCTTCTTTTATAGTTCTCAATATTAAATTTATGATATTAGATAAAGAATTTATGAACAACTGGATGTATGGAAATATTAAATAGAAAAATTCAAATATTTGCCTAAATAAGGCTTAAAGCTCACTTGGATAGTATATCACAATATCTTGAAGTGGAACAAATATTATCAACCATTGCCCAAACATACTATAGAAAAAAGGTTTTTCATATCAACAACATTCTTATCAATTTTGTAGCGCTTAGCTTCTCTAGATGTTCAACCATTTGCAGCTTTGGTGCACAAGTATGTTTTGGAGAGGAATCCTCTTCAAAACATACTTCTGCACCAAAGCTGCCTTGTTTGAGCACAATGTGCAACATAACACCAGAGCAATTGTGTAGGCCTCCTAATTTTCTTCAAAACAAGACATATATATCATCTTAGGAGACAATGTTACAATTAGAAGCTGGATCTCCTGAAATATCTTTTTGCTAGCAAACATTTGTTCGTTTAAGAACCCATAACACATGTTTGATGGCCAAAAATATTAGAACTCAATAAACTCAGTTGTGGCAGTTCCTTTGAAGAGTTTCATGCCTCAGGATAATTATTGTGCAAAAGCATGATAATGCTCACAATCTATGGACTCACGGAGATGTTATTGTCTATAACATAAAAAGTGGAATGAAACCCTGTGATAAGAAAATGTTTCCCAAAAGAATGGCATTAAAGCTCACCTTCAAGCCGGTAAATACAAAACTTGCCAGGGCAATTTTGAACTTTGCTAATTCCCCAATGAACCTTATATTTCTAATCTTTGTTTCAATGTTCATTTGATCCTGCACAAAAATATGATTAACATATACACTTAACAGTTAAAAATTAATAGCATAAGATGACAATGGAATGTCTAACAAAGAAACAAACTTTATCTCAATATAACAAAAAACCAAAATATAGGAAGTACCATGTAATGTTTTCAAAAAAGTCACTGACAATACCAAAACAGAAGGCCATAACCACATAGCTTCCCTTAATGCCATTAATTAATAATACAAGAAATATCTAAAAACACAAACCACCAAAGGGGAGAATAATGTGCAGGTCACTAGAAAGAGTTGATAAAGAAAGAGAGGATGGTCTTTTATGGCAAGGTAATTATGAACATTCAAAACAAAATTTATGACACATGATTCATAATTGTAGCACATGGTATCAGTCAATCATGCCAAAAACGTACCATGAAAAGAAAGGTACCTTTTTATTTATTAAGAATTTGAACTCCTCTTCTAGCAGCTGCAGAAGCATTGAAGCTACATCTTTCGTGCAAGTCGACAATGTTGCCACCATTCTTGAATAATAAGGCAATAATTCTAAGGATGTCCGAGGTACATTGAATAATGCTCTCACAAGATTTTTAGGGTTACTTTTTGAATTCAGATAACAAAAGTCTACCTGCAACAAAAATCATAATAGAGCACTCCCATATTCATAGGATTTCATGTCTCACCAGAAACCTCAACAAAAATATCCAATAATAAGCATGTCACTTACTGTCAACTGGTCAATAAGGTCACGACTAACACAACCTGGAAGTCGTTGCAAGAGGTTGTCTAAGTTTGCACCATCAAGGATTTTTACTTTATCCTTCTCATTTTCTTTCTCTCCCTTCGTATTAGTGTCTCTCTCCTTCCACTTCTCTTTTTCAACTTCTTTACCCTTTTCCTTGTCTTTCTCTTCTTTGTCCTTGGACTTATCATCAGATGTCCCCTCTCTTGAGCTTTCCAACTCTTGGATTCCATCTGCAGTTTATGAAACAGACAAAGGACCTTGCTCTGACTCAAACGATAACTCCTGCAGAATGTAGTAAAATCTTAGTTAAATACAAACACATATAAAGAAATCAAAATATATTACAAGCCCAATGATCCCAGTAATATAATAAGTAATTAGTAAGTATTTGTAAAAGATCCACCCATGAAGTGACACACATGCATGTGTGTCACTATTCATCATATTATTATCTACAATGCCATTGAGAGTTTGACTCACAAACCACCCATACCACCATCATAGAAAGATTAGAATAAATCAACAAATTTTCTTACCACTACGGTACTACAAAGAATGAATTGTGCCTCTAGTAATTTATCATTCATACCATCTTGAGGTTTTCTGCAATGTCCCACCTACTTGATGTCACAAATTTGTATTTGATGCTGTAGTATTTTGGTAGTTTTCTGGTGTTGTATTTTCATCAAACACTTGGTAAATGGGCACACATTCCACTATAAAACTCTTCCTCTATTTGTTGTGACTTATTTCTGATGCAAGAGTTTTGACTAACATGTTACAAGCATGTTCTAAACCTCCTAGATAAACCCTTGTTAATGCAGCTGTCATAATTATTGGTTTCCGTTTGGTTTAGTTTATGTAGTTTTCATGGGATGACTGAAGCTTTGATGCCTAGTTTAATGTTCATATTACATGCCCATTGCCAAACATTACAGCCATATACCAAGGGAAATTCTTCACAAAAACAACATAACAACAAGGGAAAATGCCACACAAGAAATCTGATTTTTATTATATATTTATCTGATGCGTTACAACTGGCAATAACAGTGGTAAGGACACCCTCCATAATGAAATAAACTCCAACAATGAAGCAAACAATAAACACACAACAATATGCCCTGGTTGTAAGTGAAAATCTCCTTCGTACCATGGAGAACTCGACCCCCTTTAGCAGATATAGTCTATCCAAAATGGAGAATCGACCCAACTCCTAGATTACACCCTCTATCAGCTTGAATCGGTTCCTGATCAGTGACATATAGCCACCACAGCTGGAGTCTTGGTCTACAGGTAAATACGACCTCCTCCTACGGAAATCGGCCTCCCCAAGCCTGTAACTCTGCCCAGCCACGGAGAAATAACAATCCAGCAAGGTACTTTGTCCCAATAGAAAAAATCGGCCTCTCTTCCAGATGATTCGGTCCCTCACATAAGAAATACCTTCTTCAATAAAAAAAACAGCTGCCACAACCAAATTTCTACCTCAACAAAGATCCAAAAACCTGAAATGTGATTAAAATCTCCAGCCAAGGAAAACTAATGAAGAATCTGAGTGATTCCAAAATCCAGTTTAATGTTCATATTACATGCCCATTGCCAAACATTACAACCATATACGAAGGGAAATTCTTCACAAAAACAACATAACAGCAAGGGAAAATACCACACAAGAAATCTGATTTTTATTATATATTTATCTGACCTGTTACAGCTGGCAATAACAGTGGTAAGGACACCCTCCACAATGAAATAAACTCCAGCAATGCAACAAACAATAAACACACAGCGATATGGCCTGGTTGTAAGCGAAAATATCCTTTGTACCATGGAGAACTCGGCTCCCTTTAGCAGATATAGTCTATCCAAAAGGGAGAATTAGCCCAGCTCCTAGATTGCGCCCTCTATCAACTTGAATCAGTCCATGATCAATGACATATAGCCACCACAACTGGAGTCTTGGTCTACAGGTAAATACGACCTCCTCCTACAGAAATTGGCCTCCCCAAGCCTGTAACTCAGCTCAACCATAGAGAAATAACAATGTACTATGTCCCAATAGCAAAAATCAGCCTCTCTTCAAGATGATTCGGTCCCTCACATAAGAAATACCTTCTTCAATTAAAAAAACAGCTACCACAACCAAATTTCTACCTCAACAAAGATCCAAAACCCTAAAATATGATTAAAATCACAACTAAATTATTTATCATAAAATATTTGATGGTGATAAAAAAATTTAAAAATATATAAATAACATCATAATTTTTTTTTAATTTATAAAAATATAAATAACATCATAAAAGGTTTTTAAATTTCATGACGGAAACATCAAAGGAAATGGATTTTTAAATTCCAACCTTAAAGATCACACTAATGATCACGCTATAAAGTAAAGAAAGAAGATAACTCATATTTCTTTAAACATATTAACATTTCCAAGGGACCAAGTCATCTCCCAGATATTATTCACCGCCTCCCAAGCACCAGAGCTATGCATTTTTCCTTCTATTCACTATGTCCAAAACCCCTCCAAAACGGGATCCGCGACTCAACCCCGCGTTGCCCTTTCTTCCGGCACGATTGCTTGCCAACAGACTTCAGTGGTCTCCGGGGAGGTCACAAGTTCAAAACCGGCGGGGGGTAGGGATGCTTATATTAGTCCGTTGTGACAAGGCTGGAAGGGTAGACGACCCCTGGGATAGAGGTTCACTTGGTGGGGTTCACTTTAGTGGGCCTCGGGACGTCTCAGCCCCTGTTGAGTCACAAGTTACTGGTATATCTGGCTTGCGGGCTGTTGGATATACTCTTGGGAGGTTGTTGTTCCCATGGTACAAAAAAAACAGACTTCAATGGAAATTCTTCTAGACTTCCACAACTTAGTTCATGCAACTTGAATCAACATACATTGAATTGCTTGGTTTATTATGAGGACAAAAGGATTCCCATGGAGTATTTGGTTCCTTCCTTATGCATCATGCCCATTTATCTATGGGTAGAGGATATGTTGATTAAAATCACAAAGATGGTAGAGATTTGGTTGCACATAGATTGATAGCCGCAAGTACATAATGAGCGGAAATCGATAGCCAGCCACCAGTTAAATGAGAACTGTTTGGTTGATGTGTGGATGGATGAGTGCCCTTCAGCAAGGGGACATCCTGTGAGCAACCATGAGCATGGTGTGAGTAGAGGGTCCCTGGACTGGACAGCTGTGAAATATGCTACAACTCGATCCCGCGATTCTTCGTCCACCCTGACCATTAATAATCAATCAACCTCGACAACTCCTGCGGCTCAAGAAAACAACCTCGAGATCCAAAACGAAAGAAAACGACAATGAACCTAAAGTAGTAGAGACTAGCACAGCAGCTAAATAGTTGTTGGTGAACGCCCAAAGGTTGATAAGATGAAACGAATCCTTAAAAGAATATATTAAATTTTATTATTGATTAACAAATAAATGGTTGGGCTTCATTTATGTGGTGTTAATATTTTAATTTATGTTAATCACTTACTTGGCAATCAGTTAGCTATCAAAGTAATTTTTAAATATGATTAGGTAAATGTAAAAAAGTAAACACATAAACGGATGTCTTTATAATAGCTAGAAAGTTAATAATTGAAATCACAGCCATTTATTTTGTGTGACTACTAAGAATATTCCAGCCATATTTAATCATGTCCATAGAAAACTTATTAAGCACTAAACCCCTATTAAATCTGCCCATTGTCAATATGTGTATGCCTGCGCCATAAATTCGTGGCGGGTGAATGCAGAAAAGACGACTTGCAAAATCTGAACCCCTGGGAAAGAGAAACGGCCCACGAGAAGGAGTTGGCTGGTTGGAAGGAGGCATTGTGTCCAGAAAGTGGTTGGTGAAAGCCAAAGGTTTCGGTTGGCCTAGAAAATGAAACCCTAATGACTCATACTTGGCAATCAACTAGCCACCATAGTGAATTTTAAATATGATTAAGTAAAAGTAAAAAAATAAACATGTAAATTGATGTATTTATAATAGTGAGGAAGTTAGTGGTTGAAATCACAACCATTGATCTATTGGGACTACTAAGAATATTCCATCAATATTTAATCTTGTCCATACAAAATTGATTAAGCACTAAAAACTTATTAAATGTGCCCATAGTCAATAGGTGTACGCCTTTCCACTAATAATCGATAACTACAACAAGAAGAAAAAAATCCAAATGAAATACTGTGCAACGATGAAGTAAAGGGATGGAATGGAAGCATCACCGAAACAAAGAAAACAGAAAACGAAAACAATGAAGCAAAGGGACGGGAATGAAAAAGGGTTTTTTACAGAGGCTGATACTCATCACAGGCGTGAGCAAAGGGCTTGGAAGAATTTTGACAGTGGAATTGGCATCTGTAGAAAACACTCTAAAGAGAAACTCGCAGCTCGGCCCTTCAAAGCATTTCCTACTAGTTGGAGATGTGGTTTGTTTCTTCACCGCCCTGGATGTACCAATTCTTTAAAGTTTTATCTAATTCGAAGTACCGCCGCCTGAAGCACCAATTCCTTAAATTTTTATTACACAGAATTCCGAGGCGTCCGAGGTGCTTATGAAGGAACCATGAGTCGTAGCTCCTTTGCTCGACTCTAGAATCCATAGGGTAGAAAATGACTTATGTATTCTTTGGCTATCATGGATTGAATAGATGGAGGCCTCTGCAACCAATCGAACTTGATCGTCCCACAAAGCGCCTTTGCTCCCAAAGGAAGGAAACAAAGACAACAAACCAACAAAGCTGGTGCTCTAGCCATTTCAGGGACTCCTTGTCCTGTACGACTTCAAAGGCAACGAAGAGAACAGACCAAGAAAGCTGTTGGTCTAGCCATTTCAGGGACTCCTTGTCCTCTACGACTTCTTCAAATGAGAACAGATACGAAGACACAATCAACCCACAGGATAAATGGAGAGCATTTCGGCAAAACTGAAAACCTTTCCCACAGGATAAATGGAGAGCATTTAAGCAACACTGAAAACCTTCACACATGATAAATGGAGAACATTTCGGCAGCACTGAGAACCTTTCCTTGCACGATAGCTTTGACTTGCTTAGTCTCCATATCCTCACAATGATTTAGTTAAATCTGTTTTGAATGTGCTAGGGCAACATTGTCATATCTGTCTTGAATGGGATAGGCAGATCGCTTCCCACAATCACTTCAATCTGAAATGAACGATTTTAAGAGGTATAGAAAGAAAGAAAGAAAGTATTTTTAACTTTACGACGTTAAAAATATCCTATGGGACAGATTGCTTTTCCATTTAGCTTTTATATTCGGCCCTTTTCCTGTGAAGTTTTACAATAATAGCTCTCAGCTTTTTGACAAACTCTTTGTTGAATAGATTATCCCAAGAACTAGCTGCCAGAATACTTGCATAATTTTCTCTGCTGTCTTTGAGGACCTCATGTTCTAAAATGAAATGTTTTTCTGTTTCCACTTTTTGGAACGAGCACAAAATACATACTCTTTGCTCCCACATTTTTTTTTTATCCAATGCCCTGTTTCACAACAGAGTCTCCTGGGCTATCACTTCAATTGGGAATGAGCGGCTTTAAGAGGTGTATGAAGGAAGCAAGATGTAACTGTATGGGTCTTCAAGATGCAACTGTATAGGGCCTCCTTCAAGAATGCGCTCCTCTCATGCTATCACAAATACAGGACTGATATGGTTGTTGTTTTAAGTTCTTAAAACTACTCCTAACAAGCTACACGAACAGAATGAGTGTAACAACCGCTACAAGAATCTGGGAGGTAAAATCTGCTACAAGAAAAAATTTGGGATATGAAAGTCTGCTACAGGAACTCTCCAACAACCCCTCGTACCCTCTGCCGACAATAAACAATCAAAGATAATAGGATATTTCATGCCCAGAACTACGCCCTCATTACCGCTGATGCAAACTGTAACTGTAGATATCTATAGATACGAACTAAGGTAAAATCTGGTATTGCAATGCCTAAATATCTATAGATAACATACTCCATACACCAGAAACGTGTAGAATATTTTGAAGTCGTCGCTGCAGTTTAGAGTCGGTGAAGAACAAGCCACGTTTGAAGAGAGTCGGTGAAGAACAAGCCATGTTTGAAGAGAATATTCATCATGGTTAACGAACAGATGGCAAGTATCTATTAGCTTTGGACAGAGGAACGAACAGATGGCAAGTTTCTATTAGCTTTGGACAGACAACGAAAGTCAAGCAAAACCTTCCCTATATAACACCTTCGGTGTAATTACTTAATGTCATTTTATAATATTGTCTTTTCCTCTAATGACATCAAATAATTATTAATTCCCTTTTTTTAATCAACTGTAGTCTACGGAATCAGATAGACCATTAAGTTTCCCTCAGAGAGCGAGCGATCATTTAGAAGGGGCCATTACATTCCTCCCTTCCCAAAATTTTTTGTCCCCAAGCAAATGCAAATAAGGAGGGTCCAAAATCTAATCTCCCTTCCAAGTGGCATCCTCCACTGGCAAGTCTCTCCACCTGATCAGGAACTCTCTGATAACTCTACTCCTCAATCTTCTCTTCCTGATATCCAAAATATCTTCTTGAATCAAAACGAATTGTTCCTCCTCATCCAACGGGGGTAACTTTGCGGAAGTGGTCACCTGCTGTCCTACTACCTTTTTTAGGCATGACATGTGAAAAACTTTATGGATCTTGCTCCCCTCTAGAAGCTCAAGTTCGTAGGCTACATTCCCAACACTTTGTACTACCCTGTATGGACTATAAAACTAGGGCTTCGGTTTTTCTGCACCACTCTTCTTCAACGAAGACTCTCTATATGGATATAACCTCATAAATACCAAGTCTTCCGAGCATGATTGAGTTGGAAGACTAGGAGGAGAAGGATAATAGTGTCATTAATTATGATGTGTCTTATCTAAACAAAATAATCTCACAAAGAACATTAATTCTTCTATATTTGCATAAGAGATCGTGCTTCACAAGCATTAATTATTCACTATCAAGATGGACAAAAAACTAGCATTGAGGGATGGGACTCTCAGTTGTGTATAATTTAAAGTAGACCATAGAAGGGTAACTCATATCTATGGAGGCTTCAAAATGTTATTTTCCTGAACTTGCAATGCAAGTCGGTCAAACCAATTGAATCGCTTACAATTGATCAAGTTTTCTACAAACTAAATTGAGCAGCTTCAACAAGAAATGGAACATCTAAATTAAATTATGATGAAGTGAGGAAAATAGGAAAACAATAGGAAATGCTATGAGAAAAAAAGAGGAAAACAATGGTGGACCATTGATCCCTTTTGGAAAATGCTGTTAGAATCAAATACGTAAACTATAGTGGGCCATCAATCTTGTGTTTTAGAAGGGTTTCCAAACTTGACATTGAACCCTTTTTTATAATTAGTTTATTTGATAATTTCAATTTCACAACCAACAACCTTATAATGAGGCCCAACCCTCCCTTGTGTCATGTCATTAACCAAAGGGATGTTTGCAAAAGAATTGAATGGTGTAGGAAATAGTAGCCCTAAGAAACGAAGAAAAAAATAGATTCTTGATCATTTAATGAAATAGTCTTCATGGTCTCTTAATCATTTAATGAAAGTCTTTGTGGTCTCTTGACCGTTTAATAACAATATCGGAAATATCCATGATAAATGAATATATGGTAGTCCTTGTGATTTTTTGCTTATTTAGTAATTATGACTTAATACAATAGTTAGCTTGGTTCAAGACATTGTCCAACTGATCTCCTAATAGAGCTCAAAATTCACCTCGATATCTTTGATTCAGGGGTTTAATGGTCATAATTTCATCAGCTAGATTAACTAGGTGAGTGATTTATTCATAGTTTATACTCTCATCAATATAAACACCTAAAATAAAATAGAAGCATTTTAAAGAGATTTGGGGGTGTCAAGTCTTCCAACCATTGTCTTATTAGGGCTCACACTTAGAAAATAATGGGTTAGTGATTTAGTCTTTTTCATCTAAAATAATTGATTCTAGTAATGTAGAGCACAACCAATGCCTTCAATTTGGGTTTCTAGTTAAATTAATAATTTCATATTATGTTTAGTCCTTAGTCTAAGTAATATTGGAGGGAAATTTTAATGGTAGCAATTACCCATTCTTATTTGTAGGTTTCAATTGTTGTTACTTTGTTAGAATAGGGTTTATGTTATATCATCCATAGTTATACAAAAAACACTATTAATTTTATTACATTTAAGCCTCCTCTATGTAATTACAATTATACTGTAGTTGTTGACTTGGAGCATACATTTTTCCTCCAATTAGTGGACTAGTTTCATAAACCTCAATTTTTCATCACCCTCTCTACTATCAATCCAATGATTTTAATTATCAAAAAAACATGCTCTTTGATTTGATCCATAGTGTCTTATTACCATACTAATTTATACTAATTTGTTGGTTTTGTTAATTAACTGCACCAATTAACATTCACATAGTTTTCTACCATTTCACTATTACTACTTATATCCCCAAATTGATTATGCAAGATACAACCTAGATTAGTGAATTTTCTCTATGATTTTTGTTGGGTTTCTATATAATTAAGAAACATCATTTTGAATTCTATGGTGTTTATGGTTAGAATGGTGATGGAAGGTTGATTGGTTTCAATGCAGTTTTCCTCAGTTTTCTCATACATAGATGTAAAATCTCTACATGTTTTTTTTTATGAAGATATCAAATTATTGAAATGGTAGTTGATAGGGGATAATTCCCCACTTAATAGGGTCAAATCAATGGCAAAGAAAACAAAATATACTATCGCTATATTTCTAGATCAGTTGTGTATGTCAATGCAACATGAATATACGAAGAAGAATACATGTGGCTAACCATTTATCCCCCTTTATTTGTATTTCAAAAGTAATCCCAAGAGTGTCCTGAATACTCTAAATGCTCTAATCCTCTCTTCAAATATATGAACATAAAGAGCTACTAGATTGGTTTAGAGCCCTGGACAAATACTTCGACTATGAGGATGTCGAGGAAGATAAGAAAGTTAAACATGTCGTCACTAGACTTAAAGTGCATGCAACACTGTGGTGGGATGAACTGCAAGCCGACAGGCATTGCAAAGGCAAACAAATAATCAAAAGCTAGGATAGGATGGTTGCAAAAATGAAAGCCAAATTTGTATCCAGGGACTACCAAATTAATCTGTTTCGAAGAATGCAGAACTTGAGATAGAAAGGGATGACAATGAAAGAATACACTGAGGAATTTTATAGGCTCAACATCAGAGATGGTCATTGTGAAAGTGATGATGAAAATGTTGCTAGATATATGAATGGTTTGAGATATGAAATTCAGGATGAGATGAGCATGATGACGATAAGGAATGTCGAAGATGCTTATCAAATGGCCCTGAAGGATGAAGAAAAATTAGCCCGAAAGCAAGGTCAAAGAGGCCAAGGTCGAAGTCAGAGCAGAGGCAAAGCAATTGCCCAAGACAGGACTCAGAAGCCGAAGGAAGAAGAAAATAAACCTCATACTCACCCTAAAAGAGGAGGAAATTCACAGGGGTGACAGTATGCCGACATAAACACTTTTCTGCAAGCTAGAGGAAGAGGAAGAGGTGGAGGAGGTGAGATAAAATGTTTTGTCTATGGAAAAATCAGACACAAATCTTTCGAATGTCCCGATAGGAAAATGGATGGAGGTGAAGCTCACATTTCTGTAGTGCAAAGGCAAAATGTTGAAGCAGAAGACGCAGAAGGCGGAAGGTCATTAATGATGAGGAAAATTCTCTTGAAGCCAAAGAAGGAGGCAGAGAATTCAGTCCAGAGGAACAATTTGTTCAGAATTGCTTGCAAAACCAAGGACAGGGTATGCAAGGTAATAGTGGACAGTGGGAGCACAACTAATCTAGTATCCACATAAATGGTGGAGAAGCTGGAATTGGAGACTATTTCACATCCAAGCCCATACAAAGTCTCGTGGTTACAAAAAGGACATCAGGTAATGGTCACTAAACACTGTTTAGTTGAATTTAAAATAGGGGGATATAAGGATAAAATTTTATGTGATGTTATTCCCATGGATGTTTGTCATCTTTTGTTGGGGAGATTTCCAAGGATGCAAAGAGGGCGTGACTCAATATTTGTGGTAGTCGATAGATTTTTTAACATGGCACATTTCATTCCATGTCAGAAAACCAGTTATGCAACTCACATTGCAAATCTATTTTACAAAGAAGTTGTTAGACTTCACGGCTTACCCAAGAGTATTGTATCGGATAGGGATACCAATTTTTTTGGTTATTTCTAGAGAACCCTATGGAAAAATTTGGGGACTAATTTATCTTTTAGCTCAGCATATCATCCTCAAACGGATGGACAGACTGAAGTAGTAAACTGAAGCTTGGGAGATTTATTAAGGAGTTTGGTGGTTGAACATCACAGTCAATGGGATCAGATTCTGCAACAAGCATAATTTGCATATAATGATTCACTAAACCGGAGCACAGGACAAAGCCCATTCCAGATCATGTATAGAATGCAACCGAGCGGAGTATCTGAGTTGAGAGACTTAGAGAAGAGTGAGTTCAGAAGTGTTAGTGCAAAGGATTTTGCAGCGGGAATGCAAGAACTCCACAACAAGATTAAGGAGCGATTGCAAAATTCCAACCAGGAATATAAGTGCATAGCAGATCAACACAAAAGAGAACTTTAGTTTGAAGTAGGTGATTTGGTTTTAGCGCATCTCAGAAAAAAAGGGTTCCCAAGAGGAACGTACAATAAAATGAAGATGAAGAAAATTGGACCGTGTAAGATCATAAGAAAGTTTGAAGCAAACGCTTATGAGATTGAATTACCATATGGGGTAAGGATATCGCTCATATTCAACATAGCAGATCTGTACCCTTACAAAGATGATGAAATAGGAACAAAGAGATATGAGGATCAGAAGGAATTCCAATGGGTTAAACAGATGCCTGTAGCTAAAAGGCCACAGATGGAAAATATTATTGATCGGAGAGTCGGGAAGAAGACCTGAAGGAAAACATACTTTGAATATTTGGTCAAATGGAAAAGACATCCGATTGAAGATGCCAGTGGGGAGAGTGAAGAAGATATCCAAAGACATGGACAAACGTTGTAGGAGCTCATGAACATGAGTTCATGAATTTTCTAGCCAGAGGAGTATGATGCAGGAGCATCGTAAGCAGCCAACAAAGAAAGCGCAAAGGTAGAAGACAACTAGATATGCACCAACGCACATTTTGAAAATGTTTTAAATTTAAATGAAGAGACATTGATGTAATAGTAGGAGATGTATTTACATTTATGCTTTGGAGATTGTAAACAGATCTTGAGCATTGCTCACATCTGCCGGATAAAGAGGCATTTATTGTAATTTATGAAAAGTTGTTGTAGCTTTTAATTCTGATTAGATAGCTTAGAGCTGTAGGAGGAAAAACTCGTGAAAGACACCCTCGCTTGTATCATTGTATGAGTTGAGTAAGCTGTAGAGATGTAGAGAGTAAGAACACAGAGGAGAATCCATGTACATAAACACTTGAGTTAATATATGAAATCTTTGACTCAATTTTATGGTGTTATTATGCTTTCTGTTTACATGTGTTGAATGGTATGTATACAATTGCTTATATTATCTGTTTATGCATTTGTTTCAATGCTATGTTGTGTGTATGATTTCTTGTTAAAGGTATGAAGTCTGAGAGAAGGGAAGAATGAGTTTCAATTATTCCTCTTTCTGAGAATTCATGCAAGGAGTGAAATGAATGTCCGCAAGGTGTGCGTTGACGAAGTTCTGAGTTTTATCTCAGAAAGCTCAGGAGGAATACCGTTGTACTCATATCAGTAGAAGTGCAAGATTTTCCTAGAGTTGTGCAAGGTGTGCGCAGGCTGGTTAAGGCATTGGATTGTATCCACCAAGGAGGAGGATTGAAGGACTATTTTTGCAATAAGTGCACAGAGTCGGAGGGTCAAACAACTAGAGGTTATTTGCAAATGCCGCAAGGAGTGCATGTAGGAAACTTTTGGGAGATTCTTGAGTTGCAAGTGAAAGCTCGGGAGGGATAGAACTGTTGAAGTGTTCAAAGGGAGACGAAGGTCGAGGTCATCCGTAAGAGGGAAGGTTCAGAAGGGTTGAAGCCAGAGTGTTTGGCGAAGGAGTTTTAAAACGGAAAGGACAGTGGAAATGCTTCCAAGGGAAGTGTCGATCTACTGTGGGTCGTTGGATATAGTTAACCAGTAAGGGAGATAGGCCGAGAGTTGTTAGGTGTTAGAAGCTTAAGACAGATAGTGATTGTTGGATCCAGATCAACAAGGATCATTGATCTCGCGCACAAATTTCATGTTTCAGAATTCGGGAAGTGGAAGAGGTTGTGACTCGGACTTAAGAGTCGTGAAATCCCGATTCACAAAGTTCTGATAGAACCAGGACCATCATATCGTAGGGGATCTCAGAGTCGTTGATCTATGGTAAGGGTTTGTCACGGTTTCGAAAGTGAGAGAAAGGAGTTACTACATCGCAAAACGTCGATAAGAGAAATCCCGAGGTACTGAAGTGTTTGGGCCCCAGCTCATAGTTGGAGGTCACATCAGGAAAATTCAAAGGGAGGAGTCAGAGACCCATTAGCCTTTCCGGGGTTTTGGGGTTTGAGGAGACAGGAGGACTCACATCTGGGATCGTGAAGTCACGAAACCCGAAGTACCCTTTTAGTTGAAGGCTTTGGTCATATCAGCGATCACGAGGGATAGAGTTGGCGCTTAGTACTTGTTTTCACAGGAGTAACTCATAAGGACCTGTGGATGCACACTTGTGTGTGTTAGAGATTTCTGCAGGAAATCAAAGAATCAATTTGACTCAAGGGGAAGATAAGGAATGATCCTAAGACCGGGATGTCGTGCATAACTTACTGAGGCAGGGGGTGTTGCATCAACATGCCTTGACGGTATGGGAGGGTTTCAAGACTCAAGGATGTTTGATGTCTCGACCACATAATCTTTGAGATCGTCCATGTTTGCAACAACGTTCATAATGGGGTGTCTCATATTAATTTGTCAAATGTCGTTGTTTCCATCCCTAGAATATTTGTTGGAACTCTCTTGAAATGTCATGGAACTTCCAATTCAACTACCATAGATGTCAAGCACCGACCCCTCATAGTGAGCACTAGTGAATGGGGCCAACGTTGAAATTTCTTCAATATGTGCCTGTATGCATCGAAATTTGACATGGTTAGACTAGACACATGCTTTTATGGTATGGGAGGGTTTCAAGACTCAAGGATGTTTGATGTCCTGACCACATAATCTTTGAGATCTTCCATGTCTGCAAAAACGTTCATAATGGGGTGTCTCATATTTGTCAAATGTCGTTGTTTCCATCCGTAGAATCTTTGTTGGAACTCTCTTGAAATGTCATGGAACTTCCAATTCAACCACCACAAATGTCATGCACCAACCCCGCATAGTGAGCACTAGTGAATGGGGCCAACGTTGAAAATTCTTCAATATGTGTTGTTGAAGGAAAATCTCCCTACGGATAGGTAGATCTCCTCTTGAGAGCTAGACTCTTAACTCTTAAGACAGAAGATGCTTAACGTGGACACTGACTTCCTTTCAGATCTATACAAACCAATGCATGAGGAGGAAGGAGAAAAGAAGTACCTTTTATCGGCGTTTGTCCCTGCACGCTCCGAGTTGAGCTTCAATCTTTCACTCCTCGATGAGCCCTATAGACAAACAATAATACAACCACTTCCTACTCTATTGATATTAGCTTGAAATAGATCTATCTATCAGAGACAATTTCATGTGAGATTAAACACAAACTAGAAAGAAACAGGCCAAGAGTGTCATATTAATGAGAACAATGACAGAAGTAACTTACAACTGTAGATGCGAATGCGACAGCTTCGTCAAGTCCCCTTTGTCCAACCCTTTCTTTACTGATTACTTTCCTCCAGTTCACTGTATGTTTCCTATGAGATCATAGGTTTCATGCTTCCAATTCTTCCTCCTTTCCACCATGATAGAGCCTGCTTATATAGGTTTAGAGAGGCCTAACCTCTTGAGGTATCTTTAGGGTAAGTTGAGGATTTTCCTCCTTGAGTTAGGGATATTCCCTAAGATCATGGTTGAACCAGGAATTCGAATGCAACTACCTTCCAAGATTGAAAGATCTTCCCCTTATTCTCCTCAACAGATCAACTACTGCCCAAAATAGGTAGCGCTCCCTCAAAAAGGCCATCAGAGCTCTATAGCGCTCCCTAGTAGGATTTAGGGGGGCGCCAATGCTCCAAAAATCCATAACGCTCCCTCATAAGGGTTGTTTGGTGTTATAACGCTCCCTAGCACTTTATAGGGGAGCGCCAGCACTCCTAAGGGTGATATAGGGGAGCGCTCTCTTCTAAAACCTTAGATTGAATGCTTCTTTCAGGTGGCAAGAGGTTCTTAACTTCGGTTATCCATTCCTCTTTCTTCAAATAAAGTGTTTGAGGCATTTTAAGTGTCTCCTTAGTGTCGTCATCATGGCAGTATGCTTTGTTTGACACTTGTGACACTTGTGAGTGACATGCGACACTTGCGACACTTATCAAAACGAGTAATGTTGATGTGTAACAGATTGCCCCCCAAAGTATGAAGTTAGAAGATGAGAACTGATAACTGAAATGATTTGTAGACTTTCAAGCAAGGGTATGGACTCGGAGGACCTGACAGAAGTTGCACACAAACATCCAACAAATATCATGACATGTTCCAAACCCAAGGCAGGCATACCTATGCTTGGGTGATCAAGACTTGCAAGATATGGATGCCATAAAATACACTGTGGATCCATAATTGTATTGATAAAAAGGTATAGCCACCGAGGATACAATGTGGATCTATATGCTGATGACCTGAATTGATCCTAGCCACAAAGAATACACAGTGGATCTACGAGATGACAAAACATAGCCATGACCAATACAAAGTGGATCTATGTAACAATATATGTGTCATTGTTCAAGAGAAACTCCTTTGCAACCTGGGCAAAGTATATATCAAAGTGATCACTCAACCCAGGGTCTTCTTACCGATCCCGATGTAGTACGAATCTAACCATGTGAATAGATGTCCTGATATCGAACATGGCAGAGACCACTTGATTATCGGTCAATGATGTAAACCATTAACAAGTGCAAGGGAGATCACCATTAATGACAATGATTCCCAAGGTACTCTAGTACATTCCAACGAATGTGAAGGGATGAGCTGGAGTCGAACATCCGTGGAATCATCTGATCAGAGATCAATGATGTAAACCCACTGTTGGACGTGAGGAGGCCTGCCTTTGAGGCATGCAGGTCCCAAAGTACGAACTGGTTTCTAAGCCTAGTTCCTAGATAATGTGTTGAAGTCGACAAGAATAGACTCGTCGAGGGAGGGCCTTGATGTATCCCCCATCAATGACACAAAACAAACACAAAGATGTAATTGGTCGATCAAATGAACATGGACTGACATAGGTATTGAGACAAGATATTTGTAATGGCTGACTCTCAAAGCGGATACTTCCCTTGAACACTGAGGCACAACAACAGAAACATGACATGGACCAAAACTTTATGATGCAGTGGATGCTGTGACTTACGTCAGGCGACCCAAAGGAGTGAAAGAAACTCAAAGGATTGGCTCAGTGCAGAGGTTCAACAAATTAAAATGCATGCAAAAGACAAAGTGTCATGTTCAAGGGCGACTCTAAGAATTACTTGATAATGTTCTCAAGAGACTGCTTGGCTTGCTTCTTTCAAATTTTTCCCCATCCAGATAGACGAGTACCTCTTTTTAATTTAACGAGCTCGAGGAGGGTAACACATGCTCGATATAACTCACCTTCGGTAAGTTCCTCTTCCTTTGTTTAACGAACTGGAAGAAGTAAGGGTTTGGTCCCGTACGGGCCTATCGATGTTCGTTTTAGCAAGTCAAAAGACAGAAAACTCGAAGGTTTTTCATGATTATAGAGTCTGGAAAAACACTTAAAATAGAACTCTCATAATTCCTTTTTCGTGCAGTTAGTCTCACGAGGCCGAAAAAGAGATAAACTACCACTCAAAAGATGCCTTTTCGAACCTTTTAACGAGTGTGAAAGGAAGCAAGATCACTCGACGATCTTTTCATATTTAGAGAGTCTGAAAAGAGTTTAAAGATGACTCTAGGGGGTTCCTTTTTCATGTGTCCATACAGGTCCAAAAAAGAGATAAAAGTATACCCGGTGCGTTCTTATATTCTCGAGCTTGAGAACGAACTAAGACTATGCTCGTGGATGTGACAAGGTAAACAAATGATCAGAACTGCTTTGAAACCTGTAGTGTCAAAACTGCAATCCAGAGGTTTAGTGAGGCCATCATATTGCCAAAGAAACCCACAAATAACTATACCTTATAAAAAATGGAAATTTATAAATAGTAATACAATAAAAAAATTCATTTACCATTTCATTTGCATAAGGATTTGTAGCAGTGGAGATTCTCACTTTGGAGGTGGATCTTGTTTTGCTTGATACTGGAGCTACGATTGACCGTTTCTCTCGCTGTTTGGACCAGGTAGATCTTCATCTCTTCTTCTTTCAATTACATGGTTCAATATTTGTTTTCATAGAAATATTTAAATTAAAAAACGAATCCCTAGGTCGTTGCAAAAAAAATCAAATCGACCTCTAATCAAAACGGTGGGTAAAAGGCATTTGTTTGCAAAAACGTTTTTAGAGGGTGATAGCATAGATGCCAATGCTTTAACACTTGAGTAGATAGGTCGTTTTTGTTGAAGAATCCATAAGAAATTCAAACATATGCCCACGCAGCCATTGATGGAAATTGTTTTAATTTTAAAACGTTTTATTGCCGCGTATGGATTATTGAGTGATAAAAAGAGGGCCTGGTCCTTTTCGAATAGTATGGGCAATATATTTCAAGTTTTTAAATTGCTTAAGAAATTGCCGAAAAAATGAATAATGAAATTATTTGTTTTTTTTTTGTTTGTAGGTGATTTCGGCAGTGACCATGATCAAGAGGAAGGAACGGGAGCATGAGCTCGATGATTTGGCTTCTTTGCAGAGTCCTCATATGCGGGCCGCGTTGAGAGATTGTGGCCTTCTGAAATTCTTCAAGTTGCAGAAGATTAAGAAAGAAATCCTTCTGCTTGAGTACATAATCAGCTTGTGGGATGTCGCGGAGCAAGGGTTTCGGATCGGAACACAGCGTCTAACCATCGAGTTGGAAGATGTATATTTCTTGACTGGCCTCTCGAAAATAGGGGTTCCTATATCTTTTTCCAGATAGAGGGTGCTTCCTGAGCAAGTGGGTGTGTATCTGGCACGTCATTATGTCCCAGGAGCAAGACTGGTGGGGGGTAGAATCCCCATCAAGGATATCAGAGAGTTACCCCTTCGGTCTATTTTGTTCGCCATTACGAGTGTGATGGGAAGCACTAGCACACATCTGGCATCGAGATCACAGGTAGCTTATGGTGTACAGTGTTTGGAGCTAACACTGTTTAACTGAAGCGCAGGGTTTCTTCGGAATGTGAAGGAACATGTTTCGTGGTGTAGGATGGGGAAAAAATAGTTCATATATGATTCGTTCTTGGTCTCATTCTTCTTAGAGCGCATCCCCTAGATTCATCATTATATAGCATTGGCGGTACGACCAGTGGGAGAACCATAGATGGAATAGTGGACTAGTCTGTCTCCGAGACTAGTGGCAGAGTCAGAGTTCCGTTTCACCGGTGACTTCTTCGCTTGGTTGAGACGCCAATATCTTTGGATAGAAGACTTCCCATATGCTGATGTGGACTTTCGCGGGAGCATGGATTTCATTCTACCAGCAGGGGAAGATTGGGATGCATCAGGTGAGAGACTAAGCAACACCTTGTCTAGTTTTTTGTTTTAAGTTTTTTATGTATATATATTTTTTTGGGTATGTGGAAGAGTTTTTAATGGATGTATTGTTTTTAACATGCAGAAAAGGGAGCAGTGTGCCCAGCTAAGATACCAGTACCGGGACGTTGCGGGGGTGCTCTGGTTGCAGTAGATCCGGGGGCACCAGTGATAGGTCTCCGGGAGGTTGAAAGAAACCTTCAAGGCCTCACGATGGGCATTCCTCCTCTACGGAGGACAGAAGTGCCTTTACATCTACAGAGACACACTGTGGGGGTGCTAGAGAATGTTAATTCTCTAATGAGATGCGTAGTGTGTGCAATGATATGTTACTCTCAGCACAATGCAGTGAAGAGAGATTAGAGTCTCTCTGGTGATTGTATATTTTGTATGACTTGTCAGACGATGTTGTATGGGTGTAAAGACCCAAATTTTTTCTCTTCCAAATAATTTTTTGATGTAATCAAAACATTTTCAGTCACGCTATGTATATATATACAGTTCTGAGTTTTTACAGTGCCAAAAGGTTTGTACATGATGATGCCTTTAATGTGATGTGTTTTAATTTACATGTGATGTACAATTTGTTTTTCTTCATGAAACTTTATCTATGGGTGAGATACCGATCCATGATGTAATTAGCTAACGAATCTGAAACATTGTTGAGTTCTCTTCGAATATGTCTATATTCGATGTAATCAAATATTCGTTCAAGACGACGAACTTGTAGGTGGAGACGTAGCAGGATAGGATTACGAATAGCGTAGATACGGTTGAGTTGATAGACCACGAGTTGGGAGTCTAGGTTAACGATGATACGAGAGATACCTAGGGAGGAGGCTTGGGTCAAAAGTCTAATGACAGCATGATATTCTGCCATGTTATTAGTCGTTGGTCCTAAGCAAATACCTCCTGAACTCACCACCTCGTCAAATTGGTAAATGACCCATGCTGCTGAAGAAATGTTCCAGGTGTGTCGACTAGCGCCATCCGCAAACTCGACAAAGATAGGAAAGGAAGACATCATCTTCGCATGAAAAAACAAGGCGCAGTCATGAGTGGCAAAGGTAAAGACTCGAGCACGCGAAAGAAACAGACACACCAAACTAGGTGATCTAGGCATAGTACTTTTTAAGGTAAATCCCGTTTCGAGGTTCTCCTAGAGAAATTCCATCATAATTGACTAACTTGTAGGCGCCTCTGTGAAAAACACGTTTCACAATGTAAGGGCCATGCCACAGAGGTTCTAACTTACCTGTCCCTAGTTTGTCATGAACCTAGTCATAGACGAGGACTAAGTCTCTTGCTGCAAAAGTCTGAGGATGGATGGATTTGTCGTATTGATTTTTTATCCGTTTCTAATGTGCCTCATTAACGAGAGTGGCATCACGACGTGTTTCGTCCAGTTTGGTCAGATATAAGAAACGTTCTTCTTCGGCAGAAGTATGGGGTAGGAGTTATACTTTAAGTTTTAGAGACGGAATCTCACACTCGATTGGTAAAACAACTTCTTTGCCATACACTAACTGGAAAGGAGTGAACCTAGTTGTGGTTTTCACAGAAGTACGGTAAGCCCATAGAGCGGAGAAAAGTTGTAGATGCCAGGATGTCTTATTTGCCCCTACCATGCGTTGAATCATGGTTTTGAGGACCTTGTTGATGGCTTCAACTTGTCCGTTGGCCTGAGGATAGTATGGGGATGAGTTTTCATGGCGAAAACCCAACTTGGCATGCAATTCACTCATCATCTGGTTCTTAAAGTGTGCACCGTGATCAGTGACAATGGCGCGTGGTACACCAAAACGAGTTATGATGTGGTTAAAAAAAAATAGAGCTACAGTATGACCATCGTTCAGAAAGGTAGGCATAGCCTCAACCCATTTGGTAAAGTAGTCGACGAGGACAATTATATAACTGTGCCCCCCAGCTGAGGTAGGCTTACATTGCATAAAATCGATACCCCACTTGGCGAAGGGGACGATGGCGATAATGGGGTGCAGCGTAGTAGGGTGGGTGTGTGTCTTGTTGTTAAAAACTTGGTAGGGTGGGCATTTTTTGACTGCCTCAATACAATCCTTGGAAATCGAGGGCCAAAAATAGCCGACACGTAGAATTTTTTGGGCTGTGGCCATCCCAAAAAGGTGACTACCAAAGGCTCGAAGGTGACAGTCGTTCAGAACGTGTTCATCCTCTGCATGAATCAAACATCATCGAAGGATAGTATCAATACCACGACGATACAATGTGTCGCCGACGATAAGATAACGACGAGAATGGTGGTGAATACGTCGACGCTCTTCACGGGAAGTGTTAGGCTGAAAGCGTTGGGTTTGGAGATAAAGGAGGATGTCTCTGTACCAAGGATCAGAGGTGTTGATGAGGAAAAGAGTTTCTTCAGGGAGAGAATCTCTAGGTTCGATATCTTCATCAGCATGGGGGAGATCACAGATAAGCTCCGCAAACACCAGGGACTTTTTGGCTTTGGACTTCGCAAATTCAAGATCGAATTCCTGAAGGATGACAATCCATTTAGAGTATTTTCCCCCGAGTACATGATGTGTCAAGACATGGTACATGGGGTTTGAGTCCGCAATCACAGTGGTGGTGCGTAGTAGGATGTAATGGCGAAATCTTTGGACAGTGATGACGGCTGCCAAAGCCAGTTTCTCTACATGTGAATATCGAAGTTCGGGTCCAGATAGACTCTTTCTTAGGTAATAGATCACATGTTCCTCACCATTGGGGTCCTCCTGAACTAACACCATTGCAATAGTGGAAGTAGAGGTAGCTAAGTAAAGGATGTAGTCCTTTGTATACTCTAGAGGGTGTAACAAAGGTGCGTGGGTCAAGGCATGCTTGAGAGCATCAAACGATCATTGAGCGATGTCATCCCAGATGAAAGGGGTGTTTTTCTGCAACAATCGCATGAATCCTTTAGTTATCTCAGTGTAGTTACAAATGAAACGACGAAGGAAGTTTGCTTTTCCTTGCAAACTTTGGAGTTGGGTCAAACTAGTAGGTGGGGGTAAGGAAAGAATAGCCTTAATCTTTAAGGGATCCACCCATATCTCGTCTTTAGAGACAACAAAACCGAGGAGTCAACCGGATTCGACAACAAAAATACACTTATGTGGGTTCAAGCGGATACGGTAAAACCGACATCGAAGAAAAATAGCCCGTAAGTGATCAACGTGATCTGATTGATTGGATGAGTGGGTAGGTAAGTCGTCGAGGTAAGGTTCTGCAATATGCTTGATATCATGGAAAGCATACGACATGGCCCGCTGGAAAGTAGCACCAACATTTTTGAGACCAAAAGGTAGCTTTGGATAGGCGAAAGTTCCCCATGGGCAGATAAAGGCTGTCTTATGTTGATCAGCAGGTAAAATTTCAATCTGGTTATACCCGGAGAAACCATCCATGAAAGAGAAGATTACGCTCCCAGCACAATTATCAATGATTTGGTCGATGAAGGGAGTAGGGTAGTTGTCCTTTGGACAAGATTTATTGAGATCCCGATAGTCAACACAGATACGGATGGTCCCCTATTTTTGGGCAACCAGAACAAGGTTGGAGACTCATTCTGTGAAAGGGATAGGATAGATAAAGCCAGATTTTAAAATTTTCTCAACTTCTGCCTTTATAGCCGCGATTTTCTTGGGATGAACTGGGCGGAGTTTCTGTCGAATAGGTTTTTCACCTGGGTAATTCTTGATTTCGTGCACGACGATTGAAGGGTCAATCCTTGGCATTTCCTCGTAGCTCCAAGCGAAGACATCGCGAAATTCTTTAAACAGAGCGGTGTAAGATACCACTTCTTCGAGTGTGCAATTAGCACCAAGGTTACTGTTTTCCACAACGCCCTCTTTGATCGAAATATCAATAACGATCGTAGTAGAGATATTACCCATATTCCCCTCAGAAAGAGTGTCTTGTGTGAGGATGGGATATTGTGGAGAATTGGTAATAGCAGGAGGGAAGACAGAGTGTATGTCTTGGTGAATTTCTTCCAGAGGCAGAAGAAAAGAGGATCGATGATGGTTATCATCCCAAGGTACATCATCAATACTAAGCATCTCCATTATATATTTGTCGGAAGGGAAAATTTGGGAAATGTAATTGATTGTGGACGATAGGGAATCCAACCATGATGGCATCGAGTAGGCATTAGGTGCCAATAAATGGGGGTTGTCCGGGGAGGGAGAGGCAGATTGAATAGCCACGTATGCGGCCTTAGCTGGGCTAAGTGGCATGGTTTCACTGAGCACATCGAATTCCATAGGACTAGGTACAATCCAAGGGTTAGATGATTCCAAAGATTGATAAGCCATAGTCGAAATCATATTGACGGTGGCAATATGATGTGTGGTGGGTGGAAGTGGTGTAGGGAAAGTACCCATAAGGCTAGAATCTTTCAACAATCCAACACCAATGCTTTCATACGTAACTGGGTGGTATCCAAAAAAAGGAATGTTGTTGGTGACAGGGGCATGAGCGTCGGGTGTATAGAAATCTAGTTGATCGATAGTGACAATTTTGCCTTGATGGGGGAATTGTACACATCGAAACACCGATGAGGCGACAAAAGTCATAGCTTAGAACCTATTATCCCCGATATCTAGGGATAACCAGGAGATCATGTCTCGAAGGCCCACAGGTCCTAGACATGGAGTACCGAGAGTAGGAGTGACCTGAGCATGGCCCTGGAGGGCCCATCCTTCTTCTTCTTCGCCAGACTTGTCCTATCAGCAGCAGCAACTTCCATCACCATCGGCTTGGACTTGCATCGGAGAGGACTCTTTCTCCATGAGG
>ML781483.1:454290-465074 GCA_009831015.1 Picea engelmannii | reverse complement strand
TGCATCGGAGAGGACTCTTTCTCCATGAGGTAATTGGTCCAAGGTATCATGGTATGTGTCATGTTTGATCGTTATAACCTTCTTATATATGCATTAGGTTCCTTTCATTTCTGATGACTGCTTGGATCTTACACTAATCCACTAGACCATTGTTGGGGTGATTGATGGGGTGACTTATAAATCTTGTATTCAGGGGTTTTGGTTAGCCACCAAAGGGGATTTGTAGAGCCATCGTCCGCTCCCACCATTCTATCATTTTACATCTTATCTCCCACACATCCATCCCATTCCCCTAGTCCAGCCATTAGGATCACCTTTCGGGTTACACTTTGTCCTGTGGGAAGAAGGGGCTAAAGGCCCAGGGGGTAAAAGAAACTGGTAAAATATAAAAGCCATAAGAAATGAAACCTAGAGATTCTTCGCCCAGGGATCCCCGAGAAGGAAATAAAATTCCTCTTGATAAGAAACTAAAGGGACCCTAAGAAAAATAAAAAAACAAGACCTAACCAAGAGGATGGGAGGTCTCATCACGAGCCGGCCCATTATGTTCATAGGTATCCAGCAGTATGACATTGCCATTATTTGGTCACCACACTAGGGCAGTGACCTTTGGTTGCATGGCCAAGGGAAAGGGGGTCTCATCACAAGACAACCTTATCATTTCTGTGAAGATACCAGTGGGTAACACTGTCAGCTCTGGTCACCATGCCAAGGAAGTGTCCTCTGGTCAGACCTTGAAATAAAAAACAAAGAAAAGCAATAAATAAAAAATAAAGGAAATAATGAGGCTTGGAAAAAGTGCATCCATGACGGGTACAACTCACCCCCTACAGAGGCACCCATGGACAACACCTATCCCTGGTCTTACTATGACTGGACATCCCTAAGACCATACCATTTCGTATACATGGCTTGAATGATCCTATGAGGAAACTTTCCTTTTCTTGTGGGTATTAGCCCAATAAGTTATTCTATTGGTTTCTTCAGCTTAGTATAGTAGATATGTGTAATGTCTTTGAGCTCTTAGACGATATGCTAGGGATTTCATGCACGTATTTGATAAATTTAATGATGAAATGTGATTGACATTGCTATGATCCCAAGGAATGATGAGCCCATGGAGGGCGTAGTTTTTGATGTGCAGGACCATACCCGGTGGACAGGTACCAGCGGACCGGTACGCATGGGGATATGATTAGCTCGAACCTCCATGGGGCTGAAGAGCCCATCAGATGGTTGTTGGGATGGCAGAGACAGGACAATGTTGTGATGAGCCTTTGCACGAAGAAGATAGAAGGACGTTCCACCAGGACACCTTGGCAGAGCCCAGCCTAGGGGGAATCACCCACTGGAGAGAGGGCGTTTGCTTTTGATGGTCAGGACGTCACCTGGGGCAGTTGGATGTTGTCTGGAGCATGTGGCAGTGTGCTAGGGTCATTTGGCATGTGTGGTATCTTGGAGAAGCCCTAAGAGGGCCAACGTTTAGCTTCCTGGATGTTAAGCTTGCCCAAAAAGGGCCAACGTCTCCCTCAAAGAGGCCTGAAGTCTCCTTTTTCAGCTCATATTATGACATTTCTTAGCATTTAATGTAAAAATAGTGTAAAATTGGAAGTCAGCCTTGTCGGCTGTTTTAATGAACTAATTTTAAAATTAAAGGTCATTTGGATGATATAAATAGAGGACGTTGCCTCTCATTTTCACATAACACAACTCACTCTCTTGTGAGAGATACATTTTTGTCTTTTGTCTTGGTATTATTGCTCTTGGAAGTGAGGCGCAACTCTTGTGGAGGATTGTTCTTGGCATGTTATGGTGTTTTCTCTCATTGGAAGGTTTACAACTAGGGTTTGATAAGCTCTCTTCATGATTTGTAAATGTATTTCTCATGCAAAACTTCTTAATTGAATGGTTGTAAGTTAAATCTCTTGCATTTGTTATTACATTGATATTATATTGCTTAGTCTTGAAACCCTAGGTAGCAAGCACACAAGTAGGTCCTTGCTACATGTCCCCATGATTGAGAACTTGTTTTAGCCATTGATTAAGGAGGATATAGCCTAGTCGTTGCTACACTAGTTCCCCTTTTTCTGAGTTAGCTTTTAAACATAAGTTGAAGAAAGAAGACGTCCTAGGCCTAGTTAAATCTACACCTAGGGTTTTGACTTTTAGGGTTTGAAGGGCCTTGCTCTTGCAACACTTTTCACCCTTAGATTTATGTTTTCAAGCTAGCCATTTTGCCAAGGATATTTAAGGAAAGAGGGAGGAGCATGAGGCCTTGCTTAAGCAACACCGGAATGAGCCTCCTCCCCTTAGGGTTTTGACTCTAGGGCCCTGCGATTGCAGCACCATAGAGCCTAACTCTCTTGTCTTTAGATTTAGATCCTCCCGAGATCTTGCCCTTGTTTCTGACTCCATAATACCCTAAGGCACTAGTATATCTCTCCAACGTTGAGCTTGTGGTGCCAAAACAACTTTTTCAAAACTCTTAAATTTGAAACCCTAACTAACCCTAACATCTACTAACCCTAGATTAATGATGATGTCATGCCTTATTTGACTCTTGGTTGATAGAAAACATTGTGGCTTAGTCATTTGATAATAGAAATTGATGTGTTGATGAATTTCATTAGCCTATTTGCAAAACGTTGATCTCTTTGTCTATAAAACAGCCCTAGAAGAAAGATGACGTCACCTCTAGTAGGCTTGACGCAACACTCCTGTCATATATGAGTATTTAATGATATTTAATGAATTAAGTTAGTTAAAGGGTTGATTATTTCCATTGGATGCTATATCATTCAGGTATTTATTGACAAGTAATATTATAAGCCATTGTCATCATTGCAATCATTGACTTCGTTAATAATTACTGTTATTTATGCTCATGTATATTGAATATTGATAGTCATTGACAAATGAAGTATTAACCATTATTTGCATGTATTAGTTTTAATGTTGCCTTGTCTCGCAAACAAGTGCTTCTTCTGTGGTATTTCTTCATTTTTGACTATCTTCTTGGCGATAATCTGTGAAGGGAAAAATCACCTTGATCCTTTAAGCCTTTGCCTTTCAGAACCCCATATTACCAGGGATGTCTCCCTTGGGTTTAGCCACCCTAAATAGAAAGAGCCCCCCATCGAGGTGACAGTGGGTGAGGAAGCTCCTGTTACGCCAGTTTGACCCTTACCTTTCAGCTACTTGACCTGAACTACAAACTGAGCGATAACAGAACCAACTTCATCTAAGTAGTAGGTTGTAATCGAGGGGGGCATCGACCACCTCGACATCAACAATAACAGTTTTGCCGCCCAACTGAATGGCTAAGGATTGTAAAAGTCTGTGAGGATGAAAACCTCGCCCATCGAAAGCGCGTAACATCGTAGGGGATTTGTTAAGGGTAGGTGATTTTAAGCCTTTCCAACAAGATAAAGACATGACACAAGTAGACGCTCCCTCATCCAAGATAGTTTGGTGGATTTGTTGATTGTGAACAACAACATCGATTTGAAAAGCTAGTTGGTGGGAGAGTCGAGGCTGATGATCATCCAGATTAAATGTGAGGCTATTAGATGACTCAGGATCGAAAGTGTCGATGGCAGCCAAGAGCATTCTACGTTGAATGGGACAGTGTTGTAGAACTTCCAGAGCAGACATAGCACACGGTGCTTGAGCCAAATCTTCAATGATGTTGTAGTTTTGGGCAGCCCGCGAATTAGGATTAAAGGTATATTTTTGGATAGTGCTCTTGGGAGGGCGTAAGATGGATTCGAACGAAGGTTTCTCGATCTGGAGCGGTCCGGACGGAGGGATAGCAGACGGAGGACTAATGGAAGATGGTAATGGGTCTGGTAAGGAACCGTTAGTAGTCTTCGGCTTATCAGGTTTAATCGGTGTGTCATATGTTGTAGTGCTAGTGGTCAGATTAATCTCGTTAAACATGTAAATGTGGGCACTTGTCGAGGCCTCATCATGGGGTTGGTTGGAATTGCCCCCTGGAGTGGGGGTTTGAGCAACCAAAGATTGTTGCTGTGGAAAAGGTTGAGTAAGCACAGCGGGTTGTGAATTTCCCTTAAAAAGTTTGGCCACTTCATCGCGATGTGAATAGTATCGGGTGTAGTGATCATCGCCACAAATGAGACATTGGAATTTTGATTTCTGTTGTGGTTGTTTTCTGACAGCAGGGGTTTGAGGTTGATTTTTTAGTTGTTCATTGTTGTTGTTTTTCTTTGGTTTATTTCTTGCTTTCTCCTTGCCTCCAGATTGTTGTGAAGGGGTTGATTGGACCGTATTCACCTCAGAGACCTGAGTTTGAGGGGAGGTAGAAGAGGGTGCAGTCGAACTGGGAGCAGATGTCAAAGCAGACCGCTGGGTTGTTCCATTCGACTGGGAAGTAGATTGGGTTTTGACTGAGCCAATAACTCCATCCGCGTGCAAGGTAGACGATGGTTTGGATGGATCATTAGTGGCACGGGTAGCATTTGGTATCAACTCGTACAGAGTACCAGATTGTGAATAAACCAAATCTAAGTACTGAGATCGAGCAATGGCTTCTTCCTCGGTGACTCCACCACCCATAGCAACATCACGAGCGATCTGGGGTAACAATGATTTGGTGAACCATTCCGCTAATAATTGGTCAGGAATGACCGCTTTGATTAACCTTCATCATCGTCTCCATTCATGAATACGATCAGAGATATGTACGGAGGTTGTCTAACGAAGGGAGGTCAATAGTTTGGTACCCGTCTCGTATCGAATGGGTAGTTGGAAGTGTGTGAGGAAGGACATGGAAAGGGAGTTGAAATTGTGAAAAGAAGCATGTGGTAGTTCAATATACCACTTTGCTGCAGAACTCGTAAGCATTCGTTGGAAAAGACACAAACGTACAGAATCTTCCATGAGGGAGTTGGATAAACACCACAAATGGAAAGTCATCACATGGTTGTTTGGGTCTTCTCTGGACTTTCTGTCGAATTTTGGAATATTAGAAGGAAGTTTAGCTGAAATAGCTGGCCAAACCAGAGAATGAAAAATAGGATCATTCGTTAACCGAGACAAGTCTGGGAGGTCCAGAGTCGCTAGGAAAGGTAGTTGTCGGTTAACCTGCGGATAATACTGGTGTGGCATAGGAACACCAATAGGACCATACACTGGGTTAGGCGGATAATTGTAACCAGTGGGTCCTCTTGTGTAAGGTTGGTGTTGACCAGGGTACACAGGATTTGAGGGAGTTCGAGAAACATGTGCAAGTGGAGGATAACTGGATGGGTTTTGAGGATTATAAGCCGGATTTGGCATTTGTCCATAAGGAGGATGTAGATGAGTCCCCTGAGGGGGAAGAGGTTGTTGTGGAGCTTGTGGATTGTGTTCCCCTGAGAACTATGGGTTTCTTGGAAAAGGGATATTCCACGGATTGGGTGTGGTAGACACATTTTTTCCATACGGTTGATGGTAGGCTCTGGATTGAGGCTACCCCCCAGCATGAGGGTGCCCTCCAAATGGAATTTGTCCTCCGGTGGGAGGATGCCCCCCAGCTTGAGGTGGAGTTCCCATAATTTGGAAACCAGATGTAGACGATTGACCGATGCTACTTAATGGATTAAAGCCACCAAGACTGGTCCCTCCGGGTTGTTGTATAGGTATAGAAATTCTAGGCATAACTTGGGTAGTAGTGACAGTAGAAGAATTCAATGCTCTGTACCCAAAAGGGAGTGATGATGAAGCTCTAGGTGTTAGTGGTGTGCCAATTGCAGCTTGGCTAACCACCGCATTACCGACAGGAATAGTCGGAACGTGAGGGACCATTGTAGAGTGAGCCGTCTAGAGAGAAAAGGTGGACCTTGGGTCAATGGATGATGTGTTCGGATCAACGGATGGTGTAGTTGAAAAAACAGTAGTACCGATAAAATGGTTTAAGGGTATGGTGTAGGCGATAGGCGCGTCGGCACCTATTCCTCTTCCATAAAGATCCTGCACCATGCACGGTGGACTTCGAACAATGTCTGCGGTCCAAAAGGGGTCGTCGACTAGAGGGTTTGAATGAGACCCAGTCAGAACATCAGAAGGATTGATGACGATGAATTCACCGGCTGAATTGAGTTGGAGAACAAATCTCTCATATCCCTCTGGAATGCGGAAAGCCTTCGGAGACTCTGACACAATTCAAAAATTCTCTAAAGAAGTGGGAACTTCTTCTTGGGAGGTTATAGTGTCGTGAACCTCGCTTTGTTGAGGATATTCCTCCATAGAATGAGGGGGAAAAGGGGTATTCTCTTCCATATTTTCTGGAGGAAGTCCCTGTAGCCTCCGCGAACAGTGTGGAGGGTCGATGTTGGGGAAAACAATCTATGGGCAACTATCGAAAAGAAGTAGAATACGCTAATAGAATCTAGGAATCACAACCAAGCAAACAAAACCTTCTCTCGATGACTGTACTAGTTGGTGATGAAATCCAATGTTGCGTGATCAATTCAAGAAGGGGTGGGGATATGGTGGAACAGTTACAATGGCGACCTGCTTAACGGACTTTCACCTTGGTGCAAGCTTCCACGCAGTAATTATGGATTTACCCTCCAAGGAGCCCGAGTGAGTTTGACCAATGCCTTCTCCAGGTACAGTGAGAGTTCCCTTCACTGTCAGTTTGTGTAAGACCCTAAATATTATGGACGATAAGGTTACCAATTTGCAGTCAGCCCCTGGGTGGGTATAGTCGATAGTCCAGTCCGAATGTATGGGAAGGGTATCTAGCCCGAAATCAACTTGAAAGGATTCCACTCAACATTGTGGTTATACCTTTAAGCGATCCCCATAATACGATCTGACTACTACAATTAGTCAAACCATGGAGGGATAATCTCCGTAGCTTTCCTGAGTGCGACCTCGTATGTAACCCCTGTGTGAGAGGGGGATCCCAGGCAGACTTATACGACAATTGGATTTGACTCTCCCTAGCTCAGGATGCTAATGTTTGTTTTGGAAACTTTGGAGAGTTATGCTCATGACCTAATCCAAAGTACTAATCCTAGTCTACTGTTGGTGGAGGATCCTAGAAAAGAAAATGTTCTAGATAGTTTTTAATTAGCGTTCATTTTATAGATGTTCTTTACTCAAAAGGGGTGCATGGAAGTGAAACGGATGGAATGATGACTCAATCCCCAAAGAATGCATCAAATATGATAAGCAATCATTTATTTTCGATGAATATCTATTTAAGGGAGAGAGAGAGAGTTCTTTTCACTAACAAGCACTAATAAGGAATGTCCTCAAACAAATTTTCTTCAATCAAATCCGATGTGGTGCTAAAACTTTTTGGAAATGTCTTCTAATATGAAAATCAATCATGAAGATGTCTCTTTATTGTTTGTGCATGAATACTGATTAATTCGAAACGACACTTCTCCTGCTAATTAACCTTTTGGATCAAGGAAACTCAGACAAACATAAGTAGGTTTCGTACAAACAATACACCCTCTTGTTGTGATAAAAAACAAGGAGCAAAAGAAAAGAAAACAAAGAAAATCAATAATTTCACACAAAAAGAGATGTTGAAGAACAATGAACTCAACAAAAACTAAATGAAGAGATCCGTAGACTTCTGATGTCCTTCACCAGAGTTTCTCGCTCAGTCAAAAAGGAGAGAAAAACAGTGCATTGGTTTCAAACTCCCAACAACAGAAAAACTCAAAAATAATGAAGAAGGCTACAAAATATAAACAACAAGGTATTTGTTCCTCAGAAGGATGGATGTCAAAGTTGAGTGGGAAGAAGCATTGACTCACAGAGAGGCTCAGCAAGTGAAACACAGAGACTAGACCCTGAAAAAGCAATTCTGGAAAGGTTTTTTGCCAAAAGAGGGCTGGCGCTCTGGTGTAAAGGGAACCGAGCATTATAGCACTCTATCTAAAACACCCAGGGAGCGCTCGTGCTCTGTCAACACGGCCACAGGGGTGCCAGGCTTAAAAATCTCATGAAAATGTCTAAAAATCCAAAATTTCAGTCGAATTTTCACAACCAAGCTGAGTGTGATGGGGTAAGGAGTCAATAAGCTCATGAAATCAATCAAAAGGGGGTGAACCAGGTCTGAAAAAAATCAAAGGGTAGGACAAGGTCTATGAGGAAAAGTCAAAACCAAAAAGTTTCGATTCACTTCTCCCCAGTGGAGTCGCCAGTTTCTATTGAAGGAAAATCTCCCTGCGGACAGGTAGATATCCTCTTGAGAGCTAGACTCTTAACTCTTAAGATAGAAGACGCTTAACATGGACACTAGCTTCCTTTTAGATCTATACAAACCAATGCATGAGGAGGAAGGAGAAAATAAGTACCTTTTATCGGCATTTGTCCCTGCACGCTCCGAGTTGAGCTTCAATCTTTCGCTCCTCGATGAGCCTTGTAGACAAACAATAGTATAACCACTTCCTACTCTATTGATATTAGCTTGAAATAGATCTATCTATCAGAGACAAGTTCATGTGAGATTAAACACAAACTAGAAAGAAACAGGCCAAGCGTGTCATATTAATGAGAACAGTGACAGAAGTAACTTACAACCATAGATGCGAATGCGACAGCTTCGTCAAGTCCCCTTTGTCCAACCCTTGCTCAAAAGATCCACGATCCGGACGACAACAACTTTAATGATTACTTTCCTCCAGTTCACTGTATGTTTCCTATGAGATCATAGGTTTCATGCTTCCAATTCTTCCTCCTTTCCACCATGATAGAGCCTTCTTATATAGGTTTAGAGAGACCTAACCTCTTGAGGTATCTTTAGGGTAAGTTGAGGATTGTCCTCCTTGAGTCAGGGATCTTCCCTAAGATCATGGTTGAACCAGGAATTCGAATGCAAATGCCTTCCAAGATTGAAAGATCTTCCCCTTATTCTCCTCAATAGATCAACTGCTGCCCAGAATAGGTAGCACTCCCTCAAAAATGCCATCAGAGCGCTATAGTGCTCCCTAGTAGGCTTTAGGGGGGCGCCAGCACTCCAAAAATCCATAGCGCTCCCTCAGAAGGGTTGTTTGGTGTTATAACACTCCCTAGCACTTTATAGGGTAGCGCCAGCGCTCCTAAGGGTGATATAGGGGAGCGCTCTCTTCTAAAACCTTAGATTGAATGCTTCTTTTAGGTGGAAAGAGGTTCTTAACTTCAGTTAGCCATTCCTCTTTCTTCAAATCAAGTGTTTGAGGCATTTTAAGTTTCTCCTTAGTGTCGTCATCATGGCAGTATGCTTTGTTTGACACTTGCGACACTTGTGAGCAAGATGCGACACTTGTGAGCAACATGCGACACTTGCTACACTTATCAAAGCGAGTAATGTTGATGTGTAACATGTGCTTGTATGCATCGAAATTTGACATGGTTAGACTAGACACATGCCTTGACGGTATGTGAGGGTTTCAAGACTCAAGGATGTATGATGTCCCAACCACATAATCTTTGAGATCATCCATGTTTGCAACAATGTTCATAATGGGTGTCTCATTTTCAAATGTCGTTGTTTCTATCTATAGCATATTTGTTGGAACTCTCTTGAAATGTCATGAAAATTCCAATTCAACCACCAAATATGTCATGCACCGACCCGACATATTGAGTAGTGAATGGGGCCAACGTTGAAATTTCTTCAATATGTGCTTGTATGCATTGAAATTTGACATGGTTAGACTAGACACATGCCTTGATGGCATGGGAGGGTTTCAAGGCTCAAGTATGTATGATTTCATAGGTCATCGTTTCCCATCATGTACTCTATCCCTAGTACAATGTCTTTTAATAGTTGTTTCCCTTAAAATTCGACTGATCAGAAAATTAAAACGAAACGAGAAGATCCCTAGTACAATGTATTTTAATAGTTGTACTCTAGCCAAGAAGACCTGCAAACCCTTTTTGAAGTGTCGTTATTATAGAAAAATTGTCGCAACATCCATAAAATCCAACATATTTATATATTTTATAACGTCGCAATTTCGACGATCATTGACCAAATCAAAGTTGACTTGGTCAAAATACTAGGTGACCGTTGGAGGGGGAAAACCTAGTTTCCAAAACGTCGCAACTGCAACAACTATCTTCACAAACGTGGCAAGAGAGATGCCTATGTCACAAACGTGGCAAGAGAGACGATTATGTGGAAAACGTGGCAAGAGAGACGATTATGTGGAAAACGTGGCAAGAGAGACGACAACGTGGCAAGAGAGACGTCAATGTGGCAATAGTGACATTATCGGGCAATATGGATTTTTTTTTTAAATTTCCTCTATTTTTCAACAGTATGGCCAATTTTGTCCATAACGTCACAAATAGAACGTCGAAATTTTTACAATATATACTAGTGCTCATACCTTGGTCACCATTTCCATCACTAATGGTTGACTCTAGATTATGCAATGAGAGTCACCATGATTGATCTCTATTTCAGTAGGTTCATTGAAATTAGATCATTATCGCATAAGGGAGAGCCACAGTATGGTGGTTGTAGTGTTCTAGATTCAATCTTTGACCCCTAGGCTTGTATGACTATTCATATAATTAAGTGGGAACAACCTAATGTGACCTATAAATTTCATCTTTTATTAGTCTTTTTGCATAAACCATACCCTTTTTTCCTACCTTCTTATCCTATATTAATCCTTTTGGTTTTCGGATAACAATTTTGGCATGATCTACTTTTGATACACATTATTCCACATTTTGTTGTGTTGTAATTATTTTCATTGATGTAAAAGGATTAATGATGTCATTGGTGTCATATTATGGCGTTAAAATACAAACAACATTTCCAAGAT
>ML781483.1:404026-432662 GCA_009831015.1 Picea engelmannii | reverse complement strand
TAATGTCTTAAATCCGACATAATTAAAATAACATTACTAATCTAAATTACAACTAATGGCCTAAAGCCGACATAAATAAAATAGCATTACTAATCTAATATGCCCCAATTAAGGGGTAATGAGCCAATATTAGGGCTTAACATACCTGCTTCATCCAACTTATTTCTGAAGATCCATTTAGCCCCAATAACATTCTTATTTAAAGGTCTAGGAACCAATTCCCATGTCTCATTCTTTTCTATTTGACTAATCTCTTCTTTCATTACTTTCATCCAGTATTCATCACTGATTGCTTCTTCAACATTATTAGGTTCAAACAGAGAGAGTAATGATACATGTTTGTGATTTGAACTAGATTCTTGCCTTTTACTTCTAGTTTCAACACTTGTATGTATATCACCAATGATTTGCTCTTCAAGATGATTTCTTTGTACCCTTTTTTTTGGATTCTTAGATGGAGTTGACCCCTGCACCAAAGTAGGAATCATATTTTCATTGTTAGGTGATTTAGTTTCCTCTATATCACTTGATTCTTCTTCCATTTTCAGTTTGTCATATATTTCATATGTCTGATGATCTTTCTGTTCAATTTTGGATTTTAAAAATGAAGATTCATCAAATTTAACATCTATGGCTTCAACAAATTTCTTCAATCTGAAATTGGAGCACTTATAAGATTTTCTTGAGCATGAATATCCAACTAAAATACCTTCATCAGTTCTAGAATCCAACTTGCCCATATTTTTATCAACTTTCTTTATGTAACACTTACTACCAAAGATTCTAAAATGCTTTACACTTGCTGGCCTACCTTTCCATAACTGATAAGGTGTTTTGTCATAGTTATTTATCAACAAGCTTCTATTCAGAATATGAACAATATGGACAACTTGAGGCCAAAGTATGTTACTCAGTTTAGATTCATTTAACATTGTTCTTTCCATCTCCATAACAGTCCTATTTTTCCTTTCAACAACACCATTTTGTTGAGGCGTTTCAGTAACAGAAAAATGTCTTTTGATACCATTATCATCACAATACTTATTGAATTATTTAGAAACAATCTCTCCTCCATTTTCTGATCTTAAGCATTTAATTTTCATGTCAATTTCATTTTCAGTCAATTCTTTGAAAATTTGAAAACAATTGAATGTTTCAGACTTCTTTTTCAACAAAAACATCCAAGTCATCTAAGTAAAGTCATCCACAAATAACAAAAAATATCTTTCTCCATTTAATCATGTTGTCCTCATAGGTCCACAAACATCAGCATGTACTATTTCCAAAGGTTTTGATGTAGAGTGTTCTTTGGTCTTAAACCTAACTCTAGTTTTTTTACCATGTTGACACTGTTTGCAAATAGAACTGGTAAGATTCTTCATGACACGTAAATCTCTTATAGCTTCCTTTTTGTTTAACTGAATTAGATTTTCAAAGTTAATATGCCCAAGCCTTTTGTGCCACAACCAACTTTCATTTTCATTCCCAAGATAGCAATTTTCCTTTTTCTCATCTAGTATGTAAATGTTGTTCGATGTTCTTGTAGCTGTTCCAACTAACCTATTTGTTTTGACATCTCTCATTTGACAATTTTTAGAATAAAAAATCATATAATTCCCTTTATCACAAGTTTGACTTACACCCAATGTAACACCCTGTTTCCCCCAAATTTGTAATTGATCCTAATACAGTAATTACCATGCTGGAGCATGATGAAAATCTCAATGTATGAAGTGAATGGACCTTATGAAGAAGGTCGATGAATGTAAATAACATTATGAAATTATATTGCAGGACTGCTGAGAGGGGACATGCAGAAAAAGAGGCCACGATGGCGGTGGAAGGCACCTGAAAAGGTGGGGTTAACTTCCACCGAGAATTAAATATCGTATTTGGACTCCACTGGCCCGAAGAACCAAAAGCGGCTCGCTGGCCCTGAAATTCAATGCATCGCAGGCTGGTAGGCGGATGGCTTGATGAGGGATGGGATGGTGAACCTCCCATCCGTAGAGCCATTAGGCCTGATCGGCGCAAGGGTAATCGTGCCACACACAACCTCACGAGAGGATAAGGCGTATGGCAGAGACGATTGAAAGGGCAGACGCGAGGGGAACTCTGGCATTTTTATGCAGAGTGATTGATAGCAGAGAGGAAGGATTACAACCTTCACTCCTGGTCACTGGGAGACAGAGAGACGCAGTCTTAGAGCATCGTGGTCTCAGCTCGGGGGTGGCTAGTGGTAAATCCGTTGGGAGTCGCTACGCCTACGGTTGGGTGGAAACGAGCACCCCTCTCAGTAGTCGCATCCACCCTGGTGTTATTCTGATAAGTGTTTTATATATGTTGCATCTTGAAATTCGTAGACTGGTATATGTATATATATTCTCATAGAACTGTGAAATTGTGAATGATTTCAGTGTTAGAATGTTGATGCAGTGTTTGATACGAATGAATAGATATATGCTTATAATAGAGGAAACCATGCATGATTTATGTTGATAAATGGATTTGATTGTGCATGAGCTGAACCAAGTCAGACTTCCAGTCCATCCTCGGGAGTTTGTTTCCCTTTGTTTGTTTCCAGGAATGCCCTAGATTAGATCTCTTCACAGAGATTCCCTTCTTAGAAAGGCTTACCAAGAACCTGGAAAAAGGACTTGAATGTGCAAGTCTTAGCAACCCTATATGAAGAGGAATGACCCTCTTAAAAATCCCAAAGTAGTAACGTGGGGATAAGTATTGATCAATGGATGAGATCCTGTCGGGGAACCTGCGTTCATTCACGATCATTAAAATCGAAGGAATGAATGAGGGCGTTAATTGCCTTAACCCTTTTTCCTCTATCTTCATGAATAGCAAGGAAATCTGAATCGTAGACCCCCAGGCTCCATGAGAACATTTGGGTCGTTGGTTTTTCCACATCCAAAGAGCAGTAGGAAAGGGAACAGCATCGGGATCGATCCAAACCGTCAGATCTTAGCTAGGAAACCCGACAATCGTTATATCTATAGGGAGATAGACGAGGGTTAAGCCTCGTGAATAGGGGAAAAAAGGATCCAAGCCGTCCATCCGAGGAGGACACGTGGCAAAGATCTAGGGATTTCATGAGCTCGGAGGTTCGCGAGGTAGGAGTCCAAAAGTTGGATGCTCCAAGTCGCGAATGGCGAAGCCATGAGAGGATCAGAGCCGTCCATCCGAGGAGGACAGGTGGCAGAGATCCAGGGATCTCGTGAGTTCGGAGGTTCGCGGGGTAGGAGTCCAAAAGTTGGATGCTCCAAGTCGCGAATGGTGAAGCCACGAGAGGATCAGAGCCATCCATCCGAGGAGGACAGGTGGCAGAGATCCAGGGATCTCGTGAACTCGGAGGTTCGCAAGGTAAGGATCCAAGCATTTGGTGCTCCAAGTCGCGAGACGCGAGGAGTGAGAAAGAAGGGTAGTCGTTGGATCTGGGTCGTAGGAGGACCGTCGTATCTACATGTAGGATCGTGTATCGGGGTTTCGTAGGTTGAAGCCCTTGATCTTGGCAACAGAAGCTGTGAAGTCGTGAAGCGCGATATTCTAACGAGATTAGAACCGCCCATTATTTGGGACGCGTGTCAGGAGATCCCGAGGAGTTGGGGATCGGAGAATCGGAGTTTTCGAAGGCATGAAACTCTTACATGTTGGAATCGCAAAATGTGATACTCTGACAGGCAGGACTATAGCGTGGGGCCACACGGGAGTCGGTGGAGGACAGGTGGCAGGTTAAAAACCGGGAGCCATCGGAGAATCGGGAATTGAGGAGTTGGGAATCCCGTAGGCACATGCATTTGGGTATCGCAAACCCCAAAACCCTGACAAAGGGGTAAGGTTGTGGTCACAGGGTGATGGTTACGTGGACCAGGGGATGAGCCAGGAGGGCTAGCATGAAAAAGGCGCGTCAGGAATCGGAGAATCGCGAGTCTTGGGGATGTTCGCACATCGACATTGAAAACGCTGAAATCCTGATAGGAGCCTAGGACTATGGCCATATGAAGGCAGGTCACGTAGACCAGCAACATAGCTGGTAGGGCTAAGGTGAAAAGGAGCTCATCGGTAATCGGAGATTCTGTCCCTTGGGGAAAAATGAAAATTTTTACTACGATATAGTGGGTATGTGACAAATTGGTATCAGAGCATGGTTACAACACTTGGCCTGCTTGGGCTCAGGCACGAGCTGCGTTAGAAGATATTGTTATCTGTGTTTCTCTTTAAGGAGAAGGACTGTAGAATGAAATTATAATTTGGAAATTTCTATAACCCCTCTGTTAAAATGGTAACTACTCTCATAGGAGTAGGGGTGTGTTGATCATTATTACTGATAAGATTTGAGTGCGAATGACAGAGGTAGAATAAATTGTGCTATGAAGCTGCACGAGCCAGACAAGGGACATGAACTGAGTTGTTTTTTTTTAGCGTAACGATGGCTACCTACTAAAGCAGGTAGAGTCTCTTGTGATTAAGATGGCTGGTTAGGTAAGGAGTAATACCCAAAGGAAGAAACCCCTTCATGATTTGGAAAATCTGGTAAGGATGAGTAGGATCTTAGAGAGTTATGACCACGATATTATTAAGAGACTAAACCTTGAGCATACAATTCCTCATGATTGAGAGGACTGGTGAAAATACACCTGACCTATAATGGTTAGAATTGACCATGAGGATAACCTGTTTGAGGAGTCCTTTGAGACTGTTGCTAACTCCCAAGAGTGACCCTGGTTGGTCGTTTCCATAAAGAGAGGGTAGCACCCATATGAGTTAGGACTGTGAGATTAGTCCTGTAAGTAACTTAAAAATATCAGAAGATATAGCAGGAGAAATCCTTCAGAAAAGAATTTTGAAGATTGGATGGGATCTAGAGTCAAGATCCATTCAGAAAGAACTGAAACGTTTCAGGTTGTTCGATCTCGGAAAACAACACACTGGTTAGTTGCGAGGAGATACCGGAATTTCACAATTCCGAACATCAAAGGATTCAAGGTTCTCCATAATAGAAGCCCCCAAGTCGCGAAATGCGAAATCGCAACCTAATCACAACCGTCGGTTGGAGAGCCGTTGGTGACCGTTAAACCTAATTAATCAGTGAGGAAGATAAGGTTGATAACCTCTCATCACTTATAAGCTCAGGAGGAATAGTATCCGTTAGATTGGAATCAACGAGAGCCGTTGATCTAGAGCTTCGAGGTTTCATCTATGGGAAAATGGAAGCGTAGACTTCCCAAAGTTGCACCAGGTAAATCACCGATTTGATCAGGTCCATTGATTGCCAGAGAGATCTGGACTGTGGGATCCATATTTTTGGGCCCACATAGATTAGAAGTTGGGAAACGGTGGAGCGTTGTCCACGGATTCGCCGAAATACGGGATCCTGACGCGTGTCTGAGAATTGACCCCGGATTCCGAGCGAAGGGTCATGTAGATGAAAGAGTCGAGAAGACCTTAGCCTTGGTCTTTCGAGTTTTTAGATTTCGGGAATCAAGGAAACAAAATTCCTTGCAACGGGAATTCTGAAATCACGAAATGCGAAGCACCTTTTAAATTCGGATCGTGGTCACCGCCGGTGGTCACGCAAGGAGAGGGTGTAAGCCAGTATGATGAGTAGTGCATGAGTTGAATGCACCGAGGAGCTTCCTATTAAGAAGCCTGATACTCATACTAGTAAGGTATGAATTATATATAAAACGTGCAAGTAATGCACATGTATGATGTAAGAGTATAAGTATACTAAGGGCCCAACACGATGGCCCTGATGAGTGAAACGTGAGGCAAGACTCACACTTGCCAAAATGGAATAAATACCATGGATGCATGGTTGACTCCGTTCTGAAGAGTCGTGAAGTATCTGTCTTGAAGGATAGCTTAAAGGGAATGTACTCCATATCCCCAGGAAAAATCCAGTACAATTAAATGAAAGAATAAACGAGCAAAGATGCTCTGTTGTCATGATAAGAGGCAAAGGTTTATGCCTTTGCAGATCACATGAGAAGGACTGTGAACAAATCCTGAGATGACTAATTTCAAAATGGAAATGTATGTAGGCTATGAAATATAACTATGATAGCTACATTAAGTTTTAGGATTACGAAAGTGGTTAAGTACATCATAGATGTAAGTTAACCAAGATGCATGCTATATTCCTTAAGGGAATATTTGGTAGACCACTAAAAAGCTAACTCAAGGTTGAGGTCATCATAGGTAGTGATGGATCTGCAACAAGGAAGTTGCATGCTGAAGGAGTTCCTGGTGGAGGAATTGTATAAGGTCTCTGTCAGAGGAACAGAGTCACAACCCTGATAATTGTTGAAGGATTGGACAATGGGCTGCAAGGCCTGTCCATGTATAAGAATCATGTAAGTAATAGGAGACTAATAACCTAATATTGACCATTCTAACAACCTAATGGAAGTGTGTAGGATGCACACGTTCCTGACCCATTATGAACAAAGAGTTGCTACTAAAGCATGTTGAAGTATCCTAAGAGTTAGGATGGGCCTAAACCAGGGATGCTTAGAAAAAGAGCAGTTGTGGAAACCAGTTTGGTTGGTAAGAGGCCAGTAAACCCCTGAGTATGATTAACTGAATAAACGAGTACGTTTAATTGATACAGCTTGGTTGAAGCTGTGATTAAGGAAAGGCGGTGAGGCCTTAGAGATAATTGGACTGGGCTGAAAATCCCCAGGCGATGTAGAAAGAATTGGAAGAAGGGGAGAACCCTCAATTCTTTCTTTGACTGTGCATCACACTTTTAGGGGATGAGAAAGCCAGTACATTGATGAACGAAAATGCTTTGACACCATAATAGTGATGGTTGTAATGCTGTGAAAATGATTGAGAGTGTTACACTCATGAAAGAAATTAAGGATAACGTGATGAAAGCGCATACTGATATGCTAGACATACCTGAAAATGTTTTTATTAAACGCTATATATTTGCATTTCAATTTCATGACGATTAATATGCCTACGGTGTATGTCATGTGTAGAAAGGAATATTATTGGAACTGTTTAGGAAGACAGTTGCCAATAATGAACAACCTCAAGTAGAGAGTGACCATGGAAAGGCTGCGGTAGAACGGTTGTTGAAGGTTCTGTGGAAATCCCGCTAAAGTACTACCGATAAGGTAGAGGACAGAGAAAGGGGTGCAAGCAGCCAAGAACAGGTATTCGTACCTGTGTGGCACAAGGTATGAAGGGATATGGTAAGAACCCCTTCCGAAATATTTATTATTTCATGCTATACCTGAAAATTGAAAAGGGAAGTTGTATGCCTTGGATACCCGAGTAGGGTATGATTCGGGGAGGATGACCCGAATAATGGAGGCACGAACCTCTGGTACTAAAAGACCGGTTGTAACCTTCAGAAGAATTCATGAACTGATATGTCATGAACACATGAACCAATCAAGGAACGATTGGAAATAAAAGTGCTCATGGATAGCACATTGCTTGGAATTACTTCCAAGAAATGCATATTTGCATAAAAGACAAACAATGGATTTCTCATTGAGGAAGGAGGACCTTCCAACATTTTTACTCACAAGGTATAGGTGTTAGAGAAAATCAAATTGGGTGGCCATGAATGTTGGCACCCTGGTTATTAATGAAGGCATAATGCGCGAGCGCATTCGTGCGAAACTTTTAAGTTTAATATGTACTAATTTGGGGTCGTGATCGGCCTATAACAGGAAGCGTGGATTCTGTTGAAAGAATGAATGAAAACGAGTAAACCATATGAGGAGAGGATCGGTTAAATCCCAACACCCCATGACCAAAAACCGGTCCTAAAGTGTGACAAACTGAAATCAATGCAAGAATGTATTGGGTAGGAATGTGGCCAAGGATGGTGGCACAGTTGTTAAAACCCCTTTGAAATGTTGAATTAAGTTTGAATACACACACACACACACATATATATATATATATAGGTACATGGAGAATCTACCAATTTGTTTGGTTGATTGAGAAATGAATTGCAGGAAGTAAAGGGTCATGGATATGGCAGTAAGGTAAACCCATAGGAAAGACCGATTGCTTGCTGGGCCAAATTGCAAGAATGGTATTTCCTTTTGAGGAAGTAATTTAATCATTAAAGTATGCACAATTATAAGATTTGTGTGACGATGTTGTAAATGTGCGATAAAATGTAAGTACATAAGAACTGACAACTTGATTTGCTGAGGAATGAATGCAGGAAGAAGGAGTCTTGGATATGGCAATGCTGTAAGCCCATAAGGAAGGCCAATTTCCTACTGACCAAAAATGTTATGGGAAGGAAAGCCCCATAATTAGGAGTCTGGTCCCTGAGCGGGACAAATATGAAAACAAATCATGAGACTTGATGAATCTGTGGGTGACAGGTTTTGCAATAAAATTATGAAAGTAGGATTTATGATGATGTCTCACGAAATCTTGTGTACCTGTGATACAGGTGAGAAGCAAAGATTTGTTCTGAAAGGACCAGATGAAAGCCATCAAAGCTGAAAGTGATGAACATGGCTACTGCTGAGCCATGAAAACCCTGTGATAAGCCATGATCGCCTGCAAAGTATTTTGTGATTGAGGTAACACCAGCTGGAGGGATGCCTCGACAGAACAAGTACGAGGGATGCCTTGACTGTAAGACTCGATAGAGTCTCTAAAATTATTCCTGTGTGAGAAAACCTTGGCAGGGCAAGAGGGATCGCCCGAGGGACTGTATAACAGTGAAGGGGATGCCTGAGCCTGGGCCTGGAGGGTGAGTGACCGCAAGGAAGAGGAGACCTTAATAATTATTGAAAACTATTGGAATTATGCATTCAACGGGTACATCAAGGAGGACGATGAGCATGATAACAAAATTACCATTTGGGTACAGATTCGCGAACTGCATAGATAAGTATTGTGCTAAGAATATGAAATTTTTCTTTTTTCTTTTGAAATTTGAACATCAGTAAGATGTTTTTGCACAAAATTGTGAATTAATGTGCTGGTGTCCAGGAATTATTGAAGGAAGATGACGAAGATCAAGACTTCTGAAGTGGCCGAATAAGAAAGGCATGACATGTGTTTTGAGAAAGAACACCGAGGACAGTTTTCCTTTAAGGGGGAGGGAATTGTAACACCCTGTTTCCCCCAAATTTGTAATTAATCCTAATACAAGAATTACCATGCTGGAGCATGATGAAAATGTGAATGTATGAAGTGAATGGACCTTATGAACAAGGTCGATGAATGTAAATAACATTATGAAATTATATTGCAGGACTGCTGAGAGGGGACGTGCAGAAAAAGAGACCACGATGGCGGTGGAAGGCACCTGAAAAGGTGGCGTTAACTTCCACCGAGAATTAAATACTGTATTTGGACTCCACTGGCCTGAAGAACCAAAAGCGGCTCGCTGGCCCTGAAATTCAATGCCTCGCAGGATGGTAGGTGGATGGCTTGATGAGGGATGGGATGGTGAATCGCCCATCCGTAGAGCCGTCAGGCCTGATCGGCGCGAGGGTAATCGTGCCACACGCAACCTCGCGAGAGGATAAGGCATATGGTAGAGATGATTGAAAGGGCAGACATGAGAGGAGCTTTGGAATTTTTATGCAGAGTGAGTGATAGTAGAGAGGAAGGATTGCAACCTTCGCTCCTGGTCACTGGCAGACAAAGAGATGCAATCTCATAGCATCGTGGTCTCAGCTCGGGGGTGGCTAGTGGTAAATCCATTGGGAGTCGCTACGCCTACAGTTGGGTGGAAATGAGCACCCCTCTCAATAGTCGCATCCACCCTGGTGTTATTCTAATAATTGTTTTATATATGTTGCATCTTGGAATTCGTAGACTGGTATATGTATATATATGCTCATAGAACTGTGAAATTGTGAATGATTTCAGTGTTAGAATGTCGATGCAGTGTTTGATACGAATGAATAGATATATGCTTATAATAGAGGAAACCATGCATGATTTATGTTGATAAATGGATTTGATTGTGCATGAGCTGAACCAAGTCAGACTTCCAGTCCATCCTCGAGAGTTTGTTTCCCTTTGTCTGTTTCCAGGAATGCCCTAGATTAGATCTCTTCACAGAGATTCCCTTCTTAGAAAGGCTTACCAAGAACCTAGAAAAAGGACTTGAATGTGCAAGTCTTAGCAACCCTGTATGAAGAGGAATGACCCTCTTAAAAATCTCGAAGTAGCAGCGTGGGGATAAGTATTGATCAACGGATGAGATCCTGTCGGGGAACCTGCGGTCATTCACGATCGTTAAAATCGAAGGAATGAATGAGGGCGTTAATTGCCTTATCCCTTTTTCCTCTATCTTCGTGAATAGCGAGGAAATCTGAATCATAGACCCCCAGGCTCCATGAGAACATCTGGGTCGTTGGGTTTTCCATGTCCAAAGAGTAGTAGGAAAGGGCGCAGCATCAGGATCGATCTGAACCATCAGATCTTAGATAGGAAACCCGACAGTTGTTAGATCTATAGGGAGATAGACGAGGGTTAAGCCTCATGAATAGGGGAAAAAAGGATCCGAGCCGTCCATCCGAGGAGGACAGGTGGCAGAGATCTAGGGATTTCGTGAGCTCAGAGGTTCGCGACGTAGGAGTCCAAAAGTTGGATGCTCCAAGTCGCGAATGGCGAAGCCACGAGAGGATCAGAGCCGTCCATTCGAGGAGGACAGGTGGCAGAGATCCAGGGATCTCATGAGTTTGGAGGTTCGCGGGGTAGGAGTCCAAAAGTTGGATGCTCCAAGTCGCGAATGGCGAAGCCACGAGAGGATCAGAGTCGTCCATCCGAGGAGGACAGGTGGCAGAGATCCAGGGATCTCGTGAACTCGGAGGTTCGCAGGGTAAGGATCCAAGCATTTGGTGCTCCAATTCGCGAGACGCAAGGAGTGAGAAAGAAGGGTAGCCATTGGATCAGGGTCGCAGGAGGACCGTCGGATATACACGTAGGATCGTGTATCGGGGTTTCGTAGGTTGAATCCCTTGATCTTGGCAATAGAAGCTGCGAAGTCGCGAAGCGCAATATTCTGACGAGATCAGAACCGCCCATTATTTGGGACGCGTGTCAGGAGATCCCGAGGAGTCGGGGATCGGAGAATCGGAGTTTTCGAAGGCGTGAAACTCTTACATGTTGGAATCGCAAAATGCGATACTCCAACAAGAAGGAATATAGCGTGGGGCCACACGGGAGTCGGTGGAGGACAGGTGGCAGGTTAAAAACCGGGAGCCATCGGAGAATCGAGAATTGAGGAGTCGGGAATCCCGTAGGTGCATGCATTTGGGTATCGCAAACCCCAAAACCCCGACAAAGGGGTAAGGTTGTGGTCACGGGGTGATGGTTACGTGGACCAGGGGATGAGCCAGGAGGGCTAGCATGAAAAAGGCGCATCGGGAATTGGAGAATCGTGAGTCTTGGGGATGTTCGCACATCGACATTGAAAATGCCGAAATCCCAATAGGAGCCTAGGACTGTGGCCATATGAAGGTAGGTCACATAGACCAGCAGCATAGCCGGTAGGGCTAAGGTGAAAAGGAGCTCATCGGTAATCGAGGATTTTGTCCCTTGGGGAAAAACGAAAAATTTTACTATGATATAGTGGGTATGTGACACCCAATAAATTTTGTTCCATATCCTCAACCAACAAGACATTTTCAGCCATAATATTTGTGTTATTCAGACACACAGTACCTCTTCCAATTATCCTAGTTGATTGTTCATTACCAAAAGTGACTCTACCTTATTTTCCTTCATCTAATGTAACAAAATTATGTTTCATGTTTGTCATGTGTTTTAAACATCCACTATCCACACACCATTTTACTTTATGATCATCCTGTAAAGCTAGAGTGCATTTTTCAGATTCTAAATGGTCAATTTTCTTTTTCCACCATCTAGCTTTCAGATTAGCATAATTAGGTTCAACAGATTTCTGAAAGTTCATTGGACAGTTTCTTGACACATGTCCAAAATTATTACACATATGACATTCACCCTCAAACCTTAAAACATCAAATCTGTTATAGGAATTGTTCACACTATTTTGAATGGTTCTATCATGCCTTATTCCATAATCAAACTTAGATTTGTCATGATTGTTATGTGCAATTATGTTTCTTGAAAAGGCATTGCAAAAAATAGCTTTATGTCCATACTTGTAACAAAAGAAAAAATAGCCATCAAACCTGTTCTAGTTCCTATCATAGCTTCTTCTATGTACTGTTGAAGTCTGATTTCCTTCTTGCTTTATTGATTCCATCTGCTTGATAGTGTTTTTCACATTTGTATGTTCTGTACCTGCTTTTTCAAAACTTGTACTAGTATTTGCATTAGTAACCTCAGATTTATAACCAATTCCAGTTTTGTCATTTGTTGGTCTTTGATTGCTAATAATCTGTTTCAAAATCCTTGATCTATCACCCATGTTGTTTCTTGTACCTTCTTTCTTAATGAGACAACTTCAAGTTTCAGACTATCATTTTCCTTTTCCTTTTCTACAATAAAATTGTTTAGTGCTTCCTCAGTTACTCTAGCTTCTTGTTTTTTGAGCTTTAAATCAATTATCATAGTTTCAGTGCTTTCTATCAACTAGTTAGATTTTTGTATCTCATTTTCAAGATACTTAATTTCTTCTTTGAAATGTTTACATTCTCTTCTTACCTTTCTAATTTCAGTCAAAGCACTTACAAGCTCAGCTTCCAAATCAACTTCACCTTCTTCTTCTTCATTAACTTTATCATTCCAATTTTATATAGCCATAAATAGTCTTATATCTGAGCTAACATCACTTTCCTCTGATTCTGAAGAGTCACTAACATCTTTAATAAATAGACTTTTATTTTTATATGAGTTTCTTTGAAAATACTTCTTATTATTGTTCTTGTATTATTTACTCTTTCTATTTCTTTCTTCTTCACCATCAGAATGCTTATTGAAAGGACACTTAGAAGCAAAATGTCCTATTCTACCACAACCAAAACATTTAAGAGGAAGCTTACCTTTGTATTTGCCAGTACCCTTTTTCATATTTTTTACAAAATCAACTTCTTCCATATCCTCTTCTGAATCCCCGTAATTGTTGGTTTTTGCTTCAACCTTTTTCTTATCCTTCTTTGTTGCCTTGAAAGTTGTTTCTTTCCTAGAAGAATTCTCACCAGAGGTCCTCATCTTGTATGCTATTAGTATCCCATGTAGTTCATACATTTCTAAAGTAGCAAGATCAGTTCTTTCTTCTAAAGAAGATATTTTTGGATCAAATCTTATAGGTAGAGATCTAGGTACCTTTTGTACAATATTAGTATTTTAAACTTCTTCTCCTAGACCTCTCATGCTATTAACTACTTCATCAATATGAAGGAAGCAAGTTGCTATATCTTCAGATTTTTCCATTTTTAAACTTTCAAATTGACTCCTATATGAATGTAACTCAGCATTCTTCACCTTAGTATCTCCTTCATAAACATTTTTCAGCTTGTCCCATAATTCTTTTGCTGACACACAGTGCATAACCTTAATAAATTTCGACCCTGCTAAACCTCCAAGTATTGCATACATAGCTTTGGAATTTCTTTCATAAAGTTTCTTACCTGCAACATCTGTTGGAATGGTTGCTGGAACACTATATTCATTCAACACAGCTTGCCAAGCATCTACTCCTTGAGCTTGCAAAAGAAATTTCATCCTGATACTCCAAAAGGCATAGTTATGTCCATCAAATAGAGGTAATCCATGTTTTGTAAATTCAGATTTCTTATCCATCATAAAAGACCAAACTTCCAGTGATTAAATTGAGTTATGAAGTAACCGGATCTAATACCAATTGTTGGACAAGTTGAGCAACTGAGAGGGGGGGGGAGGGCGGCGGGGGGTTGAATCAGTTGTATACACAATTTTTACTTTTATCACCTTAACACAGATTACTTCTTTAATGCACCTTAAAACCAATAAATATTTTGTCTCAGAGAAAATGAATTAGTAACCATCAATCACATGAAATGGACAGAGACACAAAATATTTATGAGGAAACCCATAAAGGGAAAAACCTCTTCTTCTTCTTCTTCTTCTTGTGGATGTAAAGCAAGAAAGTTACTTCAGTTACATCAACTTTTGTCTGAGAAACTACTCAGATGAGGCTACTACCTCTTTATCTTCATCACCTACTAAAAGACAACTTCTACTGCTTGAATGCAAGCTTCAACTTGCAATGAGATGGTTAGTCTCCATAGCTCCTCCCTTCCTCCCTTAATACTGTCTTCAACCTGTTTCAAACACTCTTCTTAAACTGTCAATATCCTTTTGTTAATTTATTTCTGTGAAAACAAACCTGTAACCATTAATTCCTTCTTTGCCAAACCTGTTATTGTTTTCAACCAACACGCATCTTACTCACATGCAACTCTGTTCACACTCTGTCAATGCCAAAATTGATCAGCTCAATCTCTTCATGATTACTCTGTTATAAACCTGGAAATCAAATCTGTAGATAATCTTCATTGCAATAAATAATGACCTCAATGTATATTTCAATTACAAAGACAAACTTCAACTATTTAATGCATTTACCTTAGATGTAATTGCTCAATCAATCAAGAATTTCATACCTCTATTCTAGATCTATATCAGAGTTTATTCACTGTAAAAACAACCATACAATCTACAACATCAGAGTGTACCTCTTCTCTTTCATTTCTCATTTAAGGAGAAAATCAACTATTAACCTCTGGAATTTTCACAATCAAGAAACCAAACACATACCTCTGCACTTTTTGACTATCTCAAACACATTTAACCTTTCATTTTCCTTCCATCAAATGAATAATGGATTTCCAGGTAAAAACGTTTTTGAATCTCTACGTTTTTCTCTTCGGCAAATGAGGAACAAAGTTTCAAGAAAAAAGTTTTTTGAATCTCTACATTTTTCTCTTCAGCAAATGAGCAACAAAGTTCCAAGAAAAAATGTTTTTGAATATCTACATTTTTCTCTTCGACAAATGAGCAACAAAGTTCCAAGAAAAAACATTTTTGAATCTCTATGTTTTTCTCTTCGAAAAATGATGAATGGAGTTCCAAGAAAAAACGTGTATAACCCTTTGCGTTTTTCTTCCAACAAATTGGCAAGAGACTTTTAGCCTAGTTCCGTGAATGACCCTCTATGTTTTTCTTCAACTAAAAAACCCATCACTGAGTTCTTGAACACAGTCTGTTCTCTTTGTGTTTATCTTTCACTCTTACCAAGATCAGAAAGTGTTTACAATAGTTGATGTAGCTGTCAATGTTAAATTTTTTCTCACTTATCAAAACCCATCATCGAGTTCTTGAACACACTATGTTTTGTTTGTGTTTCTCTCACTCTTCCCAAGATCAAAAAGTTTTTAGATTAGTTGATGTAGCTGTCAATGTTAACTTTTTTCTCACTTATCACAAAAGTCTAACACCTCTTAACTGGCAAACTTCCTTAACATGTGAGCTTTGGTGATAGAACTTATAATTCACTTTTCTTGTCATTTTCAACTAAGACTTTGACCACCCATTCATTGGATTAATTGAGTTGCTATTCCAATAACAAGCAAATCAAACTCTTACTCATAAATGCAATAATGAGAAGTTTGACATCTTTAGTTGGCCAACAATATTCTCATAGATAAATTTTATTGCAACTTCTTTAGTACATGATTTGACTGGCTCTTTTCTTGCCCACTTAGTTACATACTTGACTGCATTAATAATGTACTTTGCACCTGTTCTTTTTTCTCTTTGGGGAAAAGGTACGATGAAGTCGATGGTCCGAATTTTAAATGGTAAACTAGAATTTACCGACTACAAGGGAATTTTGTTTTTCCATAGATTTTGACCCATTATTTGGCAATTGTTTCATTTGTTCCCTTGTTCTCAACCGTCTTTGTGTAGGTTCGACCACCAAAAACCCACCTAGAGTATCTTTCAGGATTTTGTGTCACCCTAGAAGTGACCTCCAATTGGTCCACCATGTGCTACATCAATTATTCTTTCTCTTTCATTCTCTAAGGTGCATCTCCTCAGGACATCATATTGACCCAACTTATATAGATATCCATTCATGATAGTGAATGGTGTTACTTTTAGAGATATGACCTTCTTTTTATTTGCAAGGATATCTTCATGTGCCTTCCCCTCTTCCAAAAAGTTTCATTTTTCTTCAAGATCTTATGGGGTTGCTTCAATATGAAATAAATGTGCATCTAGAAGGTCATATTCTATGTTGGTCAAGTCCTCCCCTGTTTCTAGTCATGACAGATGGTCGGGTCCAACATTATTTATTCCTGGTCGGACCATTACGTCGAATTCAAATTCTTGAAATAAAATTAGCCAAAAACATATTTTCCATTAGTGCATGGGTTTCTTAACTAGATACTTCAGGGCTTGGTGATGTATAAAAAATGTAAATGGGTTCACGAGTAAATAATTTCGAGATTTTTGTAGTGCAAATATCATCGACATGGCTTCTCTTTTTGTAGTCGAATAATATATATCTACTTTATTTAGCTTTCGACCGGCGTACGCATTAGGATGGTCTATCGTTTCATCATATGGTTTTTCGAGAACCAATCCTACAACAATACTCAATGCATCGACATGTACATTAAATCTTCTTGACTAGTCGAGAAATTTAAGTATACGGGCTTCGACGAATTTGTTATTTAAGAATTCAAATAACTTTTGACAGTATTGGCTCCATCTAAATTCAAATTATTTCCAAAGTAATTTATCCATTGGAAAAGTAATGTCTGAATAATGACGTATGAACTTTATATAATACCCTATATGCCCTAGGAATATTTTTATCTACTTTTGATTGACAAGTGGTTTTAATTCGAGGATGATTTTAATTTTTTCCATATCTACCTTCACGCCATCCTTGCATACAACATGTCCTAAGAGGATTCTAATTGGGGTGGAAAAGATACATTTCTTAATATTTATGGTCAATTGAATTTTCATGCATCTTTCAAGCATTAACCTAAGCCATTGTATGTGGTTTCTAAATAAGTTATATATGGTCTAGTCGTCGAAATAGACAACCATCGTCTTGTAGATGTACTCTTGAAATTCCTTTGCCACTATCCCTGAAAAAAATTTATGGGATTTCTTTAGCCCAAATGGTATTACCCTATAGAAAAAGGAGCCAAATTCAGATACAAATGTTGTTTTTGGTTGGTCTTCTTTGGCTATGGGTGTTATTTTCTCAAATAACACAGTGAAATTTGTTTATTTAGGTGATAGGAAGTCATCGAAAAATACTTTTCTAAAATTTTTAAGGTTCATTTTTTAGAGCCTTAGGTTTGTAAGAAAGTTTGAAAACATTTGATTTGGTTTTCCCTTCAAAAAAGTCAAAACTCAGGTTTCGGTGGCTAAGCGCCTTTCCAAAAGGGCTTCTAAGCCACCGAAAGTGCAGAAAAGTCTGTTTTTATTATGCCGAGTCATCATTTTCAAATTATTATTCTGAGGGACTAAAGAATCTTTTTGAGAAATGGTAGGAGGTTTTTGTTTCTGACATGTCAAAGAACAATAATGTCTCTAATTTTTCCTATAGGTGTCATATATTGGGAGAATCGAATTCATATCTGAGCCCTAATTTTTGGATCTTAGAATTTCCTTGTTTGACACATGTTTTTGAAATGCAGATTCCAGGTAAATAAAAACGAATCTCAAATAATTGAGAGAGGGTTTTTCTCACAACAAATCTTTATACAAAACCCTCTCTCATTTTTCCAAACTCTATTTTTATTTGAGAGATATGGGTGAATCTTTGAGAGGAATATTTCAAGAATTTTCGGTGGCTTAGGCGAACATTTCAATTATTCATTAGCCACCGAAAGCACTGACATGGAAAAGAGGTCGTATTTTTGCCCAGATTTAACTTTTTCTCATCCAAACATCTCGAGAATGGTTTCTTAAGATGCATGATAGTTAAATACATCATATTTAAGGTTTTGTCTTGATGTATGAGGTGTTTTAGATGGTGGCAAAATGGAAATAACCACCTATTTTATGGGCACATAAAACAGTTTTTGGCTAAAAATAGAAAATTCGACCCATCTGGTTTTCTATGGATATTCAGCAGCCTTGGAAGGTTTTCTACACTTGGCAAATATTTTGAAGGAGATAAAGATCATAAAATATAAGGAGTTGACCTAGTTTTTAGGATCTCTTCCTATTCTTTTGTGACAGTTTTTGACTATCTGTTTTAAGTAAATCTGATCCTACTTTTCAGTATCTAGATTTCTCATGTAAAGGCTATAAAGCCATAGACTATTGATGTAACAAGGTGGGGGGGGAATTCAGACCTTGAGGCTGAAGGTTCGATTTTGAGTTCTATAATCCACTGTTATTGTGAAAAAGACACTTTCTTTAATATATTAAGCCTGCAAGCTTCTTTCATTGTTATTGTCAGACTCTCTTTTATCTTTTTCTATGCCTATGGGTTGAAATCATTCCTTTGTCTATGTTTAATGGTCCCATGGTAACTATCATCTTACCTTTGATTGTTAAGAAAGAATCATAAGCATCCTTTGTTGGTTTGTTGACCCATCATATATATTGCCTATGTATGTTCTGGTTAATTGATTAGTTTTCTTATCCACTTGATCTACAAACCTATCTGATAATAGCTCTTGAAGGCCTTGTATTACATGAATATAGCTAGACTGTCTTGAAGATACAATCCAGTGATTTAAGATATTCATCTTAAACCAAACCCACACCCATTATTGAGAAAATAGTTACAAAAAGGTTAAGTTACCAGGCATCTATGAGATACAACCTAGGAGAGTTTCCTGGAGTGATAACAAATTGGTGTCGTTGCTGGGGAAAGGAGTTTGAATCTCAGCTTCCTTGGGAGACGACAAGATCCAACCTTGATGATAGACAAAGTCTAGACATATTTTTGGTTGTAATCATCTATCTGGTGACTCCATGAAGGATGGATTCAGTGGCGACTCCATTCTTTATAAATCTATTGGCAACTCCACTGGTATGAAATGAACAAGATCTTAGAAAAAAGGTATGCCTTCTGTGATTTTTCCAAGATTGTTGGTTTCCCTAATCCAGTACCTAGTAGAGATGAATGGGAAGGTATTCTTCCTACATTTAAAGGAGCAGATTGGGAGGTTCCGGCTGAACATCTGCTAGATTTCCATGAGTTTGTTCATGAACATCAAATTGTGCATGAAGATGTCAAGATCAAGCTTTTCAGATATTCTTTGAAGGGAGCAGCCCTTGATTGGTGCAGATCTCTTCTAGCTTCAAACATTCACTCATTGGCAAGTTTTCATTATGCTTTCCATTTGTTTTGTAAAGATGAATTTCCAGCTGAAAGTCTCTTTGAAGATTGTTGTGATGAATTTGAAAAGCTTGTTCAGCAGGAAGTGGTCTTTTCTTCTGTTTGTCAAGATGAAAATTATGTTGTTAAGGAAGATCTTCATGATACAAATGATTATAATGGGAATTACATAGTTGTAGATGCATCAGACCTTATCTTTGTTGCACTTGCTGCCTTTGATTTGCATGAAGAAACAATTAGAGAAGAAGATTTTTCTGAACTTTTTCAAGAGGTTGCCTATGATATGTTTTCACCTATGATTGGAGAGAAGGATCTGAATATTGCTTGTCTTTCTTTGCAAGATACAAAAGTTTTATGTTCACCTATTTTTGATAAGTATGTAGATGGAGAAGAACAAATTTCTATATCAAATAATGTTGATTTGAGCAGCACTCAACCAATATATGACATTTATGAATCTGATTTCGATGAGCCTTTTTCTTTGCCCATAAAGGAACAACATCATGTTGTAATAAACCATTCCATGTTTTCCTAAGACATTGAATATGATGAGTTTAATATGGCTGACGATTTCAGGTCTTCTCTTCTATTTATAACACCTCATTAACAAAAAATTGAAATCACCTATGAAGAAGATATTGAAAAAGAAGGGATTAGCAATCCAATCAACTCACAACTATTTTCAGATTTGGAGGAACCAGTTCATGGCAGCTATATATTAGAGGTTGAAGAAATTATTGAACAAAAAGTAGAGGTAACTGTGTTTGGTTATCAATCTATTTCTTCTTTCTATGATCCAGTGGCCATCTACATGGAGATGTTTTTTACAGAAGTCTTCAGTTGTGCAATTTTTGGAATTAAAGTAGATGGTGATTGTAAGTATGTATTGCAAGTTGAAATTCTTCTACACATAATGATGTTTTTTCTGAATTTTATCTACATGAAAAGGATTCTTGTAATTAGTCCGATGTTATCATGGCTTCATTGGAAGCATGATGTCACATGATGAGGGTTTTTTACTAGTTAAGAGTAGGAATAGGTAGAGAATAAGCTTGCCATCAAGCATGGTTGGAGATTCTTTTTAGTTATGAGTCTAGCTGTGAATAAAGCCATGTGCCAAGCTGTAAGGGTTTGGGTGTATTACATTCAGCAAATCAACATTCCAAGAAATGACGAAGCCAGTCGGTAGATCCGGAGTAAGGAATAGAAGGAGGGCACCTCCTTTGTTTTGGGAAAATGTTGGTTACCTGTAGATGTCATTGTATTGCCTCTTTCTGATAAAATTTGACATCATAAAAAAGATTAATGACCTGTTGTTGTTGATATTGGGAGATATATGACTGGGTAACATGAGTATGGTTAGGATTTTTCTCTTTTTATATATTATCATATATCTCTAAAGTAAGATGGATATTCTAGGTCACGAATAAAGCAACAATGGGAGATTTAAATCGCAAGATTGGTTTCAGCCAACCGTGTCTCAGCTTCAACAGATCCATAATACATGTGCCACTTTGCAAACATGGAGGGTCGTGTCTTATGAATACACCAATATGATAAACAAGTTGTTGTTGAACATTTGCAGGTGTCAAGGGGAAAACATTGGATCAACATTTCATTTGTGGCAGCTACAGGATTGGGTTTTTCTGCTTGAATATAACCTACAAGGGAGGGGCATAGAGAAATGGAAAAAACCTATTATAGGTAGTTTATGAGAATTTTTAGATCTGTTACTTTATTCCTAATGAAATCTTGGCAATTGTATTGCATGGTAGAGCAGGTCATTCAGTTACACCTCTGTCATGGGCATGTGGGATAAAATTGCTAAGTGAACTACATTCAATTTGTCTTATAAGCATGAATGCAGACCTCATAAATATATACATGGATACATCAAGCCCACAAATGTTCTGTTGGATAAAAATATGCAGTCATATATCTCAAATTTTGGCCTTGATTGTCTCATTTACATTACAGGCAGAGAACCTTGCTCAAGCTCCAAAATCCCAAAGGAGCAACCTTGAATATCAGATAGCTGGGAGAAAATGCATTTCGCAATTTTGAAGATTAGTTTCAAAACAAAACTTTCGGTGGCTTAGGCGGGCTTTCACAACTGTCCTTAGCCTTTGGTGGCTTACGGGTTAGAATTCTGGCTTTTTAGCCACCAAAAGCACAAAGAAGAGAATAATGGTATTCTTTTTGCGCAGATATGACTTTTGTTGATCCAAACATCTCAAGGATGGTTTCCAATGTTAGATAATAATTAAGGGCATCATTATTAAGGTTCTGTTTCAATTTTGGATGTGCCAGCGAGATGAAGAAGATCATTTTGCTTGTCTATTTTTGGTAAAAAAATGACCTGTTTTGCCAAGGTGGCAATTTCGAATTTTCCTTCAAGCAATGGAGATCTACTACAACTGTTGAATACTATAAAGGACATGAAGATCATTTAGATAAGATATTGATCTATTAAAAAGGATCTTTTCCTATTCTCATGAATCTATTTTTGACTTTCCATTTTAAGTAAATTTGATCCAGTTTTTCAGGATCTAGATATCTTTTGTAAAGGCTATAGGCGGGCTACACACAGACTATAGGTTTGCAGGGGATCAGTTCTAAAGGCCAAATGACTCCATAGACCAATGGTAAAAGCTACAGGCAAGTTACAGGTTTGCAGAAGATCGATTGTATAAGCCAGATGACTCCATGCCCAATGCTAAAGGTGAATGGAACTACTAGGTTCTTGGAAACCTCACAAGGCGGTTTTCATCCCCAGAAGGAGCCAAATGTTATCTCCTCAAATAACACAGTCAAATTTGTTTATTTAGGTGATAGGAAGACATCGAAAAATACTTTTCTAAATTTTTTAAGGTTCATTTTTTAGAGCCTTAGGTTTGTAAGAAAGTTTGAAAAACATTTGATTTGGTTTTCCCTTCAAAAAATTCAAAATTCAGGTTTTAGTGGCTAAGTGCCTTTCCAAAAGGGCTTTTAATCCACCGAAAGTGTAGAAAAGTCTATTTTTACTGTGTTGAGTCATCATTTTCAAATGATGATTCTGAGCGACTAAAGAATCTTTTTGAGAAATGGGAGGATGTTTTTGTTTCTAACATGTCAAAGAACAATAACCTCTCTAATTTTTCCTACACGTGTCATATATTGGGAGAATCGAATTCATCTCTGAGCCCTAATTTTCAGATCTTAGAATTTCCATGTTTGACACATTTGTTTGAAATGCATATCACGGGAAAATGAAAATGAATCTCAAATAACCGAGAGAGGTTTTTTCTCAAAACAAACCGGTATACAAAAACCTCTCTCATTTTTCCAAACTCTATTTTTATTTGAGAGATATGGGTGAAACTTTGAGAGGAATATTTACAGAATTTTCGGTGGCTTAGGTGAACATTTCAACTGTTCATTAGCCACTGAAAACACTGACATGGCAGAGAGGTCGTATTTTTGCCCAGATCTAACTTTTTCTCAGCCAAAAATCTCGAGAACGGTTTATTAAGATGATGATAATTAAATAAATCAGATTTAATGTTTTGTCTTGATGTATGAGGTGTTTTAGATGGTGGTAAAATGGAAATAACCACCTATTTTCTGGGCACAGAAAACAGTTTTTGGCTAAAAATATCAAATTCGACCCATCTGGTTTTCTATGGATATTCAATAGCCTTGGAAGGTTTTCTACACTTGGCAAAGATTTTGAAGGAGATAAAGATCATAAAAGATAAGAAGTTGACCTAGTTTTTAGGATCTCTTCCTATTCTTTTGTGACAGTTTTTTACTATCTATTTTAAGTAAATTTGATCCTGCTTTTCAGGATCTAGATTTCTCATGTAAAGGCTATAAAGCCATAGACTATTGATGTAACAAGGTGGGGGGGGAATTTATTCCTTGAGGCTGAAGGTTCGATTTTGATTTCTATAATCCATTGTTATTGTGAAAAAGACACTTTCTTTAATATATTAAGCCTGTAAGCTTCTTTCACTGTTATTGTCAGACTCTCTTTTATCTGTTTTTATGCCTATGAGTTGAAATCATTCCTTTGTCTATGTTTAATGGTCCCATGGTAACTGACATATTACCTTTGATCGTTAAGCAAGAAACATTAGCATCCTTTGTTGGTTTGTTGACCCATCATATATATTGCCTATGTGTGTTCTGGTTAATTGATTAGTTTTCTTATCCATTTGATCTACAAACCTATCTGATAATAGCTCTTGAAGGCCTTGTATTGCATGAGTATAGCTAGACTGTCTTGAAGATACAATCTAGTGATTTAAGATATTCATCTTGATCCAAAACCACACCCATTATTGAGAAAATAGTTACAAAAAGGTTAAGTTACCATGCATCTCTGAGATACAGCCTAGGAGAGTTTCCTGGAGTGATAACACTGGGTACTTGGTTGTATCCTAAGAACCTATTTGCAAAGGAATAACATTCATGGCCGACAACTTTGTTGATTAATTCATCCATAAATGGAGTGGGAAATGGATCTTCCAGTGTCATTTTAATGATTCCTCTGAAGTCAACGCAGATTCTTATCTTTTTAAGATCATCTTTCTTTGGTTGGACCACCATGGGACTTGCACATTCTGATTTGTCAATTGAGTATATTATGCTTGTTGCTAACATTTCGTCGATTTCTTTTTGGACGATTGATTTGTATTTATGTTCTAGTCTATAAGGCCATTTTTAAATTGGTTTTTCCTGATGGATGAGTTCAATTTTCATTTACCCCATTTCTTGTACAAGCCATTTTAAGCCTTTATAGTGTCGGGAAAATACATATTGGTATTCCCTCAGTAGGTAAACTATATCATCTATTTTCATTTCCAAATAGTAATCACCTACTCATTCCATCTTAGGTCAATCATCGTTTGAGATATTAAATTCCTTTTTCTTTATCTCAGCATTAATACATTTTGGTGGTTTTTCTTCGCCAAGGTGTCTTTCCCCTTCTTCAAATTTAGTGAAACTTTCTAGGAAGTCTGGATCATCCTTCTCTTCCTTGGTTACTTTTAATATTGACTTTATGTAATTTTGCATGGTTGGGTGATTACTTCTCCACCGAAAACTTTGGCCCAAAAAACTTGTGGTTTCCATGTAGATTCATCTAGTAGTTATATATTTGTTACTCTTCATCGAAATAAGGTAGCATGTCGATGTCGATCCTATGTCAATTATAATTTACCCTTTTTATTTTTGTGTGGTTGGTGTTGGTTTTTCAAGAAAATTTTTGATTTGCTAGGCTTCTTTTCTGGTCCATATGGATATCGATGGCCACCCTCCTATTCCACTGGCTTAAAGAACAATTTTCCATTTTGGCAGTTTTTAATAGTTTTTCGAGTCCCAAACTTTTGGGGCTGTTTTGAGGCCCTCAACGATGGGTTTTTGGAGTTTTGGAGGTCTATGGGTTCCCTATAGAATTCCCATTCCCCCAACAGAAGTTTTACTTATCGGATAGACCTTTCTTATGAGGTATCAAACACCCCAAATAGAGATCATATGCAAAAGTTACACCCTTGGGAAGTTGATGTATCAACTACCCCCATCTAGGCCCACAAACATTTTGGCCTTTCATATTTTAGGGTTAGGGTTTTGGATTTTCATTATGTTAAAAATTCCTTTGGAGCATCATTGTAAAAAACATCATATTCTTGTGAATGAGCATAGTCGTCACATCTCTTCTTAGAGATAAGTTCCCACCATTCTAGTGAGTTCATTCACTCATATTTTGCAGTTCTCTACACTTCGTTAATTAATAGAAATTGTGTATTATTGTATATATGTGCCTCTTATTATATATCTGATATATATTTGTTATATTATTTGCTCTCTTGCAATACCTCTGTGTTATATATCCGCTCTCATTTCGTGCACAAAATAATCAGGATTAGTGGTATCAAAGAAGGATGCTCTTGGTCTTTTTTCTCATTGCATGTCCCTGATGAGGTCTAAGTATAGAAAGTTGGGTCTCGATCTTGTCTCTCTTGAGGATAATCACTCTCGAAATCCCAAGAAACCCTCCTTGGTGGAATTAAATAGAAACGATGGAGCAAAAGATTATATTAATATGTTGCTTGAGCAAGCTCTCATGCGACAGAGGGATGAAATGATGGATAATTTTTCCCAAATCCTTCGAATCCTTTCAATAATAGGAGATGCATCTTAATCAAGAAGCCACTTTGGAGGAACTTCTCCTTTCAAGGTATAAGTTAATTTTGATATTCCCGTATTTGAAGGTTAGATAGATGCAGATGCTCTGGAAAAATGGTTAAATATGCTAGAAGGTTATTTGTGTGTGCACAATTTCTCTGACAAGGAAAATATCACCTTCACACTCCTTAAGGCTCTCCCCCATGTCAAACATTGATGGGAAACTTACTCTGAGAAAATTTCCACAGAGGATTATAGAATGTTTGAATCCAAACCCACTTGAGAATCTTTCGTAGATGTCGTCAAGGAACAATATTACCCTGTTAGAAACTATGAAGACTAGTACATGAGATGGACCACATTGTGTCAAGAGAGGGGCCAAGAAGTGTCAGATTTCACCAATACCTTCCATACCTTACGCACCAGGATGGGTATCAAATATTCTGAGAGACATTTGGTTATGAAATATCGTGGGGCTCTACACTGGTACATCCAAACTGAAATGGAGTTTCTAGACATCTCATCATTGGGAGCTTCTTATCAATATGTTGTAAAAATCAAGAAGAAATTTAAGCACCATAAAAAATGAGAGTTTGGGTCTTCAAATATGCAACAACCAAAGTATGGTAAAGACGACCCTAACAACTAGCCTTTAGAAAACTAGTACAAGCCATAAGAAAAGAAGGGTAACAAAAAGACGAAGAAGGACACTGGAAAGTGGTGTGATTTTCACAAAATCCCATGGAACAACATCAAGGAATGTCGCTCAAAATGGTCATTGGTGGCTGAGATCAAATAAAAGGAGCTGAACCTTGATTTGGAATGTGATTTAGAAAATAATGGAAGGAGACAAATCACTGCCACTGTCGCAACCAAAACGATCCAACTAAAAGAACTAGCAGATCTTGAAGAGGGGGAACGCCTCTTCCATTCACATATGTGGGTAAATGGGACCCCATTTCATTTCATTGTCGATAGAAGAATCCTAAATAACCTCATAACAATAGAGGTCGACAAACCATTGAGATTTCCAACAACACCACACCTGCAGCCATACAACATTAGGTGGCTTTGCTAGGGACGGGATCTTCGTGTCAACCAATAGTGTCACATTTATTACGACATCAATCCCTTCAAGGATTAGGTATTGTGCGATATTTCTCCATTGGATGTCTATGATGTTAGTTTGGGCCAACCATATATGTGGAAAAAACATGTTATTTATGAGTCTCAACCCCGTAGTGTCATTGTTACTCCAGGGGATCAACTCCACAGGATACCAAAGGTAGTTCTAACTACTGTTTCAAAAACAAATTCCAGCAAAGTCGTCTCTCATATGAAAAAGTTTAGCTACTTCAAGATTCAGAAAGAAGGTGAACATAAGGACATTGTGACCACTACGGCCTATGTCCAAGCCTATTCTATCGAGAAGAAATAGGTCAAAACTATTGAAGAAAAGAACAAAGATTCATTTTTCACACTGTCATCCCATGTAGTCAAAGTGGTTAAAAATTTCCACCCCCTGAAACTTCAAGTTCACAACATCCTTCCACAAGCCAAGCAATGCAACTTCTACAACAAGGAAAGCAACTCACGGAAGTTCAGATTCAAAAAACACTCTGTCACCTCCCATGAGAACTCAAAGCAATGGAGACCATTACTACCTAAGGAGGGAGGATTGATCCAGATGGATATTGGTGGCCACCCACCTATTCCACTAGCTCAAAGAACAATTTTATATTTTGGAAGTTGTTTTATAGTTTTTCGAGTCGCAAACTTTCAGGGTCGTTTTGAATCACTAAAAAACGTTTTTTTCAAATTTTTTGGGGCCAAGGGTTTCCCTTTGAATTACTTATGCCTTGAAGAAAGTTTTACTTCTTGGACATATATTTCTGGCGAGGTATCAAACACCCAAACAGAGATCGTATGAAAAAGTTATGCCCTTGGGAAGTTGACGTATCAACTACCCCCATTGGGGCCCACAAACCTTTTGACCTTTTATCTTTCGGGGTTAGGGTTTTTGTTAACAACCAAATATCACTATAGCATAGAAAAACCTCAGAATAAGTACTCAACGCCTTGAAAAAGAGATAATTTCAGATAATAAGCCTCTTCGAGGGGGAAACCTCCTTTTACCCCACATAAATGTTCAAGTACAAGATGATTCCAAATGAAAATGTCTCCTTGGTATATATAGGAGACTAGGAAGTATAATTACAACTAATGGAATAAAGCCAACATAAATAAAATAACATTACTAATGTAATATGCCCCAATTAAGGGGTAATGAGCCAATATTAGGGCTTAACATGCCCCTCCCCTTGAGACAAGTGTTGTCCACAACACTTGAGTAGCTCTGGATGCTTCTGTATAAAAGACTCATCTTCCCAAGTGGAGTCTTCAACCAGTAGTTTCCTCCATTTAATGAGATACTCTGAAATGGATCTATTCCTCAGCTGGTGAATTCTTGTGTCAGTGATGGCTTCAGGCTCCAATATGATTTTTCCTTCCTCGTCAAGTTATGGAAATATAGTTTGAATTGGGATCTTGTCACCTATAACCTTCTTTAAGCATGAAACATGGAAAACTGGGTGTACTCATGAAGATGCGGGCAACTCCAATTTGTATGCCATAGTACCAATATTTTGTAACAACTTATAAGGGCCATAGTACCAATATTTTGTAACAACTTATAAGGGCCATAGTACTTTGGTGATAATTTATTATCCTTCTTTGCTTGCTTGAGGGACATATTTTTGTAAGGTTGTAGTCTAAAAAACACCCAATCCCCTACTTCAAAACTTCTTTCACTATGATGTTGATATGCTTGTTGTTTCATGCGATTATGTGCCATGGTTAGGTTGTCCTTTAATATTTTGAGAACTTTTTGTTGATTCTCGATGTGATCTTCCATTGCTTGAACCTTATATTTTTATTTTAGAGAAGAAGTGATGGAAGGAGGGTGGTATCCATAGACTGACATAAATGGTGTCATTTTTGTTACAGTATGACAGGAAGTGTTATACCACCATTCTGCCAAGGGTAACCATTTGAACCATTGTGTTTGTTTATCAGAGACAAAGCAACAAAGGTAGCCTTCCAGACATTTGTTCACTATCTCAGTTTGTCCATCAGATTGAGGATGATAGGATGAG